>JAFBMS010000278.1:82500-155000 GCA_019788955.1 Albula glossodonta | reverse complement strand
ATGAATCACATGGTTAGAATCAGAGCGCTGTGCTGAGATGAATCCCATGGTTAGAATCAGAGCACTGAGCTGAAATGAATCCCACGGTTAGAATCAGAGCGCTGTGCTGAGATGAATCCCATGGTTAGAATCAGAGCACTGTGCTGACATGAATCCCATGGTTAGAATCAGAGCGCTGTGCTGAGATTATTCCCATGGTTAGAATCAGAGCGCTGTGCTGAAATGAATCCCATGGTTAGAATCAGAGCACTGTGCTGAGATGAATCCCATGGTTAGAATCAGAGCGCTGTGCTGAGATGAATCCCATGGTTAGAATCAGAGCACT
Organism: Albula glossodonta; assembly: GCA_019788955.1. Lineage (NCBI taxonomy): Eukaryota > Metazoa > Chordata > Actinopteri > Albuliformes > Albulidae > Albula > Albula glossodonta. The sequence continues at coordinate 154,675 of JAFBMS010000278.1, read as the reverse complement.
TTGCTGAAATGAATCCCATGGTAAGACTCAGGGCACTGTGCTGAAATGAATCCCATGGTTAGAATCAGAGCACTGTGCTGAGATGAATCCCATGGTTAGAATCAGAGCGCTGTGCTGAAATGAATCCCATGGTTAGAATCAGAGCATTGTGCTGAGATGAATCCCATGGTTAGAATCAGAGCACTGTGCTGAAATGAATCCCATGGTTAGAATCAGAGCATTGCGCTGAGATGAATCCCATGGTTAGAATCAGAGCACTGTGCTGACATGAATCCCATGGTTAAAATCAGAGCGCTGTGCTGAGATTATTCCCATGGTTAGAATCAGAGCGCTGTGCTGAAATGAATCCCATGGTTAGAATCAGAGCACTGTGCTGAAATGAATCCCATGGTTAGAATCAGAGCGCTGTGCTGAGATTAATCCCATGGTTAGAATCAGAGTGCTGTGCTGAAATGAATCCCATGGTTAGAATCAAAGCGCTGTGCTGAAATGAATCCCATGGCTAGAATCAGAGCGCTGTGCTGAAAAGAATCCCATGGTTAGAATCAGAGCACTGTGCTGAAATGAATCCCATGGTTAGAATCAGAGCACTGTGCTGAAATGAATCCCATGGTTAGAATCAGAGAGCTGTGCTGAAATGAATCCCATGGTTAGAATCAGAGCACTGTGCTGAGATGAATCTCATGGTTAGAATCAGAGCGCTGTGCTGAGATGAATCCCATGGTTAGAATCAGAGCGCTGTGCTGAAATGAATCCCATGGTTAGAATCAGAGCATTGTGCTGAGATGAATCCTATGGTTAGAATCAGAGCACTGTGCTGACATGAATCCCATGGTTAGAATCAAAGCGCTGTGCTGAGATTATTCCCATGGTTAGAATCAGAGCGCTGTGCTGAAATGAATCCCATGGTTAGAATCAGAGCGCTGGACTGAGATTAATCCCATGGTTAGAATCAGAGCGCTGTGCTGAAATGAATCCCATGGTTAGAATCAGAGCGCTGTGCTGAAATGAATCCCATGGTTAGAATCAGAGCGCTGTGCTGAAAAGAATCCCATGGTTAGAATCAGAGCATTGTGCTGAGATGAATCCCATGGTTAGAATCAGAGCACATTGCTGACATGAATCCCATGCTTAGAATCAGAGCGCTGTGCTGAGATGAATCCCATGGTTACAATCAGAGTGCTGTGCTGAAATGAATCCCATGGTTAGAATCAGAGCGCTGTGCTGAGATTAATCCCATGGCTAGAATCAGAGCGCTGTGCTGAAAAGAATCCCATGGTTAGAATCAGAGCACTGTGCTGAAATGAATCCCATGGTTAGAATCAGAGCACTTTGCTGAAATGAATCCCATGGTTAGAATCAGAGAGCTTTGCTGAAATGAATCCCATGGTTAGAATCAGAGCACTGTGCTGAGATGAATCCCATGGTTAGAATCAGAGCGCTGTGCTGAGATGAATCCCATGGTTAGAATCAGAGCGCTGTGCTGAAATGAATCCCATGGTTAGAATCAGAGCATTGTGCTGAGATGAATCCTATGGTTAGAATCAGAGCACTGTGCTGACATGAATCCCATGGTTAGAATCAAAGCGCTGTGCTGAGATTTTTCACATGGTTAGAATCAGAGCGCTGTGCTGAAATGAATCCCATGGTTAGAATCAGCGCGCTGGGCTGAGATTAATCCCATGGTTAGAATCAGAGCGCTGTGCTGAAATGAATCCCATGGTTAGAATCAGAGCGCTGTGCTGAAATGAATCCCATGGTTAGAATCAGAGCGCTGTGCTGACATGAATCCCATGGTTAGAATCAGAGCACTGTGCTGAGATGAATCCCATGGTTAGAATCAGAGCACTGTGCTGAAATGAATCCCATGGTTAGAATCAGAGCACTATGCTGAAATGAATCCCATGGTTAGAATCAGAGCGCTGTGCTGAGATTAATCCCATGGTTAGACTCAGAGCACTGTGCTGAAATGAATCCCATGGTTAGAATCAGAGCACTGTGCTGAGATTATTCCCATGGTTAGAATCAGAGCACTGTGCTGAGATGAATCCCATGGTTAGAATCAGAGCGCTGTGCTGAAAAGAATCCCATGGTTAGAACCAGAGCACTGTGCTGAAATGAATCCCATGGTTAGAATCAGAGCGCTGTGCTGAGATTAATCCCATGGTTAGACTCAGAGCACTGTGCTGAAATGAATCCCATGGTTAGAATCAGAGCACTGTGCTGAGATTATTCCCATGGTTAGAATCAGAGCACTGTGCTGAGATGAATCCCATGGTTAGACTCAGAGCGCTGTGCTGAAATGAATCCCATGGTTACAATCAGAGCGCTGTGCTGAGATGAATCCCATGGTTAGAATCAGAGCGCTGTGCTGAAATGAATCCCATGGTTAGAATCAGAGCACTGTGCTTAGATGAATCCCATGGTTAGAATTAGGGCGCTGTGCTGAAATGAATCCCATGGTTAGAATCAGAGCACTGTGCTTAGATGAATCCCATGGTTAGAATTAGAGCGCTGTGCTGAAATGAATCCCTTGCATTCATTGCTTCAGGATGTTGTGACCTCAGGTTTGTGCTGCTCAGTACACAGACTGTCATTAGGCTGGGACCCAATCAAATGAGCTTAATCACTTTAAGGGCGTATGCAATTCTGTCAAAGCAGACTTTACTCTCTTTATGAGCATATGAAATTTCATTATGGAGTGGAAATAACACATCCCTGAGCACATGTCTCTTGTCTCCAGTAAAATAGAAATGTATGCTGTGCTATGAAGTTTGGTTTGATTCAGTCACACATGCACTGTGGGGAGTGTCTCAGTAGTGAGGTCCCTCCCTTTAGCTTCACTACTGCAACAAAACCTGCAACTTTTCTCCCCACATCAAACCACACAATCTCAGTCTTTACAATGTCTGGGCATGGAGAGGAGGGGAAGCAGGGTTGGTGATTAACCTTATCGATACAGAAAGTCACAAACGTTATTGTATTCCAGATGCCTCAGATCAGTGATTACACAGCAGCTGCACTGAGCGTGCCCGCTGAGCGTGCCCAGTGGTGACAGCCCTCACTGCTGTAATTAGAGTACGTAACAAGGCTTTGTGCAGCGCACTGTTGGGGGGAGAGCCCCACCCATCTGTGGGGAAACACAGATACACAATTGTGTTCTGTGTCTCATTTGAAACAGGGTGTCAGCTTTCGCAGAAACGCTCTCCCCATGGCACAAAATGGGCCCCATCATCCCTCAAATCAGTAAAAACAAGACCAAAAACCAGCTGTTTTAATATGACTGAGACTGTATTCACAAAAACAGCTGTCTGAATATGACTCAGACTGTATTCACAAAAACAGCTGTCTGAATATGACTGAGACCGTATTCACAAAAACAGCTGTCTGAATATGACTCAGACTGTATTCACAAAAACAGCTGTCTGAATATGACTCAGACTGTATTCACAAAAACAGCTGTCTGAATATGACTCAGACTGTATTCACAAAAACAGCTGTCTGAATATGACTGAGACTGTATTCACAAAAACAGCTGTCTGAATATGACTGTGACTGTATTCACAATACCAGCTGTATATTCCAATACAAGTCTAAATGTAGCTTCGTGTTATCCATGCCCTGTTCCCCATATCCTGCTGGCAGGGAACAGTAAAAGGAATGTGTGTTTAAATTGATTGTGTTTCTGGATGCGTCCTGCGAGGGCATGCTGTGATCACGTCTGTCTGTCATTTTATTTATGCTGTGTGCTCAGTCTGGAATGGGAACATCTTTTCCAGCATTGAGTCTGATTTGCAGAAGTCATTGTGCTGATGGTGTGTCAGACACATCCAGGTGAGCAGATGCTCATGCGTGATATCCAGAGGAGCTGAGAGATAATGTGTCTGACAGGTGAGCGTGTCTTTGGCAGGGTGTGGATGCTGCATATTGATAAAGCCACACAGAATGATGCTCAGCTCAGCTCTTTCACTGTCTGCAACAAAAGAAAAAATTACATCAGGAGGGTGGACGGCTTTCTCTCTTTTAAAAAATAATAAAATATCCTTTTCTGCATGAAATACAAATTAAAGAGAAAAGACAGAAGAGCATAACATTGTCAGAATCGATTACATCCCCATAAAAAGAAGACCGTCAGCACAGATAGGCATTCATATTTAAACTGCAGGGTGGGTTCATTGGGGTCCCTTAGAGCTTATATTTACATTTTTTGTATGGTGGCTTACAGAAGAGTGCCCCTTCTCAGACTCCAGGGGAGAAAAGTGTGTGTTTAGGGTACTGGCAGGGAGTGCTACACCTCAACAGCACTGGCACAGTGTTTATGGTGCTGGCAGGGAGTGCTACACCTCAACAGCACTGGCACAGTGTTTATGGTGCTGGCAGGGAGTGCTACGCCTCAACAGCACTGGCACAGTGTTTATGGTGCTGGCAGGGAGTGCTACACCTCAACAGCACTGGCACAGTGTTTATGGTGCTGGCAGGGAGTGCTACACCTCAACAGCACAGAGTCATCCTGCTGTATCTGTGGAATACTCCCAGAGCTGTGCCCTGTCTCGCTGAATTACAGTTAAATGGCATAATATAACATTACCTCAGTTAAACAACATAATATAACATTACCTCAGTTAAACAACATAATATAACATTACCTCAGTTAAACAGCATAATATAACATTACCTCTGTTAAACAGCATAATATAACATTACCTCAGTTACACGGAATAATATAACATTACCTCAGTTAAACAGCATAATATAACATTACCTCAGTTAAACAACATAATATAACATTACCTCAGTTAAACAACATAATATAACATTACCTCAGTTAAACAACATAATATAACATTACCTCAGTTACACAACATAATATAACATTACCTCAGTTACACGGAATAATATAACATTACCTCAGTTAAACAGCATAATATAACATTACCTCAGTTACACGGCATAATATAACATTACCTCAGTTAAACAACATAATATAACATTACCTCAGTTAAACAACATAATATAACATTACCTCAGTTAAACAGCATAATATAACATTACCTCAGTTAAACAGCATAATATAACATTACCTCAGTTACACAGCATAATATAACATTACCTCAGTTAAACAACATAATATAACATTACCTCAGTTAAACAACATAATATAACATTACCTCAGTTAAACAGCATAATATAACATTACCTCAGTTACACATCATAATATAACATTACCTCAGTTACACAACATAATATAACATTACCTCAGTTCAACAGCATAATATAACATTACCTCAGTTACACGGAATAATATAACATTACCTCAGTTAAACAGCATAATAAAACATTACCTCAGTTAAACAACATAATATAACATTACTTCAGTTAAACAGCATAATATAACATTACCTCTGTTAAACAGCATAATATAACATTACCTCAGTTACACAGCATAATATAACATTACCTCAGTTACACGGAATAATATAACATTACCTCAGTTAAACAGCATAATATAACATTACCTCAGTTACACAGCATAATATAACATTACCTCAGTTAAACAGCATAATATAACATTACCTCAGTTAAACAACATAATATAACATTACCTCACTTACACAGCACAATATAACATTACCTCTGTTAAACAGCATAATATAACATTACCTCAGTTAAACAGCATAATATAACATTACCTCAGTTAAACAGCATAATATAACATTACCTCTGTTAAATGGCATAATGTAACATTACCTCAGTTACACAGCATAATATAACATTACCTCAGTTACACGGAATAATATAACATTACCTCAGTTAAACAGCATAATATAACATTACCTCAGTTACACAGCATAATATAACATTACCTCAGTTAAACAGCATAATATAACATTACCTCAGTTAAACAACATAATATAACATTACCTCACTTACACAGCACAATATAACATTACCTCTGTTAAACAGCATAATATAACATTACCTCAGTTAAACAGCATAATATAACATTACCTCAGTTAAACAGCATAATATAACATTACCTCTGTTAAATGGCATAATGTAACATTACCTCAGTTACACAGCATAATATAACATTACCTCAGTTACACGGAATAATATAACATTACCTCAGTTAAACAGCATAATATAACATTACCTCAGTTAAATGGCATAATATAACATTACCTCAGTTAAACAACATAATATAACATTACTTCAGTTAAACAGCATAATATAACATTACCTCAGTTACACAGCATAATATAACATTACCTCAGTTAAACAGCATAATATAACATTACCTCAGTTAAACAACATAATATAACATTACTTCAGTTAAACGGCATAATATAACATTACCTCAGTTAAACAGCATAATATAACATTACCTCAGTTAAACGGCATAATATAACATTACCTCAGTTAAACGGCATAATATAACATTACCTCAGTTAAACAGCATAATATAACATTACCTCAGTTAAATGGCATAATATAACATTACCTCAGTTACACAACATAATATAACATTACCTCAGTTAAAGAGCATAATATAACATTACCTCAGTTAAACGGCATAATATAACATTACCTCAGTTACACAACATAATATAACATTACCTCAGATAAAGAGCATAATATAACATTACCTCAGTTACACGGAATAATATAACATTACCTCAGTTACACAGCATAATATAACATTACCTCAGTTAAACGACATCATATAACATTACCTCAGTTAAACGTCATAATATAACATTACCTCAGTTAAACAGCATAATATAACCTTACCTCTGTTTCCCCACATGATCTACAGTCATGACTGGTGTTGTTTGGAAGCATGTATGATGGACAGCAACAAGGTAGTGTCATTGATTAATGCAGGACAGTGGGTGCTGAATAAAGATCTTGGAAAAGCATACGAAAGTGAACAATGAGTAATGCTAATTAAATACCAGTCAGCAGCCAGCGCATTTCACCATTACAAACTCAATACATTTCATTGATGTTTCCCTGGTTTAACCACAACAACACTATTGCTGTCATAAAATACACAATGAATTCTTACAGACAGCACAAGCAACAGAAAGACAGTGATCCCTGTTGAGTCACCCTACAGAAGAAATGGGTCTCTCATTTATACTCTCTTCCAATGGGTAACTGCTAGCAGAGAGAAAAGGCAAAAGTATAATTCAGAGTCCAGTAATGAAGTAAAACCAAAAACAGGTAAAATGAATGCTGTTGTGGTATCAGAAGGTAAGACTACACGGCTTTCATTGCCAGTCAGTGCGTCTGAGGGGACGTGTACTGAAACATCAGTCATTATTACATTTAGATCATTACATTCAGGGCCTCACCGAGCCCTGCAACAGGGGCTGAGAGCAGCTCATTATTTCGCTTCATATTTCTGCGTCTCTCAAATCACATTTATCTCTCACATTATCAATGACTTCTACCACTAACACTGAAGGCAGCAGAACGCCTTCTGTGTGTTTATGCAACTGTGCAAATACACTGTGTATCCATGAGCAAGCATGTGTGTATGTGTATATATATGCATGTATGTGTGAGCATGTGAGTGTGCGTGTGTGTGTGTATATATGCATGTATGTGTGAGCATGTGAGTGTGCATGTGTGTGTGTATATATGCATGTATGTGTGAGCATGTGAGTGTGCATGTGTGTATATATATATGCATGTATGTGTGAGCATGTGAGTGTGCATGTGTGTGTGTATATATATATATGCATGTATGTGTGAGCATGTGAGTGTGCATGTGTGTGTGTATATATGCATGTATGTGTGAGCATGTGAGTGTGCATGTGTGTGTGTATATATATATGCATGTATGTGTGAGCATGTGAGTGTGCGTGTGTGTGTGTATATATATATGCATGTATGTGTGAGCATGTGAGTGTGCATGGGTGTGTGTATATATATATGCATGTATGTGTGAGCATGTGAGTGTGCATGTGTGTGTGTATATATATATGCATGTATGTGTGAGCATGTGAGTGTGCATGGGTGTGTGTATATATATATGCATGTATGTGTGAGCATGTGAGTGTGCATGTGTGTGTGTATATATATATGCATGTATGTGTGAGCATGTGAGTGTGCATGTGTGTGTGTATATATATATATGCATGTATGTGTGAGCATGTGAGTGTGCATGTGTGTGTGTATATATGCATGTATGTGTGAGCATGTGAGTGTGCATGTGTGTGTGTATATATATATGCATGTATGTGTGAGCATGTGAGTGTGCATGTGTGTGTGTATATATATATGCATGTATGTGTGAGCATGTGAGTGTGCATGTGTGTGTGTATATATGCATGTATGTGTGAGCATGTGAGTGTGCATGTGTGTGTGTATATATGCATGTATGTGTGAGCATGTGAGTGTGCATGTGTGTGTGTATATATGCATGTATGTGTGAGCATGTGAGTGTGCATGTGTGTGTGTATATATGCATGTATGTGTGAGCATGTGAGTGTGCATGGGTGTGTGTATATATATATGCATGTATGTGTGAGCATGTGAGTGTGCATGTGTGTATATATATATGCATGTATGTGTGAGCATGTGAGTGTGCATGTGTGTGTGTATATATATATGCATGTATGTGTGAGCATGTGAGTGTGCATGTGTGTGTGTATATATGCATGTATGTGTGAGCATGTGAGTGTGCATGTGTGTGTGTATATATGCATGTATGTGTGAGCATGTGAGTGTGCATGTGTGTATATATATATGCATGTATGTGTGAGCATGTGAGTGTGCATGTGTGTATATATATATGCATGTATGTGTGAGCATGTGAGTGTGCATGTGTGTATATATATATGCATGTATGTGTGAGCATGTGAGTGTGCATGTGTGTGTGTATATATATATGCATGTATGTGTGAGCATGTGAGTGTGCATGTGTGTGTATATATATATATGCATGTATGTGTGAGCATGTGAGTGTGCATGTGTGTGTGTATATATATATGCATGTATGTGTGAGCATGTGAGTGTGCATGTGTGTATATATATATGCATGTATGTGTGAGCATGTGAGTGTGCGTGTGTGTGTGTATATATATATGCATGTATGTGTGAGCATGTGAGTGTGCGTGTGTGTGTGTATATATGCATGTATGTGTGAGCATGTGAGTGTGCATGTGTGTTTGTGTGTCAGAAAGAGGCAAGTTCATCAACAGTTATTGGCCTGCTCAATGTTGCCCTAGTAACAGGAGGTGTGGAGCTCCCATCAGCACCCACCCTGGAGCTGAAGTTTCCCTGGGAGACAGTGGCGTCCACTGGAGTGGGGTTTGTTGGGTAATTATTTAAATATAATGTGTTAATATTTAAATATGCATAAAGAATGTGCATTGGATGGACTCTGTTTGAGTGGCTGATTTGGCACATGCAGGTCCTAACTCTCTCTGTGTACTGCTCTGTGTGTCCTGCACCCTAACTCTACCCCTTCTCTGTGTGTCCTCCACCCTAACCCCTAACCCTAACCCTGCTCTGTGTGTCCTGCACCCTAACCCTTAACCCTGCTCTGTGTGTCCTGCGTTGTGTTTCACTGAGCCTTCAGCCAGCCACACCCACATGAGCTGGAGCTATTTCATTCAATAAATGTAATGTTTTTCTAAATCTTTTTATTTATTAATTTTTTTGCTTTGCTTAGCATGCAGGATTATGTGATAACCACACAGAGCGCCATGAGAAGCTACTTCTTACCTGCTGTCATTGGCGCATTTATGTTTCTGTGTGTAAAAATTGTCTCGTTTTTATTTTTCCAACAAATATCAATCATGTGGCTGAACTTTCTCAGTTGTCTCGATATAGATATGTAAAAGGCTTCTAAAATGTCACGATGACAGAGGCATTTCACCCGCGCCAGGCAGAATGACTGCCGCATGTTCTGTAAGACCCATCGAGTGGCTGTCAGCACCGTGACGCCAGTGTGAATGTCAGTTCAGATTACCCAGATGTGGTGGCAGAGAGCGTTGCACAGAGCAGTGTCTCTCCCGCGGGAGCTGGCGGGGTGATTCACATGTGCGAGGTGATTCACACACAGGAGGTGATTCACACGCTCCCAGCACCTTGTGGGACTGCGCCCGCTGCAGCCCTGGACTGGCTGTGACACGTTCAACGCAGCAGCGTTCACACATCGCCCGACCGGCTGCTCCTCGCGCCTCCATCACTGTGAAACCACTGGGCTATCCGCACTGTCAACATGCATTCAGCCACCAGCCATTGACTCTCTCTAAATAAATACAGGCCTAAACACGCAGTCAATGTAGCAGGGAACATGAATGCAATCAAGTAGTTAGGAATAAGTGAATGAATCAGTCTGTAGCAGGAGTCTGATCAGGGACTGAATCAAGGTGTGGAACAGGAGTCTGATTCCAGTAATACAGTGATGGACTTCCTCTCATAGTCAATCCAGCAAAACTACTGCTACAACAATGTGTCACTTTAAATGAGAATTTCTGTAGAGATTTAATAGAGTGAATGAATCACTGGCATCCTTCATGGACCTTATTTGAAGATCTCCATATCCAAATGTTTAGTCTGATGAAAGCACATTTAGAGAATACCATCCAGTCCCTGAACAGCAAGGGATTTATGACCATAATAAGTAAAGGCAGTGTAAAATGACATTATAAACTGGCGCATTTTCAGAACGAGTGTCAGAGTGCTGTGTCCTGATATACTACACAGCCTCTTCAGTATGGCTGTTCATCTCTCTCTGCATTTATATCACATCATAAACATGTGGTAGATATACTCCCATCTCTCTGTCTCTCTTTTTCTCTCCTGCTCTGTCCCTCCCCCTCTTCCTGTCTCTGTCTGTCGCTCTCAGAGTTAATAAAACCTGTCGCTGCTCAGCTGTGACCCCATTGTGCTTGAGCGGATATCTCCCATGATTCCCGGTAGTTGGGGTGGCTTAGAGGGCCCTTGTGACTGACACTGTAAACATTATCACTCAGTGTGAAATGCAGCTACCTGCAGCCTCCATCCCACCTGTGATCAGCCACCTCTTCATCACTCTCTCACTCTACTTCCCACAAATCTGTGAGTACAGGTATGGCCCACTAGAGAGACCTGTCTGTTCCTCCTTCCTCACTCCATCCTTGTCTGCCTGTCCAATGCCACTCTTTTCCCTTTCTTTCTCTCCCCCCCCTTTTGCCTTTTCTTTTCCTTTGAGCCCTCTCTCTGCCTGTCTCTTTCCCTCTCTTTCCTGGGTAGTATAATGCACATATGTGAATGTTTGCATTAAGAGAGAGAGAGAGAGAGTGTGTGTGTGTGTGTGTGTGTGTGCATAAAGTTTCTTAGATGAGGAGAAAAGGTCATATGCATTTCTAACCTCCTATTTGTATTATTTTCCAAATATAAATAATGCATATTAATTTATATATAAATTAGAGGATTCACATAGTCCTTTGGTATTGATGGACATGAAATGAGTTTTGAGGGACACCAGAGAATGAACACATTGGACACACAGCTCAGCAAACAATACACAGCTAGGCCTAATAATGATCTTAGTTACCACTGTACAGCTCCATCATGGGCCTTTGTAATAGGGAGCAAGCTGCCAACTAAGGAAATGACCTACTTGAAAACGAGAATTTTCCACATTTAGGCCACAGTGTAATTTTGATAATAGTGTGTGAGTAAGATCATGGAATTCAGCTCTTACAGGAAAATGGGCGACAGGAGGACAGACAGAGGGGAGAGACAGGAGGACAGACAGAGGGGAGAGACAGGAGGACAGACAGGAGGACAGACAGAGGGGAGAGACAGGAGGACAGACAGAGAGGAGAGACAGAGGGGAGAGACAGGAGGACAGACAGAGGGGAGAGACAGGAGGACAGACAGAGGGGAGAGACAGGAGGACAGACAGGAGGACAGACAGAGGGGAGAGACAGGAGGACAGACAGGAGGACAGACAGAGGGGAGAGACAGGAGGACAGACAGAGAGGAGAGACAGAGGGGAGAGACAGGAGGAGAGACAGGAGGACAGACAGAGGGGAGAGACAGGAGGACAGACAGGAGGACAGACAGAGGGGAGAGACAGGAGGACAGACAGAGGGGAGAGACAGGAGGACAGACAGGAGGACAGACAGAGAGGAGAGACAGGAGGACAGACAGAGGGGAGAGACAGGAGGACAGACAGGAGGACAGACAGAGGGGAGAGACAGGAGGACAGACAGGAGGACAGACAGAGGGGAGAGTAGAGCAGCTGATCAGCCCAAGGCAATAGATCGCTACAGTCAGAAAGTTTAGGGAGAGTCCTTAATTCTCCTCATTCAGTGATGGAGGGAAGCAAATGGAATAAGTGATAATCACATTTTCACTCAAAATCCTGTTTTTCTAAATGGAAAGTGATTTTTTCTTGCATTAACTGTCAACAGTCCTGTACCTGCAGAAGTATAGCTAAGTTAGAAAATATATTTCATGTGTTGTTTTATGAAGGTATAATAATGTGAAATAATTAGCATAATTGCACTCTGCATTGCTGTGTAGGAGAGATTTCTCAGACTGTGGGGTAAAGAGAGCCAAAGAGACCTGGGGCAAGTGGAGACAGTGTTGCAGCTCACTCCATCCATAATACCCTGCAGTTAGGCAGATTTGCTCATAGAAACTGCAGTACTCGAATGTTATCACAAAAACATTTTAAGCTTTAATGCTTAGCACATTACAGGACTGGAGCCATCATGCAGTGTGATTGCTTAGGCTTACCCCAGTGCAATGCTGTGAGCTGGCAGGAGAACTGGCAAAAAGCAATTATATCCCTGTCCCTGACAACTGGGCAACATGGATAGCAGTTAGGGTGTGAATTGCAAAAAAGAAAGATTTCTATAGTTCAGGCAAATAGGACCATATGAGGAGTGACACTCAGTGCTGTACGAAGCTTGTGATAAAGAAAAGAAGTGCAGTGTTTTCACACATGTCCTCGGAATGAAAGGATAAATAGCAGCCTCCAATTATGACATTATGAGCAGATGAAAACATTACACTATTACACAATTTAAAAACCCATAATAGTCCAAAAGCAGACTCGGTGTTAGTGGGGTGAATGGTTTCTGGAGTGTGATGAGGAAAAACATGATTATGGACTATAGAAGCAGACTGTAGCAGAAAATGTTCAGCCTCGTGTGAATCCACATTCAGCTTCTGCTTACGACATGCAATTCTCTCTCATGAAAGGCCCTGATAATACGCCTGTTTGCAATGAAAGACCAGCCGGTTTCCGCCAAATGAGCTAAACCCAAAATGAGCACAGCAACCATATGATATCAGCGAGTCACTGATTGTAACCAATCATTGTGCGTTTCTGTGGAAAGCCAAACATTTTCATTGGTTCAAACAAGGCACACAGCTGGCTGTAGGTACACTCATTGTATGGGGTTTGGAAAACTTCATTTTCCACACTGTTCTGAAATGTAAAATATCATAAATGGCTTAAGATTGCCACCTAGTGAACACTAAGATTACCTTTCCGGTAAAATATGTTCCTATAATGATAGGCAGTACAGTAGTACAGGGAGTCCCCAATTTACGAGAATAATTGCTTCCTCAAGGTGTTTCGTAGGTCGATTTTTTTTCGTAAGTCCATATTTTCTCTTGCAGACACTTTATATCATTCGCCAATACGAACCCCTCCCCTTAAACTTCTGTCAGTTTCAGTAGTTCCTATTTTCATGCGTGTATGTTTAATATTGTGATGAACTTTGAACGGACGGACTGATTGGGGGTGTGATATGGCAGTAATTAGTAATAATGGCTGGGTGTGTGGGGGGGGGGGGGGGGGGGGGGGGGGGGGGTGTATGTTTAATATTGTGATGAACTTTGAACGGACGGACTGATTGGGGGTGTGATATGGCAGTAATTAGTAATAATTTTTTTGCTGCTGAAAGCGTTTGGTGCTGAAAGCTTTTTGTGGTTGCGTTGAGTCAGGATATGTAGTGGGAATTTAGTTCAGTTAGGGGTCGGGGTAGGAGCGCCGCATATTATTGTTAATGGACAACACATCTCTCTGCAGTGGCTGGGGTTGTAAGCTCTGTGATCTCTCAGTTAGCCTACTTGACAAGCCTAACGACTCTGAGGTGCAGTTTGCCCACGCAACCACCCGAGGGAGGGTCTTGATGTGCACGGGGAGTCTCCTTTTTCATTCTCTCTTGAGTGTGTAATATTGTCCGCAACTTAGTTTTATGCCACCTCTTCTTAGCCGGATCTTAGACCAGTCTTCGTTGCCGGATGTTGCTGCGGGGGCGCATCTAGTCGGGCGGTTATGTTGTGTGGGGTGGACTGCATTTGAAGTGCCTTATATTTGCGCTAAATGTGTGATTCTGTGCCGGTTATGTATTAGATGTGGTAAACTCTTCTGAATACACTGAGCGGGGCGTTCCTTTCCGATTATTTGGTCCTCCCCTCTACACCTGGTGGACGGAGGGTCTGGCCTATGAATTGTTAATAAAGTGATTATTTTCTAAATCTGGTTCCGTGTGTCTCTGTGCAACCTCTAGTCTGGCTCAACGCAGGGGCTATTGAAATAGTCGTAGCCTTGCGCAGGTTTATTATAATATTAACAAGCATAAATTCAGAGACTGATATGTCTATGTATACTGTACAGTACTGTAAAGGAAAATAGTTTCCGTTAATTCATGAGTGTTCTCTAATTTGGGATGCTTAAATTTGGGGAAAGCGGGAGCGCACATCTGCTGCGGACCACATACTTGGCGCGCGGGTTTTATTATTTGTGTATCTGCGAGTTTTCGTTAGCCGAGTTTTTCGTAAGTAGGGTCTAATGGTACTTCCACTGTAGTGTTGTAATGTAACTGTAATGTTAAACAACAACTGTGTTAACATTCACTGGGCTGAAACTTTTACGCCATGAAGCGTAGTGCCATGTAGTCTTCAGGAACTCTGTTGTATTTTACAATAGGCTAATGTCCTACTGCTTTACCGCAGTGTCACCTGTGGGAACTGCTGAGCATGGAAATGCTCAGGCGTTTTACATGCACTACAGGGAGGCTTTGCCCAGAATGTGAAAGGGAGCATAAACTGGCACTCGTCTCTCGTGCAGAAGGTCAGCAGAGGGTTAAGGGTCTAGTTTGTAGTTTTCGTTGCGTGGCACAAGTGTGAAACAGACAGAGACTGAGCAGAAGAGGCAAGAATCCTGATCGGCACCAGCAGCACAGAGGTAAAAAAAAAAAATTAGGGTCTTATAAAGATGTTTGCTTCATTTACTGTAATAAATGTAAGTGTGAAAAATGTCCGCATTTGTTTCTATAAATTCTCCTCGGTCCCTCACAGTCATCTTGGGCGTCTCCATGTCATGTGACTTCCTTACTTTGCCCGGAAACAGGAAACAACTGGCTACTGGCTGATATCGACCAAATAATAATGGAAGCTTAGATGTAGGTTGTGTTTACGTGATTAGGTTTACATGAAACACATTATTAAATATTCAAATATTAGTATTAAAGGCCCACTTAAGGTAAGTAGTTATTCTGCTTTCCATATGTATACTGCGGTCCCTGATTTTTTTTTTTTTTTCTCAACGTTTCGCTTGGCCGGACAGGGAATAGGAGCTGGTCGAAACGGCGTTGCACGGTTCATATAGCTAGCAGCTAAAATTCACATACAGCAAAACAATGCTATTTATAACAACTTGTGGTAGGCATTCATTCAGTTTGAATTTGGTCTAAATTTCATTGAACGTTAGCTGGCTGATTCGATCTCCAACAGCTTTATAGCGACATCCTCAGCAACGACAACAAAAAGGGAGTAATTGTATGTTAGTTTTCTCATTCGTATCATTACGTTAGCTAATGGTAATGCGGCTACGTACATTTTTGTTTAACGTTCATTACCAGCTGTCTCTTTAACACTGTCCCTGCAAACTATTGGTGAACTTGGGAAGCCAATGTCCCCCTTGTTAACCGCTGACTGTAGCTAGCTACAGCGTCACTGGTAAGATGAAGTGAGACGTCTTCATTTGAAAAGGTCCCTGGCATTTTTGCATGTTTATTCTGGTAGGCGAGTGCATTTGTGTACGCGGCCCTTCAGCCCAGAATGGCGTGGGTTTGTTCAAACTGATCAGACCGAAAACGACGCCCCACAGCAGGGACGGTGCGCTGCGCCCGTGGTGCCTAATAATGTACCGAAAATATTATATCATTCCATGATATGCACTGGGTTTGGGCTGGGCGGCAGTCAGCGCTGCTCTTTTTCACCTAGGTGTTGAAGTGCCACTCTCAGCTTAAGAGAAAATGTCAGAAAGGGTGTCACCAGGGCAGGGCCAGGGTCATGGGTAACATCATAAGGGCCACGTTGGGCCAAGTCCCCCTCTCATTTGGAAAGTTATAAGTATGTAGGGATTACTTTTGGAAAAGTGCCCTTGTCAATTTACAAGACAGTATATAAACACATCAATAACGAATGTATCATAAGGTCTGTTTTGTGTGTGTTTTGCAGCCGTTGTGATGACAGCCATCAAGCACGCTCTGCAGAGAGACATTTTCACCCCCAGCGATGAGAGACTGCTCAGCATCGTTAACGTCTGCAAGGCTGGGAAGAAGAAGAAGAACTGTTTCCTGTGTGCCACAGGTAGGATCACTGGTCCCACAGACTCTTATGGACCCTGTATAACTCAACCCAACTCCTACTGACCCTGTACAACTCAACCCAACCCCTACTGACCCTGTACAACTCAACCCAACTCCTACTGACCCTGTACAACTCAACCCAACACCTACTGACCATGTATAACTCAACCCAACACCTACTGACCCTGTATAACTCAACCCAACACCTACTGACCATGTATAACTCAACCCAACACCTACTGACCCTGTATAAATCAACCCAACACCTACTGACCATGTATAACTCAATCTAACACCTACTGACCCTGTATAGCTCAACCCAACTCCTACTGACCCTGTGTAACTCAACCCAACACCTACTGACCTTGTGTAACTCAACCCAACACCTACTGACCCTGTATAACCCAACCCAACACCTACTGACCCTGTATAACTCAGCCCAACTCCTACTGACCCTGTGTAACTCAACCCAACACCTACTGACCCTGTATAACTCAACCCAACACCTACTGACCCTGTATAACTCAACCCAACTCCTACTGACCCTGTATAACTCAACCCAACTCCTACTGACCTTGTGTTACTCAACCCAACACCTAATGACCCTGTATAACTCAACCTAACCCCTAATGACCCTGTATAACTCAACCCAACCCCTACTGACATTGTATAACTCAACCCAACATGTAATGACCCTGTATAACTCAACCCAACTTCTCCTTACCCTGAAGATTGTGCGCATTTGGGGCAGATTGTGTGTGTCTGGGGCAGTTTGTGTTTTGGGCAGATGGTGGGTGTTTTGAGCGGTTTGTGTGTTTCTGAAGCAGATTGTGTGTGTCTGTGGCAGTTTGTTGGAGTTTGGGGCAGTTTGTGGGTGCATTTGGGGCTGAATGTTGCTGAGGAATGGCCATGTATAACCCCTGCAGTGACCACAGAGCGACCAGTGCAGGTGAAGGTGGTGAAGGTGAAGAAGTCTGATAAGGGAGATTTCTACAAGCGCCAGCTGGCCTGGGAGCTGCGCGACCTCACTGAGGTGGATGCCAAAGACGCAAACAAGGTCAGAGACAACACACACTCACTCACTCACACGCACACTCACACACACACGCAGTCACTCACACACCTTCGCTCATTCTCTACCCCTCCCTCCCTCCCTCTCTGCCCTGCAGGAGAATCCGGAGTTTGACCTGCACTTCGAGAAGGTGTACAGGTGGGTGGCTAGCAGCGCTGCAGAGAAGAACTCCTTTATTTCCTGCATCTGGAAGTTGAACCAGCGCTACCTGAGGAAGAAGCTTGACTTCATCAATGTTAGTCCTCAGCTGCTGGAAGGTGAGTGCTGTGGCCCCCTGCAGGCTCCTGATGGTACTGCACGTCATCAACCACGCACTCCATAATCAAATCTATGCACCTGTACCTGCCCTAGCACCTGATAGAGAATTTAAAATAATGCTGTAGGTTAATGCAATAGCTGCTTTCAGTATTTTAATGCAGTAGCACTGATACCTTGGTATTGTCTCTGCCTGGCGTGCTAGCCGAGGTTATACTCTTTTGTAGACGTTCTGGGTCAGGGTGTTTGTTAAATGCCTGAATATAAATGTACACCCCATCCAACAGACACTGCTGCCCCCTACAGACTCTGCTGCCCCCTACAGACTCTGCTGCCCCCTGCAGACTCTGCTACAGACTCTGCTGCCCCCTACAGACTCTGCTACAGACTCTGCTGCCCCCTACAGACTCTGCTGCCCCCTGCAGACACTGCTGCCCCCTACAGACTCTGCTACAGACTCTGCTGCCCCCTACAGACTCTGCTACCGACTCTGCTGCCCCCTACAGACACTGCTACAGACTCTGCTGCCCCCTACAGACTCTGCTACAGACACTGCTGCCCCCTACAGACTCTGCTGCCCCCTGCAAACACTGCTGCCCCCTACAGACTCTGCTACAGACTCTGCTGCCCCCTACAGACTCTGCTACAGACTCTGCTGCCCCCTACAGACTCTGCTACTGACACTGCTGCCCCCTACAGACTCTGCTACAGACTCTGCTGCCCCCTACAGACTCTGCTACAGACTCTGCTGCCCCCTACAGACACTGCTGCCCCTACAGACTCTGCTACAGACTCTGCCGCCCTCTACAGACTCTGCTACAGACTCTGCTGCCCCCTACAGACTCTGCTGCCCCCTGCAGACACTGCTGCCCCCTACAGACACTGCTACAGACTCTGCTGCCCCCTACAGACACTGCTACAGACTCTGCTGCCCCCTACAGACTCTGCTACTGACACTGCTGCCCCCTACAGACACTGCTACAGACTCTGCCGCCCTCTACAGACTCTGCTACAGACTCTGCTGCCCCTACAGACTCTGCTACAGACTCTGCTGCCCTCTACAGACTCTGCTGCCCCCTACAGACACTGCTACAGACTCTGCTGCCCCCTACAGACTCTGCTGCCCCCTACAGACTCTGCTGCCCCCTACAGACACTGCTACAGACACTGCTGCCCCCTACAGATACTGCTACTGACTCTGCTGCCCCCTACAGACTCTGCTACTGACACTGCTGCCCCCTACAGACTCTGCTACAGACACTGCTGCCCCCTACAGACACTGCTGCCCCCTACAGACTCTGCTACTGACACTGCTGCCCCCTACAGACTCTGCTACAGACTCTGCCGCCCTCTACAGACTCTGCTACAGACTCTGCTGCCCCCTACAGACTCTGCTACAGACTCTGCTGCCCCCTACAGACTCTGCTACAGACTCTGCTGCCCCCTACAGACACTGCTACAGAAACTGCTGCCCCCTACAGACACTGCTACAGAAACTGCTGCCCCCTACAGACTCTGCTACAGACTCTGCTGCCCCCTACAGACTCTGCTACAGACTCTGCTGCCCCCTATAGACTCTGCTACTGACACTGCTGCCCCCTACAGACTCTGCTACAGACTCTGCTGCCCCCTACAGACTCTGCTACAGACACTGCTGCCCCCTACAGACTCTGCTACAGACACTGCTGCCCCCTACAGACACTGCTACTGACACTGCTGCCCCCTACAGACTCTGCTACAGACTCTGCTGCCCCCTACAGACACTGCGACAGACACTGCTGCGCCCTAAAGCAGTTTTAATATGAGTAGCTGAGTTTGGCTCTTGGCTGTAGTCATTCAGTGGATAAAGGTGCTATTTTATAAAGAAATGTATGTGTTTCTGTGAGAGAGTGTGTTCCCAGGTGTGTGTTGGTATGTTAGCATGTGTGTGAGTGTGTGATGTGTGTGCATGGGTGTGTGTTCGAGTGCATATTCATGTGAGTTTGAGAATACATCGGGTGTGTGTGAATGAGTATGCCCTTGTGTGTGGGTGCCCATGCGTACATGTGTGTAGGAATGTGCGTGCAGTTCTGCGTGTGTATGTTTGGGCTCTCAGCTTTAACAGTGTTTACTCTTTTCTCTCTGTCGTTCACTGGCCAGAGCTCCCTAAAGCAGAAGGTAATTGCTCTCTCTTCCCTCCTGCCTGCTTCCTCCATAGCTGCAACGTCTTACACCTCTCTGCCGTATCCATGACGCTCACTCATCACCGTGGAAACTGTCAGCCATATATGGCTATGTCTGTGCACTGACGAGCTAGTTTGGTTTCGTGTGTGCTTATGTTTTTGTCTATGATATAGTATTTGTGTGCATGTGTGTGTGGTTGTGTGTTTGTATGTGAGTTGTTGTGTGTGTATGTGTGTGAAATTGTGTGTGTGTGTGTGTGTCCTGTTCAGACAGAGGAGTTCAGGATTTTTCAGGAGAAGCTCACGGGGTTCCTCCTTTGTTCCATGCATTGTTTTTTGCGGTGTGACACAGTGATGTCATCATATTGGTGTGTGACACAGTGATGTCATCATATCGGCGTGTGATACAGTGATGTCATCATATTGGTGTGTAACACAGTGATGTCATTGTCAGTGTTGTGATCACCTCATGCCATGTGGAATTATAGAGTGCTTCATCAGCATGAAAGTCATTGAGGATGGAATAATGCCACAAATATGTCTTAACCAGGTGGTTCTAAGATGTCTGACTTATAGTTTTGTTTTTATAGAGGTATTAGAATGTGTTCTGGAATTTTTATCCTTCATTTTTTTCTTTTCTCCCCACTGCAAATATTTGTTGTATATAGGTTTGTTTTTCCGAGGATATATGTGTTTATGTGTATAGAGAGGGTTTCCAAGTGCGGGTGTGTGAGTGTGCAGTAGATTACAGGGTGTGAGTGTGTGTGGGTGTCTGTCTGTGTGTGTGTGGGGGCATGTGAGTGTGTTTGAGTGTGTGTGTGTGTGTGTGTACGTGTACGCGCACGCGCGCAGTGGCTCACAGCATGCACGTGTGTGTTGCAGAGTCGGTCCCTAGAGAGGAGAGCCAGAGCTTGCGTGTGTGTGTGCAGTAAGCTCACAGTGTGTGTCTGTGTGCGCAGTAAGCTCACAGCGTGTGTGTGTGTGTTGCAGAGTCGGTCTCTAGCGGGGAGAGGTAGAGCGTGTGTGTGTGTGTGCAGTAAGCTCACAGCGTGTGTGCGTGTGTGTTGCAGAGTCGGTCCCTAGCGGGGAGAGCCAGAGCGTGTGTGTGCGTGTGTGTGTGTGTGAGTTTGTGTGCAGTAAGCTCACAGCGTGTGTGTGTGTGTGTTGCAGACTCGGTCCCTAGCGGGGAGAGCCAGAGCGTGTGTGTGTGTGTGTGTGTGTGTGTGTGTGTGTGTGTGCGCAGTAAGGTCACAGCGTGTGTGTGTGTTGCAGAGTCGGTCCCTAGCGGGGAGAGCCAGAGTGTGTGTGTGTGCGCGTGTGTGTGTGCAATAATCTCACAGTGTGTGTGCGTGTGTGTTGCAGAGTCGGTCCCTAGCGGGGAGAGCCAGAGCGTGGCTGGGGGTGATGAGGACGCTCTGGATGAGTATCAGGAGCTGAGCGCTCGGGAGGAGCAGGACATCGAGGGCATGATGGAGGTGTGTGAGTACGCCATCTCCAACGCAGAGGCCTTCGCAGAGAAACTCTCCCGAGAGCTGCAGGTCCTGGATGGGGTGAGTCAGCCTACATATGCCAAACCTTTCCAGCAGGATGAAGCTGTGTGTGTGTGTGTGTGTGTGTGTGTGTGTGTGTGTGTGTGTGTGTGTGTGTGTGAGTGTGTGAGTGTGTGAGTGTGTGTGTGTGTGTGTGTGTGTGTGTGTGTGTGTGTGTGTGTGTGTGTGTGAGTGAGAGTGAGAGTGTGTGTGAGAGAGAGAGTGAGTGTGAGATGTGTGTGGAGGCCTCATGATATTGACTTATTGCGTTATCGACTTATTGTATGGACATCGATATATATGACCTCAATCATTTTTGCTGACCTCGATATTGCTCATTGTGATGGGCAAAATCAAATCAATGAATGTTATCAACATTTTAGCCCGTCGCGCTGCTTCTCTCCTCTGGTCTGCTCTGTGTCGAAGGCGGGGGCCAGGGGTTCTGCATTGAATCTACGCCTTTGCAAGCTGGCCGTCTACTTTGTGGGTAGTTAGCTTGCTAACGTGCTACAGTTTGATAGTTGACTGGCAGACGCCTCGTAAATCACCTCAGACGTGTTTTTTGGTTACAGTAGTGGGGTTATCAGCTTGTATAGTGTCTATTTCTTGGTAACTTTTTAAAAATCTAAGCAAAAAAAGGCAAACAAATTACATTTATATTAGTGCTGACCGATAAATTGTATTTTCATCCTCATCACGATGTGAGCATGCGCGATAAACACATCGCAAAAGACTGAATCATGATGAGTAAGAAAAATCAGTTTTGGTCACATGCTCCATGCAGTCACACTAGGGCTGGGCAATAAAGCGAATATATTCGATATACTCTAATATTTTACACAAGATACAAGAAGTTGCTGTCAAAGTTGTCTTTTAAAAGTCAGCAGCATTGAACAGGCAGAAGCTCTCTCTCTTTCTCTCTCTCTCTCGCGAGTAGCGCAAAATATTGTTCTCTCTTTTTTAATTTGACTTCAAAGCTGAAAGTGGGCTTAAAGGGCACATGAGTGTAATGGGTACAGGTACCCTAGTTATAATATCTCATTGAAATGAATGTTGTGTTACATTTTTTGGGTATTTTGCACTTGGTGTGTGAGGCAGGCAAACATCCAGTCCATCATGGCGTCAGAGAAGCAGGTGAACACACTGATGCAGCTGCTGGATGAGGCACTGGCCGAGGTGGACACCATCGAGGGGAAGCTGAGCAGCTATGAGGAGATGCTGCAGAGCGTCAAGGAGCAGATGGACCAAATCTCCCAGAGCAACCGTCTCATCCAGCTCAGCAGCACCAACAACATGCGGCTACTGGAGGACATCAGCTTTCTCGTGGTGAGAGACATACACACACTATACACTACACACTACACACACACTACTCACACTACACGCTACACACGACACACACACTACACACACACTACACGCAACACACTACTCATACACTACTCACACACACATTACCCACACACACTACACACATACTACTCACTCACACACACACACGCTACACACTACACACACATTACTCACACACACTACACAAAACACACACTTTTTCAATTGAAAAAAAAATATTGAATAGGGTTTGAATAATTATGACATTGCTATATTAAAAAATACCATTCCACTTAGAAATATGCGTAATACATTATCATTATTAATTTGAATATTATTCAACTGATGTAGATGTAATTTGTAAAGTGTTCCCCAGTTCCCCAGTGTAGTGTTAATCTCGTTCTCTCTCTTTCTCTATCCCGGTGTAGTGTTAATCTTTCTCTGTCCCCAGTGTAGTGTTAATCTTTCTCTGTCCCCAGTGTAGTGTTAATGTCTCTCTATCCCCAGTGTAGTGTTAATGTCTCTCTATACCCAGCGTAGTGTTAATGTCTCTCTGTATCCCCAGTGTAGTGTTAATGTCTCTCTCTGTGCCGTAGAATTATATGGATCTGTCGAAGGGGCACATCAGAGCTCTGCAGGAGGGTGACCTATCCTCCCCCAAGGGCATTGAGGCCTGCATCAACGCCTCTGAAGCACTGCTGCAGTGCATGAATGTAGCACTCAGACCAGGTGTGTGTGTGTGTGTGTGTGTGTGCGTGTGTGTGCGTGCGTGCGTGCGTGCGAGCGCGTGTGTGTGCGCGTGTGTGTGCGCGCGTGTGTGTGTGCGCGCGTGTGTGTGTGCGCGTGTGTGCGCGTGCGTGCATGCATGCGTGTGCATGTGCCTGTGTGCGCATCAACGCCTCTGAAGCACTACTGCAGTGCATGAAGTAGCACTCAGACCAGGTGTGTGTGTGTGCATCAACACCTCTGAAGCAGTGCTGCAGACATATGACAGGGTGTACTATGATGTGTTTATTACATGGCAGGGTGTACTGTGATGTGTTTATTACATGGCAGGGTGTACTGTGATGTGTTTATTACATGGCAGGGTGTACTGTGATGTGTTTATTACATGGCAGGGTGTACTGTGATGTGTTTATTACATGGCAGGGTGTACTGTGATGTGTTTATTACATGGCAGGGTGTACTGTGATGTGTTTATTACATGGCAGGGTGTACTGTGATGTGTTTATTACATGGCAGGGCATGAAAAGCTCCTGGCAGTGAAGCAGCAGCAGCACCTTTTCTGCGAGCTGAGGGATGGTTTCTCCCGCAGACTTACCAACCACCTCAACAATGTCTTTGTTCACCAGGTAACCCCACCTGTCTCTCTCTCTCTCTCTCTCTCTCCCTCTCTCTCTCTCTCTTTCTCTCTGGCTTGTTCACTCATTCTCTTTCTCTATTCCTCCTAACACCTGAGTGATATATATTTAGTGAGTGGTTTTGGGGCAATGGTTGTTAGTTATTTGGATCTGTGAGGTTTCAGGGTGTGTCTAGTGTGTGTGTGTAGTTAGCCAGTGTGATTTCAGTGTGTGTGTAATTAGCCAGGTCAAGTTTTGTGTGCGTGTGTGTGTGCGCGTGCGCGCGTGTAGTTAGCCAGTATGAGTGTAGTTAGCCAGGGTGTGATTAGTGTGTGTAGTTAGCCAGTGCAAGTTTAGAGTGTATGTATGTGTGTGTGTTTGTAGTTAGCTAGTGTGTTTAGTTAGCCCGTATGAGTGTAGTGTGTGTGTGTGTGTGTAGTTAGCTAGTGTGTGTAGTGTGTGTGTGTAGTTAGCCCATGTGAGTGTGGTGTGTGTGTGTGTGTTGTTAGCCCGTGTGAGTGTGGTGTGTGTGTGTGTGTGTGTGTGTGTGTGTGTGTGTGTAGTTAGCCAGTATGAGTGTAGTTAGCCAGGACGAGATTAGTGTGTGTAGTTAGCCAGTGCAAGTTTAGTGTGTATGTATGTGTGTGTTTGTAGTAAGCTAGTGTGTGTAGTTAGCCTGTGTTACTGTAGTGTGTGTGTGTGTGTAGTTAGCTAGTGTGTGTGTATAGTTAGCCCATGTGAGTTTGGTGTGTGTGTGTGTGTGTGTGTGTGTGTAGTTAGCCTGTGTGAGTGTGGTGTGTGTGTAGTTAGCCCGTGTGTGTGTGTTTGCGTGCGTGCGCGTGCACGTGCGTGTAGTTAGCCAGTATGAGTGTAGTTAGCCAGGGCGAGATTAGTGTGTGTAGTTAGCCAGTGCAAGTTTAGTGTGTATGTATGTGTGTAGTTAGCCCATGTGAGTGTGGTGTGTGTCTAAAAGAGACTTCTTTCTCCTGTCACCCTATCAGTTCAACCACTTCAGTCACTTCAGAATGAGCCTGCCTCACTACTATAGGTCCTCCTGTCTGTCCCTCCCTGTGAGTACCCCTCCCCCCCAGCGGGGTGCAGGGAGCCGGAGAGACCCCCTGAATGGCAGCATGGCCTGTGTGCTGTGATATATCACATGTCCCTCAAGTCAAATATATGCAAGAGTACCTCAGAGCGAAGTTTATTGTGGTAGTGTGTAGTATGTGATGGTATAGTGTACATTCGTGTTCCTGTATGAGCCAGTATGATGGCGTTATGTAGCTAAGGGTGTACTCACAGAGACCCTGTTTTAGAGAGCATGGTTATGACAGTATTAGCATGTATTAGCATATTAGCATCAGCTTTAACCCCTCTGTTTTTGTGGTGCTAGACTGCCTGGAAGGTGTTGGTTTGCTCTAATTCCGTTGTGTGTGTGTGTGTGTGTGTGTGTGTGTGTGTGAGAGATTGCATGGAGATAGAGTTATGTGTGTGCATGTGTGTGAGAGAGAGATAGCATGGAGATAAAGAGTGAGTGTGTGTGTGTGTGTGTGTGTGTGTATGAGAGATTGCATGGAGATAAGAGAGTTATGTGTGTGTGTATGTGTCTGTCTGTCTGTCTGTCTGTCTGTCATTAGGGTCAGGATCAGAGCTCTAGTCTGAACCAGCACTGTACTGAGCTAACGCTTTCTGTCTGTCTGTCTTTAGGGTCATGATCAGAGCTCCAGTCTGAACCAGCACTGTACTGAGCTAACGCTTTCTGTCTGTCTGTCTGTCTGTCTTTAGGGTCATGATCAGAGCTCCTGTCTGAACCAGCACTGTACTGAGCTAACGCTTTCTGTCTGTCTGTCTGTCTGTCTGTCTTTAGGGTCATGATCAGAGCTCCAGTCTGAACCAGCACTGTACTGAGCTAACGCTTTCTGTCTGTCTGTCTGTCTGTCTGTCTGTCTGTCTGTCTTTAGGGTCATGATCAGAGCTCCAGTCTGAACCAGCACTGTGCTGAGCTAACGCTGCCCAAACACAGCGTCCTTCACAGGGATCTGCTGCGCTATTCCAAACTCATGGAGTGGCTGAAGAACACCCAGCGGGAGAAATACGAGGGCCTGACTGGGGTGAGCGCCTTCCTCCCCATCATCATCATCATCATCATCATCACTAACCGCCTTTATCATAACTCACTCATACAGTAAATCATGTGCAGAATCTGGGACTCACTATTTTGCCTGTTTGTTTTTTCAGACCTATGTCGATTACATGACCAGATTATATGACCGGGAAATTAAAGATTTCTTTGAGGTGGCAAAAATGAAAATGGCAGGCACAAGCAAGGAGGGGAAGAAATTTGGTGAGTTTGGAGAGCTGAGCTGGTTTGTGCAGGTAGAGGCTCTGTTTCATATTCCTTTTAACACCTGGAAGTCTGACACAAAACTTGCCCTGCTACATACACCTGCCAGTACTGCTATAACATTACCCATTACTGTCTGAAGCTGGTCTTTAGCATTACCCTTTACTGTCTGAAGCTGGTATTTAGCATTACATATTACTGTCTGAAGCTGGTCTTTAGCATTACCCATTACTGTCTGAAGCTGGTCTTTAGCATTACCCATTACTGTCTGAAGCTGGTCTTTAGCATTACCCTTTACTGTCTGAAGCTGGTATTTAGCATTACATATTACTGTCTGAAGCTGGTCTTTAGCATTACTCATTACTGTCTGAAGCTGGTCTTTAGCATTACCCATTACTGTCTGAAGCTGGTATTTAGCATTACATATTACTGTCTGAAGCTGGTCTTTAGCATTACTCATTACTGTCTGAAGCTGGTCTTTAGCATTACCCATTACTGTCTGAAGCTGGTCTATAGCATTACCCATTACTGACTGAAGCTGGTCTTTAGCATTACCCATTACTGTCTGAAGCTGGTCTTTAGCATTACCCATTACTGTCTGAAGCTGGTCTTTAGCATTACCCATTACTGACTGAAGCTGGTCTTTAGCATTACCCATTACTGTCTGAAGCTGGTCTATAGCATTACCCATTACTGACTGAAGCTGGTCTTTAGCATTACCCATTACTGACTGAAGCTGGTCTATAGCATTACCCATTACTGACTGAAGCTGGTCTATAGCATTACCCATTACTGTCTGAAGCTGGTCTATAGCATTACCCATTACTGACTGAAGCTGGTCTATAGCATTACCCATTACTGTCTGAAGCTGGTCTATAGCATTACCCATTACTGTCTGAAGCTGGTCTATAGCATTACCCATTACTGTCTGAAGCAGGTCTTTAGCATTACCCATTACTGTCTGAAGCTGGTCTTTAGCATTACATATTACCGTCTGCAGCTGGTCTATAGCATTACCCATTACTGACTGAAGCTGGTCTTTAGCATTACCCATTACTGTCTGAAGCTGGTCTTTAGCATTACATATTACCGTCTGAAGCTGGTCTATAGCATTACCCATTACTGACTGAAGCTGGTCTTTAGCATTACCCATTACTGACTCAAGCTGGTCTTTAGCATTACCCATTACTGTCTGAAGCTGGTCTATAGCATTACCCATTACTGACTGAAGTTGGTCTTTAGCATTACCCATTATTGTCTGAAGCTGGTCTTTAGCATTACCCATTACTGTCTGAAGCTGGTCTATAGCATTACCCATAACTGACTGAAGCTGGTCTTTAGCATTACCCATTACTGACTGAAGCTGGTCTATAGCATTACCCATTACTGACTGAAGCTGGTCTTTAGCATTACATATCACCATCTGCAGCAGCCAAGGGCAGCACATGAGTTTGCTAATGAGGTGTGTGGTAAAATGTTCCTCTGCTGTAGCTTTTAACTAGGTGATTACATTACCTCAGACGTTTGCTGTTAGCGGAGCTTCGTAAATGTTGCCAAGAGATGTCAGCATGTCGTAACTGCACCATGGTAACAATAGCCATGAGAGTTCAATATTCAGTCAATATTTCCAGTCATTTTTTTCCATTTTTTTCCTTAGCTTATTTTGGCTGAGATAAACAGTTATTCATGCAACATATTTGTCTAGCTGCTCACACTGATTGTTTCTGTGGTCTATGAATAAACTCACCTGTAGGGTTAAATCCATGATTCAGTGCAGGATGATTTTAGCGTGTTACTAGGACTTTAGCATGTGGCGGGGCAATGTTAGCGTGCAGCAGGGTGATGTAGAATGCTGTGCTGTGCAGACACTGGTGAGTGATGTAATTAATGACTGTTAACCTTGTTGTGTAGAATTGCATCTGCCTTGTTTTTAAGTACACCTTTTGTCTCATTCAGTCACAAGAGTAGCATCTCCTGTTAACAGATTTGTGTTTTATTTCCACCCACCAGTAGCCTTTCATAAGTGCCTGAGCTGGAGTAAATGTGTTTTTGCTTTCTCACCATTTCTGTTTCTCTCCATCTTACACAAGCTTCTCTTCCTGAAAACAAAATGGAGGTGTTTGTTTTCATGAAGCAGCTGAGTAGCAGCTGAGATTGAGAGAGCGAAGGCTCCCTTTGACAGCATGTCTGGCGCATGTCATTCACAATTTCTAACTTGCCTTCTTCCTGCTGGCTGTTTGAGTGACGCACTGTGGCTAACACCTCTCTGTTTCCCGTGCTGCCCTCTAACGGCTGCTAGCTACACTGCCCCGGAAAGAGAGTGCTCTCAAACAGGAAACCGAGAGTAAGTACCATACACATCCCATAATTTCTCACTCATAACTCCCATATTTAAAATTCAGTTGAAATATTTATAGTCCCACCAGGGGATATTTTGGTGATTCCTAAATTATAACTTCCATAATCCCTGTTTTATAACTCCCATAATCCCTCTCTTATAACTCCCATAATGCCTCTCTCCTCTCTCACACAATCCCTCTCCTCTCTTTAATCCTGTTATCTCTCTCTTATAGCTCCCCACTTCCATAATCTCAGTCTCAGTCCCTCAATCTAACCCCTTACTCCCTGAATCCATCACCCTGACCCCTATCCCATCCCAGAATCCCTCACTGCAAAGCCTAGTTATGGGAGGAAGTGCCTTCACTCGTAGCTGTCAGAGCATTTGCTTGGTCCATGAGCAGTGCTGAGAAGTGATATCTGTGTCCCAGTATGATTCTCATACTGAGTCCTGACTCCAAACTGAGTCTGTAAAATCAATCTTCCTCCAAACTGAATCTTTAAACATTAATGTATCCACAAACTAAGTCTTTAAACATGAAATGTTGCACAGATTCAGTTTTGGCTGGAATCTCAGGGCAAAATGCAGAAAAACATGTTCCTGCAGAGGGCCAGTGCAATCACAGACCCAACAACAGCACAAGTGAGCATGGACACGTTCACACAGCATAACTTGCAGTCATAAACTTGACCCATGATAATTTCTATAAAATTAATATCAGCTTTGACAATAAACATGCTCAGAACTTTGCATCCTGACCTGTAAACAAGAACACCATTGCCCATCATAATTAATAGTGGCTAGCTAAATAGAAAGACACAGGCAGCTCCAAGAGTGTGTGTTTTTGGCTGCACCCTGCACTGAGAATGTGTGTGTGTGCGTACATGCTTGCATACGCTCTGGGCCAGCCTTCTCTGAGTGCGTGTGTGAGCGCTTTGGGCCGGCCTGTTCTGAGTGTATCTGTGGCTGTGTTCCAATCCTCAAATTCGTCTCCTCCTTTCCTCCCCTCCTTTCCTCCGTTCCCCGGAAGCTGATTATGTGTCCTCCTTTCCTCCACTGTTCCAAAGCGCAATCACGCCTCCTCCTTTCCTCCTTTCCTCCTTTCTCGTCTCCTCCAAATGGAGGATACATCGATGTATCCTACCGCGGAAGTGTTTTCACATTTCTGCGTGACATCACTGTCCTCACGACCAGTCAGATTAAATGACCATCCCACAGAATATTTCACAATCGAAAAGTTCTAAAACATGACAAGGGATTTACCAACACCTAAATATTAGTGCCAGAACAGTAAACAGTAATCGTGAAATTTACATTAATGATTAAACTTTTGCGTTTTCAAACATAACCACTTTGATGCGATATATTCATGTTTTTCAGATACAAATGGTCATTTTACCGATGTAAAATTGAGCGAGTTCATTTTGCGGTAAATTTATTTATTCCTTGTAGAAATGCTTATGTTACATCATGAGCAGAATGCGAGAAACTGACATTCATATTTTAATGCAGGAACAGGGCTGGTAGCATTAGAGAAGCGTGATTGGCTTTGGTATCCTCCGAGTCTTACGAAATTATTACTTCATCAATAGCCGACGTCGACTTTGATGATGGGCAAATCGGGTTAGCTGTTCCAGCTTTCGATTCATCTCCTCCTTTCCTCCTTTCCTCCAGTTGTTTCCTCCCCTCCTTTCCTCCACATGTTTCTGGCATACTTTCGGGGTAGGAAAGGAGGGGAGGAAAGGAGGAGACGAGAAAAAGTATTGGAATGCAGCCTGTGTGTTTAGGCAGGCTTGTTCTGAGTGTATCTGTGTGTTTGGGCAGACCTGTTCTGAGTGTATCTGTGTGTGTTTGGACAGGCCTATTCTCAGTGTATCTGTGTGTGTTTGGGCAGGCCTGTTCTCAGTGTATCTGTGTGTGTTTGGGCAGGCCTGCACGGGAGCTCTGGGAAGCTGACAGGCTCCAGCTCCAGTCTGAATAAGCTGGCGGTTCAGGGCTCCAGCAGTCGCCGGTCACAGTCCTCCTCGCTGCTTGACATGGGCAACATGTCCGCCTCGGACCTGGACGTGGCTGACAGGACCAAGTTCGACAAGGTACCCCTCCCACACTAAAATAGCCCCACTTACACTACATCAGCCCATTAGCCCCTACCCAAACAGGTATAGCCCATCCCCTACCATATTTGACCTGCTATTTGAGCAGGTCCTCAGTATTGTAATGAATGGTATGTGTATGTGTGCAGATATTTGAGCAGGTCCTCAGTATTGTAATGAATGGTATGTGTATGTGTGCAGATATTTGAGCAGGTCCTCAGTATTGTAATGAATGGTATGTGTATGTGTGCAGATATTTGAGCAGGTCCTCAGTATTGTAATGAATGGTATGTGTATGTGTGCAGATATTTGAGCAGGTCCTCAGTATTGTAATGAATGGTATGTGTATGTGTGCAGATATTTGAGCAGGTCCTCAGTATTGTAATGAATGGTATGTGTATGTGTGCAGATATTTGAGCAGGTCCTCAGTATTGTAATGAATGGTATGTGTATGTGTGCAGATATTTGAGCAGGTCCTCAGTATTGTAATGAATGGTATGTGTATGTGTGCAGATATTTGAGCAGGTCCTCAGTATTGTAATGAATGGTATGTATATGTGTGCAGATATTTGAGCAGGTCCTCAGTGAGCTGGAGCCATTGTGTTTGGCTGAGCAGGATTTCATCAGCAAGTTTTTCAAGCTGCAGCAGCACCCCAGTGTGGGTGGGACACAGGTGAGTGTGTGTATGTGTGTGTGTGTGTACACATGAGTGTATGTGAGTGTGTGTGTATCTGTATGTGAGTGTGTGTGTGTATCTGTATGCAAGCATGTGGGTGTTTGTCTGTCTGTATGTGAGTGTATTTGAGTGTGTGTATGTGTGTGTGTCTATGTGAGTGTATCTGAGTGTGTGTATCTGTATCTGGAAGTGTTTGTGTGTTTGTGTCTGTCTGTATGTGAGTGCATGTGTGTGGGTGTATGTGTGTGTATGTCTGTCTGGAGTGTGTGTGTGGGTGGGTGCGTGTGCCTGTGTCTGTATGCGAGTGTGTGTGTGGGCCTGTGTCTGTATGTGAGTGTATCTGTCTGTGTGTGGTGTGTAGGACTGTATGTGCTTTGCAGTAATTGTAATTTTTTTGCAGGGGGATGGCAGTGAAGTGGATGGTTCAGTGCAGGCTAGAGTGCCCCCTACAGGAGAACACAGGCACTCCATGTCTGAGTGAGTTTCTGTGCTTTTTCATCACATGGCAGCTCTGTGGGGCATCCAAACCTGAAAACATCACCACAAAAAGACTGGTTACTGTATTTATTTATGTATAATACGCACTTGTGTATAATATGCACCACTAATTATGGGCAGTGAAATCTTGGAAAAAAAGTATCTCTCGTGAATAATACGCACTGACTTTTCCGTAGTATAATTTCAGACTGTCAGACATGGAGATCGCAGTGGCAGGGCCATGTCACGATGTATGGAAAAAGGAATGTGTCGTCGGACTTATAATTGCTGAATAAAGTACTGAATGAAGTCATAATCATTTACGTCATTACTAGGGGTGTAATGGTACGTGTATTCGTACCAAACGTCACAGTACGGACGTTATGGTTAGGTGCATACGGCCGTAAGGAGAGTACACCATAGCTAGTGTGCGAAGATTGATGAACGTAATGCAGAACCAAAGTTCACAAGTGCGAGTTCCACTTAGAAACCTTGAACTGTTATGGTAGTAAGTTAGCAACATCCCATGCTGAGCTTAGCTGAAGCTGTTTTGAATCTTACTGAGTCAGGCACATTATGGCGTGTGGAAATGACACAGGAGCCTTTCAAAACAATGGGAAAAAACCTAGCCTTATGCATTTGGGTTTTTTGTCACACTTCTCCCCGTTATACTGAACCGTGATGTCTGTGTGCTGTTCAGTGGCGGCCGTTAAGTTGGAAACAGAAAGCACAAACCTCACCTTTAAATCTACAAATTTTGGAATGCACCGCCCCTGTCATTATCAACTAAACCTGTTAAATTGAATAAGTTCACGAATCCTAAAATAAACAATAAGCAACTTCGAAAGTGACCTTTGAATTTTATTGGTGTAAACTGTACAAGTGCACCTATTGTAAAGACAAAATTGTAGAAATCACACGATCGGGTGTATCGTCCAACCTGAATCTGCCGGAATATGAAGACGGATTACTCATCTTCACTTTAATTATGGTGATTTAATTCTTCATTACAGATAAGTTAGCTTGGACAGTAAATATAACATATTTCTGGTCATACAGTACCGAATTTGGCCATGCACTTGGCTGGGAAAAAAGGGGTACAATTTAGTTCTCGTGTACATCTGGGACAAAAGTGTGCATTGTACACGAATAAATACGGTAATTAGAGAAGAACGACAGAGACTCAGTTCCTTGAATAAATGTCACTTTGGTTTATCAATTAACCCTAACCATCAAAAAATGTTTTTAGTTACACAAGGAATTGCATTGGTGTACCTGAAAACCTCAGAGATATGAACACCCATCTCAGGGGTGTGAGCCCATCGCTGGAGTTTGTTCAGAACTCTGAAATTTGTTGATGTCTTTAAAATCTGTTTGTGTTTGAGGTTAGTTTACTTCTATATTTAGTCGGCTAGTTTAATTGCTTGTTCTTTCTTTTTTATGCCATGTAGCTGGCTAACAGTTAATTAGCAGATTTGTTCATTTCCTGGGTAAAGTGTGTAGGTTGGCTGCTCCTGTTTTCTTCAGATCTTTTCCAGTAGTGGCAAAGCCTGCCCCTTTTCACATTTCAGATATTTTTATGCATGGAAAGTGTGATAGCATTTTGGTTCAGTGCTGTGCTATAGTCTATGTTGCTTTTCGTGTTTGGTTGCACATGTAGAGTAATGCATATATGTGGTATCATGTGTGAAACATGCAGTGACCGTAATATGTCGTGTTCCCCCCAGGAAGGACATGGTTCGCTGGATGATGAACAGCATATTCCACTGCATAGAGGTGGAGCTGAACAGCCTGATCGCGCTGGGCGATAAGATGGACAGCTTCCACTCCCTCTACATGCTGGTGAAGATGAGCCACCACGTGTGGACGGCTGAGAATGTCGACCCCGCCTCCTTCCTCAGCACCACCCTCGGCAACGTGCTCGTCACTGTCAAGAGAAACTTCGACAAATGCATTGTGGGTAGACACTGTTAGAGGAGTGGATGTGAGGTGTTGTGGGCCATTGTGTGCTCAGTGCAGTGTGATAGCTTTAAGGCTAACCACAATTAATGAGTTTAAATGTTACTGGTAAATTTGCGCCGTTACAGTTTTCACTGTTTTTTAGAGCAGCATGCAGGGGAGAGCA
The DNA here is from genome assembly GCA_019788955.1 of Albula glossodonta. Classification (NCBI taxonomy): domain Eukaryota; kingdom Metazoa; phylum Chordata; class Actinopteri; order Albuliformes; family Albulidae; genus Albula; species Albula glossodonta. The sequence continues at coordinate 120,313 of JAFBMS010000278.1, read as the reverse complement.
GTTTGTTTTACCAAGGGTCCCTATAACCACACCAGAGCTGAAAGCAGCCGTGAATGGTGAAGCACATCTAATGCTGCAAAGTATGCAGCCTGTGTGTTGCCATAGCGAATGAGCCGGCCCCTGGGTTTTGCTGCTCTGTCTCTAGTCTAGTCAGATTCGTCAGATGGAGGAGGTGAAGATTTCAAAGAAGAGCAAGGTGGGAATCCTGCCGTTTGTGAGCGGATTTGAGGAGTTTGCCGAACTTGCTGAGACCATATTCCGCAATGCAGAGCGGCGAGGAGACCTGGACAAGGCCTATGCTAAGCTCATCAGAGCAGTCTACATGAACGGTAACACCCTGCACCCTATCCCCTGCTCCCTACCCCTAACCTCTGTCCCCTGCACCCTATCCCCTAACCTCTATCCCCTGCTCCCTACCCCCTGACCTCTATCCCCTGCACCCTACCCCCTGACCTCTAACACCGTACCCCCTATCCCCGGACCTCTACCCCCTAACCTCAAACACCGTACCCCCTAACCCCACACCTCTACCCCCTAACCTGTAACACCGTACCCCCTAGCCCCACACACAAGATCATCAGAATGGTCAATATGAAAGGTCTGATGAGTAACGGTCTGCTCCCTGATCCTTCAACTCTTCCCCCTAATCTCTAACCCTTCAACCCAACCTCCGAATCCCTAACCCCTTAAACTCTACCCCTAATCTCTAACCCTTCAATCCAACCTCCGAATCCCTAACCCCTGAAACTCTACCCCCAATCCCTGACCCCTTCCCCATAACCCTGAATCTCTAACTCCTCAACTCTACCCTGTATTCCCTAACCTATCAGCAGTACCCCAAATCCCTAACCCCTACCAACTTATCTCGAACCCCTACCTCCTAACCCTTGATAATCAGAGCAGTCTACATGTGCAGTAACACCCTACCCCTAGACCAGTAATCCCTAACCCATGATCATCTGGGCACAGCCATGGCACATGAGAGCACTTCAGGGCACTCCAGTGCCAGCATTTCTCTTGCTTTCGTGAGTAAGCGTAAGGTTGTGTGAATGTGAACTTAGCACATTTGGGCTTGCCAATTCGAATTGCAGATTCACACTCCATAATAATCTAATGCATACCCCACTTCACTTTTCTCACAAAGGAACTTTTGTTTGTGTGGTGTGCAGCTCTTGAATTGTCTGGTTTGTGGTGTGTTCAGTGGCTCCAGTGTGTTTTGTTCAGCTTTGTGATTGGCCACTATGCATTGAATGCAGTCCTCTAATTGGCTGGTGTGTGTTGCAGTGGAGAAGGTGGCCAGTGAGAGTCTGAAGACTCCAAGGGATGTGGTACTGATGGAGAACTTCCACCATATCTTCTCCACCCTCTCCCGCCTCAAGATCTCTTGCCTGGAGACAGAGAGGCGCGAGGCGAAGCACAAATACAGTGAGCACCTGCAGGCATATGTCATCACCTCCCTGGGCCAGCCGCTGGAGAAACTCAACGTGAGAACCCCGCCACACAGACACTGTACAGCCTGTTAAAGAGAACCCCGCCACACAGACACTGTACAGCCTGTTATGGAACTCCGCCACACAGACACTGTACAGCCTGTTAAAGAGAACCCCGCCACACGGACACTGTACAGCCTGTTATGGAACTCCGCCACACGGACACTGTACAGCCTGTTAAAGAGAACCCCGCCACACGGACACTGTACAGCCTGTTAGAGAACCCCGCCACACGGACACTGTACAGCCTGTTAGAGAACCCCGCCACACGGACACTGTACAGCCTGTTATGGAACTCCGCTACACGAACCCTGTTCAGCCTGTTATAGAACCCCGCCACACAGACACTGTACAGTCTGTTAGAGAACCCCGCCACACAGACACTGTACAGCCTGTTAGAGAACCCCGCCACACAGACACTGTACAGCTGATGCATGTGTTTGTGTTGGCATGTGTGGGCTTTGTATATGAAATTTGTATTTGTGGGTGGTTACATTGATGCGTATTTAATGAGTAATTTTATTTGTGTTTGTGCATGTGCGCGTGTGTGGGTGCGTATATATGTGCTTGTGTGTGTGTGCGCGCGCGCGCATGCGTGCTCACGCGCATATGTGTTTGCGCGCGTGTGTGTGTGCGTGTTTTTATGTTTTTGTGTATGTGTGTGCGCGTGTGCGTATGTTTGTGTGTATGTGCGTGTGTGTGCGTGCATTTGCGTACGTGTGTGTGTTTCTGGTTGCAGCACTTCTTTGAGGGTGTGGAGGCGCGAGTGGCTCAGGGCGTGCGGGAGGAGGAGGTGAGCTACCAGCTGGCTTTTAACAAGCAGGAGCTGCGAAAAGTCATAAAAGAGTACCCTGGCAAGGAGGTCAAGAGAGGCCTGGACAACCTGTACAGGAAGGTAGACAAGCACCTGTGTGAGGAAGAAAACCTATTGCAGGTGAGAGACAGTATGTTGCACCTCAGCAGTCCTATTCCCCTATACTATAGGACTTACAGCAGTACAATCAGACTTAGGCCCTGCCAGTGAATTTAAAAAGATCATTGTCATTTTTAGCAAACATCTATGTAGCAGAGAATATAATAGGTATTCAATTTACAATCAAATCTTTAGGAATGCTGCATAAAGCATCATTTTTCTGGGCCCACCTGGAAGTGCCTATAAAAGGGCTTTCCCTGCCAATAAGAGGGGAAATACTCATTGCTGTGTGGATTTAGCTCAAGATTTGTCAACACATTCATGTAATGGTTGTTATGTATTGCATAAGTTCACTTCCTGTGTGTGCAGCCTTGAATAAAATCACTTCCTGTTTGTGCTGGTGATTGGTGTAATTCCTCTTTTCTCCACCAGGTGGTGTGGCACTCCATGCAGGATGAGTTTATCCGGCAGTATAAGCACTTTGTGGGGCTAATTGGCCGCTGCTACCCAGGATCTGGAATCACTATGGACTTCACCATCCAGGATATTCTGGAGTACTTTTCCAGCATCGCACAATCACATTAATTACACACACACACACACACACCACACATTCTCCCATGTACTAAAAACAATCACATCAACCTCACACCCACACACATACACACACACACTGCCTCCTGGTGGCCAGCAGAAGAGGAACATTAGGCATTTCATCCCCTGATGTTGGTGTGTAGTTGGGGATTGATTAAGATTATTTTCTTTTGTTCTCCTGCTGGGTTAATCAGTCTGTTCAGTCAGCCTGTGTTGCCACAGTATGTTATGTGCTTTTGAACTTTGTGAAGCTAATATTGAAACACTACAAAGATGAGCTCTCTGACACTAACCTACTGTGCTGTGCATCTCAAGCTGCATTTTTCCCTTTGACCTTTGTGCCAGTTATTTAATCTGTAGCATTATAACTTCAATCTTATGTCAGCAAACACTCTACCACAGTGTCAAATGGAAGTTCTTGGCTGGAGAATGAGAATCTCTGGCTGACTGAACAGCACTCCTGTGTTCTGCCAGAAGCCATATGTGTGAGAATAACATACAGCAAATTTCCTGTTCACTGTAGGGACAACAGAAATATTGCACATAAAATACAGCAGCACTACAGTCGCATAGCAGAGTGTCAGTGTGTATCTGTATTTGTGTGTGTGTGTGTGTGTGTGTGTGTGTATCAGTTTGTGTGTCAGTATGTGTGTGTGCACAGACCAGTACCAGTCTTTTACCCACACAGTGTGTGTGTGTGTGTGTAGGGGTTTGTGTACACTGCCTGCAGTGCACAGTGTGTGTAGTGGGAGTTAGTGTGCACTACTTGCAGTGCATAGTGTGTGTGTGGGGGCAGGGGAAGTGGGGTTAGTGTGCACTACTTGTAGAAGACAGTGTGTGTGTGTGTAGGGGTTTGTGTGTACTACTTGCAGTGCACTGCCATGTAATGTCTATTCTTTTTGCATTAATAACCCTGTCATATGCAGCTGTTATGTTTTCTCTGAGGATGGCAGATTACAATAAAATTTTCATTCATTGAACTGTGACTGCTGGTTCAATTTGGACACATTAGACACACTTGAGGAGTGAAAGGGTGGGAGAGGCTATGCCTCCACAGGAAGTCCCCCTTGCCAGTGGAGCACCTGATTAAAACCTGTCTGTTCCTACCTGTCACAGAATCGCATAGCACTGTCTCAGGGGCAGATTCACTGTCTGTTACCTCATTCGCACAAGCACATCCTTTACTTGCATATTGCAAATAGAAAGGTAGTCTTACCCATGTTTTAAATCACAACAGTACCAGAAGGAAATACATTATATATATTTGGAACAATGAAAGAATAAAGCTGCAATCATTAAACAAAGATATGAGAAAGGCCTTGAAACCTTTGGCATGGAATCTAAAGAAGCAACAAGGGGAGAGTATTGTTTACAAAATGATCACAGCCCATGGATCATATGGACACTAATTCTGTATAGTCTATTTATGATGTCCTCCCATCACCTGTAAATCTGCACAGGCAGGGGCTTACAGAACATTCAGACTGTCCCCTTGTGATAAACCAGGCACACTGCAACATGTTTTCCTTTAAAGTTACCCTCTCACAAGGATGTTACAGGTGGAGACATGATAAGGTCCTCAGTGAGCTTGCTGACAACCCAGAGAGAACGAGGAAATAAGAATTCACCATCAAAGGCACAACATCAGCTTTGTGCAACCTGGAGAGAGGGGGGCAGCCCACATCCATGACAGCAGCATCCTGGGACTGGCAAGATCATGGGAGACACAGACTGACCTGCACAGGCTGCTAATCTTCCCCTCAGAAGCTGTAGTTACCACCTTATGTCCGGATATCATCCTGTGGACAGAGGCCAAGAAGAAGCAGGGGATGGTAGAGCTAACTGTGCCATGGGGGGAAGGATGTGAGGAGGCCCACGACCACAAGAAGCTCGAATACAATGGCTTGGTAAGTGAGGGGCACCAGAAGGGTAGGTGCATCTTCCCAGTTGAAGAGGAATGTCAGGGGCACTGATTGACTCTGGGAGTACTGTTTCACTGATCAGGAAGTGTCTGGTGAGTGGCCTTGGTACAAAACCATACCTCTTGCAGGTACAGACAGAACCAGGAAGTCACTCCCATTTTTTTCTCTCTCACACAGTTACAGAGAAACGAAACCTAACTCCATCTCTGTCCGTGTGCATAGTTAAATGGCTGAAGCTGGAGTTCAACTAGATCTGGTTCAGGACCCTATGTTTTCTGAAGTGGAACTCCAAGCTGCTCCTCCTGTTCACTGTTACGCTGGACCTGGAGACATGGCGTGTGATGTCTGCACTGGGAGAACACTCAAAGCCAACAAGTCCTGTCTGGTGTCTCTGGCCTCTTACTGTGAAACTCACCTCCAGCCTCACTATAAATCTCCTGCCCTGAGCTGGTATTATGTTACTGTTTGAGATTTTATGTAAATTATATTTCTCACTTTCATCATCTGGGGTCACTTATCTTACTGCGGCACTGTGCCACACTATAGCATTATGTGTACAGGAATTTTACTGTCGGCCCAGATTTTTTTTCTGACCGGAGAACATAAAAATGTAAACCAATCACAGGCTGCTGGATTACCTGCCTTGTCAATCGCCGCCCCGTCGTGCAGAATGCACTTTGAAAATATTTGTAGCGTAAACCACCGTGCCAGAGTTTCATTTTTCTGATTTCAGCGAGGTAGCTTATCTTAAGGGGATGGGCAACTAAAATTATTAATTTCTCATTTGAATGGATATTTTTGCCATCTTGGCACATGATAAACAACGCATCTTCTGATAGAATTGCTGTTTTAGCAAACTAGTGTTTCTTTTTTTTATCCAATGATGTTTTAAATCAGTCAATAACTGTATTCTTTACTCTTTCTCCAAACTCAAGTAATAATATTGTTAACTTAAAAGGATTTGCAAACATTCTGTACTTTTCGTATTCATGAAACATCACAGTTTCTATGCTAAAGTTTATTGTGCATTGCACGTAAAGCTGATGTAATATACAGATAAAAATGTCTTGTTTCATCCAAGTGTATTCTTTGTAGTAATTACAATCTCGATTTTACAACAACGTATTCTCTTTGTGTTCTATAGGACGAGAAAGTGACAACGTAAACAGCTGAGAGAAAGCCGTGGGATTAATTTTCCATTATAATTCATAACTGCGTCACCAATATGTTTCCTAGTTATTTTTGGCACCCATGCAAAGACTACCCAACTGGCTGTTTTTCCTGCCGTTTACTGCAGACTCACGCAGCCCGTTTCCATGGGAAAGCTGCTCCAGCTGCTCCAGCTGCTCCAGCTGCTCCCGGCCTGGGAAGCCGCTTCCATTCGGCGCCATTTTCAAATGGCTTTGCCGCCGATACGTAGTTATTGTACCTCAGGCTCGCCGAAGACATGAGGGAGGAGAAAGTGGATTAGCTAGCATGACAACTGAGATTTTAAATTAATAATGAATTGCCCACTTAAGTATTTTAGCTAGTTATTAAATGTAAACGTAACGAAGCTGATATTACGGCTAGTTGTGCCTTGGCGGAATCTTCCGTAAGGAGAATATGACAAGATTACGGTGTTTTCAGCCAGCTAGCTACGATAGCTAACTAGCCAGCTGCAGCAATATCATGTCTGAGTATTTTGTAAATTAACACTTAAGTCAGTAACTTATACTTGTTTGTTGTTTTGTCGTCAGCTGTTGCGATTGACTAAATATTCCACATATGACAATCTTTTTTCAGAGCAGAGACTGATTTGATTGTTTCTCGTGTTTGCTGTTTGTTTAGCTACCTGGTAGAGTCATCATAGCGGTAAGAATGAGAGTTCCGTCATGTTGGCGTTTAATTAGCATGTTTGCATTACTAGAATGGGCTCGTTATCAGTAGGTGGCTAACTTCTTCCTTCCACGGACCAAGGTTATTGTTTTCAAAAGTATCGGTGAAAAATGAGCACCAACGCAGAAAGGAAATTTATCAACCTCAGGAAGCGTCTTGACCAGTTAGGGTACAGACAGCCTTTGGGCATCGAGTCTCTGCCGCTGGTGGAGAAACTCTTCAGGTAAGTTCCGAGCTTGAAAAGTGATCAAACTGCGTTTGTGTGCTGGTCCGGCTAGCCGAAGGTACGAGGCTGCTTCGCAAGCCGTGAAATGTGTGCCGAAGTGAAGCTACTTCAGAAATGTACCCCTAGCAACTTATGGTCGCACAGTTAGCTAGTGGGAGGCTAGCTAGCGGTGCAGTTAAAAAACGAAACATTATTTGGGTTGTGGCTAACTCTATTCAGTACGCAGCACGCCCAAATTTTAAGACAATCCCGGCAACGTAATTCACACTTGGAAAGGTTCAGAAAGTCTGCTGTTTACAAAAAGCGAATTGGTAAGGAGAAATAGATACGGCCATTATAGCTCGGGAATGAGGCTCTTTTGCTATTGTAAATAAAGCCAGGATTTTTTTTGGAATGTCAACATACCGGTTAAATGGACAAACTTTAGATTAGTAAAATTAAAATAAAAGATGAGATTTCACTTCAGACTTTTTTTTGTTGTGGCCGTGGCTAAAGTGTTTCTGCATGAAGAGGTTGTCAGCATTACAAGGTAATTGCAGTCTTCCATACCCACAAAGTATAATGGGGAACCATGCTCTGCTTGAAGATACTGTTCTGCCATTGTGTGATTGATATTGGCTGTCAAACGTAGACTTTTCCACAAATCAACATATGATAGCATTAGTAGAGTTGTCAGCCATTTCAGAATAAAGCAGGAAATTAATCAGGTTTAAGACATGGCACACCACGGAGTCCCTGCGTAATACAAAGCGGTGTGTTTGTGCATGTGTGTGCGTGTTTCTGTGCTGCAGTGACCTGGTGCACACCACCGAGTCCCTGCGCAATGCGAAGCTCAATGCGGGGAAGACGGAGAAGGAGAGCAGGAACCTGGATGCTCTACTGGAGCCATACAGAGTTGAGAATGCCCGGCTGGTGCGGGAGAACAACGAGCTGCACCTGGGCATGCTCAAATTGAAGGAGGAGAAGGACCAGCTCAACAGAGGTTACCATGGCTACCACAATAGCGCACACTGTCCCCAGGGTTACCATTTTTATGCATCCTACTGTCCCCACTAGGAGTGTAACTCACATTTCAGCACATTACTCACTTTTGGTGTCTTGAACTAATGTGTTTTTTTTGTGCCATGAGGAAAAATTGCCTATGGAAATGTATTTTTAATGTATATTTTTTTTATCCCTGATCCCCCCCCCCCCCAATTTAAGCTGACCTGTGCTCTCTGATCTCAGCAGCCCCTCCTGGCTTCAGGAAGTGACAGACTTAAGAGTCACCTGTCACTCCTGCGATTGATGCGGCCAGTCTCAGTACTTTCCACCCTGCAGATAAAGCATTAATTCCATGCTGTCTGTCATTGGAGGATTGCAAGGCCAGCCATAAACAGGCTCCCTACCTAACCAGGCCTGGCTGCTGGAGTGCAATGAGACGCGCAGAGCCAGTTAACCCCTGTCACCCTGTCAATACTGTGGCACACCGAGGGTTTGAACGCCTGATCACAGAGCTTTTTCTTTCAGAGCAAGTGTCTTAACAGCATGAGCCACCTGTAGGCAAGAGTTGGTATAAAATATGTCTTAGTAGCTGGTTTCATCCTTTTATGAAATGTTGTTTTCTTATCTTTAACATCTTCTAAGAAGAAACTCATACTGCTTTTCTGCTCTCTGGTCTTTATCTCTTCAGAGCAGAAACTGTGCATCAGAAAGCTGGAGCAGGAGGCCTGTGACCTCAAGTTCCTAAATAACCAGTATGTGCACAAAGTGCGCTCGCTGGAGAAGGACTGCAGAACCAAGACTGAACGCATCCAACAGCTGCAGGAGAAAAACCTGCAGGCCGTCGTCCAGACACCAGGTGAAGCTGCGACACCCAGCTACATGTCCCTGTGGTCTACAGCTAGCTACAACCCCCTGCAGTAAACAACTCAGACTGCGTACTCTTTTTGTACAACTAATTGGTGCTGAATGGCTGAAATTAATGTCCTGCTAATTTAGCTGAATTTTTTTATCACGATTATTAATCACAATCATTCCCCGTGTTTCAGGAAACCAAATATTATATTGTACTTTTTGCATCTTAAAGCATGTTCTTCATCTTTGGTTCTTATAGGTGCAGAATTCATTTCTTAGAGGACCAGCAGCTGGAATATTTCCTTACGGTCTTACTGTGTTTCTTATTCACCAAGTCAAATATCAAAACTAAACGGAAACACAAATGGAACTGAAAACATGACTTTTTCTGCAGTAAAACTAAGACTTCTAAAAATATCAGGCTTATTTATGCATCTGGTTGTGAATCTGATTGTTAAATGATCAAAGCCCTGTTAAACCTGGATTATCACTAAACCACAGATTATCTATTATTATAAAATACCTGTAAGGTAAAGTTTTTATGTCAGATCAAAGCATTTCCTTACATGATTACTGCAGTGTGACATTTATAGTAGGATGAACATTTGTTTCACATTATCAGTAATTTGTTTTAGCTACTTCTTACCCTTATCTGTTGCCGGATTGCTTTACACTACAAAAGAAATGTAGGAATTTACTTTAAGTATTAAAATTTTGATATATGATATAAAACATTTTCACTTGTTTCATCTTAACTCAGCTATGTCTGCAAGTGTTCAGTTGAAATTTTCCATTTTGTTTGAAGCGATAAGCAGCTGGTTATGCAGAAGTTACAGGCTCCAGAGATGAACTGCACAGACCACAATCTATATTTTCCCCCCTTAGCCTGCTGAAGGCCTTGAGAAACTGGTGAATGTCAAGGAAGTTTTTACACTGGGAGTGTCAAATTTAACCAAACAAGCTGAAATGAAATGCCAAATTATGCAATAACAAATCATGGAACTACATCCTGACATGATTATAGAATAAATTAATTGTGTAATTAACTGAACTAATTTAATATAGTTATTTGTGCAGCCCTGCTACCAGTGAACACTGCTCCATCTGGTGCTGCCTGCTGATTAGATGTGCTGTCTTTTTGGGCAGGAGGCAAGAAGCGCTCTATTCCCTTCAGACGGCAGAGGATGCAGATTGATGACCTCATACCCCCCTCCAGTGGCCCCTCCCACCCTGCGGCGCAGCCTGATGACCCATATATCGCAGATCTCCTGCAGGTGGCAGACAACAGGTACCATTCCCCTTGTGTGTAGAGTATCCATGTATGGACAGACCCCACTGTGAGTAAAGGCACTGTGTAAGGAATGTAAGTTGTTGCTGTGCTTACAGAATCCAGGAGCTCCAGCAGGATCTGACCCAAGTCAAACTGGAACTGGAACGGGCTCAGAGAGGCATCACACAGCTCAACACACAGGTTGTAGGCAAATTTACACGCAACCAAACACTCCTACGTGCACTCTTACATGCACAACACTCATACACATAATCTTATGTGAACACGTTATGTGACCAGGACCGCATGCGTTCTGTAAAGCCTCTTTTCCATTGCAGGGCCGAACGGTTCTGAGCATGGAGAGTAACCGTTCCCATGGCATTTCCACTAGACATGATGTGGAATGGAACGCTTACAGGGAGCCAGCTCTAGGAGGGCTTAATGATAAAGATATTCCGATTGGTTTTACATTTACGTCATGTTTGCGATGACATCCTCTTCCTTAAGAAAAAAAAATAAAAATGCCCAAGATGTTGTCACGTGCACAAACTAAAATGTCACACAAAAAAACTGAAATGAAAAACAGTCCTACAAATGACCCAAATAACTCCATGTTGTTCAACTGCCACCAGATTTTTATTTCCAAAGGACGCCATCGCTGGCACACTTGGTCACATGCTGTTGTCACTGTAGTTTTTCTTCAGTACTTTCTAGTCATGATTTTAGCAGCACCACAGATGTAAAAAAACCATAACGGTTCCTACGAGTCCGGGCCGGCCCGTTGTGGGCATGGTAACCGTTCGGCCCTACAGTGGAAAAGAGGCTTAAGGCGCAGGTTTGCTGTTGGACTGTTTTGAGCAGATGGGCTGTAGCTGCGCTTTTGTGTCTGCAGGTGGCTGAGCGCGATGGAGAGATTGAGCGTCTCAACCATGCGCTGATTGGAGGGCGTCCTCATGATGTCATCTCCCTGGAAGCTCAGAACACCAGCAATGAGAAACTCATTTCCCACCTGAATCTGCAGGTACTGACTGCACACTGGTACACTGATGCACACAGTCAACAAGGATCAATGCTAGCGATAAATTGCTTAAATTGGTGGATAAGTGTAATGACATCATGAATACATACATAATTGGTGTTGGCGTCGACATCATCTTGATAACGTCATACACTACTGTGCATCAGCAGCCATTGCACATGTCATTTAAGGGTTAGGGTTGCTCCTCCCAGCAGAGTCATTATTCTACTGTCCTAACACTGGGTGTATGTTTGCGGTGTAGCGGAGGTGATGCTGGGTGTGCATTAGCGATGTAGCGGAGGTGATGCTGTGTGTGTTAGTGGTGTAGCGGAGGTGATGCTGTGTGTGTTAGCGATGTAGCAGAGGTGATGATGGGTGTGTTAGCGATGTAGCAGAGGTGATGATGGGTGTGTTAGCGATGTAGCAGAGGTGATGCTGGGTGTGTTAGCGATGTAGCGGAGGTGATGCTGTGTGTGTTAGCGATGTAGCGGAGGTGATGCTGTGTGTGTTAGCGGTGTAGCGGAGGTGATGCTGTGTGTGTTAGCGGTGTAGCGGAGGTGATGTTGGGTGTGTTAGCGATGTAGCGGAGGTGATGCTGTGTGTGTTAGCGATGTAGCAGAGGTGATGTTGGGTGTGTTAGCGATGTAGCGGAGGTGATGCTGTGTGTGTTAGCGATGTAGCGGAGGTGATGCTGTGTGTGTTAGCGGTGTAGCGGAGGTGATGCTGTGTGTGTTAGCGGTGTAGCGGAGGTGATGCTGTGTGTGTTAGCGGTGTAGCGGAGGTGATGCTGTGTGTGTTAGCGGTGTAGCAGAGGTGATGCTGTGTGTGTTAGCGGTGTAGTGGAGGTGATGCTGTGTGTGTTAGCGGTGTAGCAGAGGTGATGCTGTGTGTGTTAGCGGTGTAGCGGAGGTGATGCTGTGTGTGCTAGTGGTGTAGTGGAGGTGATGCTGGGTGTGTTAGTAGTGTAGTAATAATGCTGGGTGTGGTTGGGTGTTGTGCAGATAGAGTACCTTCAGGAGGCGAACAGTAATCTGGAGCAGAAGGTGCAAGAGGGGCAGAAGCAGACAGCAGGCGGAATGGCTGACCTGAGTGCCCGAAACCAAGAGCTCTGCCAGGAGCTACGGCACATTGAGCAGCTGGCACAGCGTATGGAGCAGGACCGAGAGCTGGTGCTGGAGACTGCTGACACTGAGCTGCAGGAAGCCAAGGTACTGTACCCCCTCACTGTCCCACCCTGTACCCCACTACTCTACCCCTCACTGTGTCCTACCCTGTACCCCACTACTCTGCCCCCTCACTGTGTCCCACACTGTACCCCACTACTCTGCCCCCTCACTGTCCCACCCTGTACCCCACTACTCTGCCCCCTCACTGTGTCCTACCCTGTACCCCACTACTCCTACCCCCTCACTGTGTCCCACCCTATACCCCACTACTCTACCCCTCACTGTCCCACCCTGTACCCCACTACTCTGCCCCCTCACTGTCCCACCCTGTACCCCACTACTCTACCCCTCACTGTCCCACCCTGTACCCCACTACTCTGCCCCCTCACTGTCCCACCCTGTACCCCACTACTCTACCCCTCACTGTCCCACCCTGTACCCCACTACTCTACCCCTCACTGTCCCACCCTGTACCCCACTACTCTGCCCCCTCACTGTGTCCCACCCTGTACCCCACTACTCTACCCCTCACTGTGTCCCACCCTGTACCCCACTACTCTACCCCTCACTGTCCCACCCTGTACCCCACTACTCTACCCGCTCACTGTGTCCCACCCTGTACCCCATTACTGTACCCCCTCACTGTGTCCCACCCTGTACCCCACTACTGTACCCCCTCACTGTGTCCCACCCTGTACCCCACTACTGTACCCCCTCACTGTGTCACACCCTGTACCCCACTACTGTACCCCCTCACTGTGTCACACCCTGTACCCCACTACTCTACCCCTCACTGTCCCACCCTGTACCCCACTACTCTACCCCTCACTGTGTCCCACCCTGTACCCCACTACTCTACCCCTCACTGTCCCACCCTGTACCCCACTACTCTACCCCTCACTGTGTCCCACCCTGTACCCCACTACTCTACCCCTCACTGTGTCCCACCCTGTACCCCACTACTCTACCCCTCACTGTGTCACACCCTGTACCCCACTACTCTGCCCCCTCACTGTGTCCCACCCTGTACCCCACTACTCAACCCCCTCACTGTCCCACCCTGTACCCCACTACTCTCCCCCTCACTGTGTCCCACCCTGTACCCCACTACTCTACCCCTCACTGTGTCCCACCCTGTACCCCACTACTCTACCCCTCACTGTGTCCCACCCTGTACCCCACTACTCTACCCCTCACTGTGTCCCACCCTGTACCCCACTACTCTACCCCTCACTGTGTCCCACCCTGTACCCCACTACTCTCCCCCTCTCTGTCCCACCCTGTACCCCACTACTCTACCCCTCACTGTCCCACCCTGTACCCCACTGCCCTACCCCCTCACTGTGTCCCACCCTGTACCCCACTACTCTACCCCCTCACTGTGTCCCACACTGTACCCCACTGCCCTACCCCCTCACTGTGTCCCACCCTGTACCCCACTACTCTGCCCCCTCACTGTGTCCCACACTGTACCCCACTGCCCTACCCCCTCACTGTGTCCCACCCTGTACCCCACTACTCTGCCCCCTCACTGTCCCACCCTGTACCCCACTACTCTGCCCCCTCACTGTGTCCCACCCTGTACCCCACTACTCTACCCCTCACTGTGTCCCACCCTGTACCCCACTACTCTGCCCCTCACTGTGTCCCACCCTGTACCCCACTACTCTGCCCCCTCACTGTCCCACCCTGTACCCCACTACTCTGCCCCCTCACTGTGTCCCACCCTGTACCCCACTACTCTACCCCTCACTGTCCCACCCTGTACCCCACTACTGTACCCCTCACTGTGTCACACCCTGTACCCCACTACTCTACCCCTCACTGTCCCACCCTGTACCCCACTACTCTGCCCCCTCACTGTGTCCCCCCCTGTACCCCACTACTCTGCCCCCTCACTGTCCCACCCTGTACCCCACTACTCTGCCCCCTCACTGTGTCCCACCCTGTACCCCACTACTCTGCCCCCTCACTGTCCCACCCTGTACCCCACTACTCTGCCCCCTCACTGTGTCCCACCCTGTACCCCACTACTCTGCCCCCTCACTGTGTCCCACCCTGTACCCCACTACTCTACCCCTCACTGTCCCACCCTGTACCCCACTACTGTACCCCTCACTGTGTCCCACCCTGTACCCCACTACTCTACCCCTCACTGTGTCACACCCTGTACCCCACTACTCAACCCCCTCACTGTGTCCCACCCTGTACCCCACTACTCTACCCCTCACTGTTTCCCACCCTGTACCCCACTACTCTACCCCCTCACTGTGTCCCACCCTGTACCCCACTCCTCTCCCCCCCACTGTGTCCCACCCTGTACCCCACTACTCTGCCCCCTCACTGTCCCACCCTGTACCCCACTACTCTACCCCTCACTGTCCCACCCTGTACCCCACTACTCTACCCCCTCACTGTGTCCCACCCTGTACCCCACTACTCTACCCCTCACTGTGTCCCACCCTGTACCCCACTACTCTGCCCCCTCACTGTGTCCCACACTGTACCCCACTGCCCTACCCCCCCACTGTGTCCCACCCTGTACCCCACTGCCCTACCCCTCACTGTCCCACCCTGTACCCCACTACTCTGCCCCCTCACTGTCCCACCCTGTACCCCACTACTCTACCCCTCACTGTCCCACCCTGTACCCCACTACTCTACCCCTCACTGTCCCACCCTGTACCCCATTACTGAACCCCCTCACTGTGTCCCACCCTGTACCCCACTACTCTGCCCCCTCACTGTGTCCCACACTGTACCCCACTGCCCTACCCCCTCACTGTGTCCCACCCTGTACCCCACTACTCAACCCCCTCCCTGTGTCCCCCCCTGTACCCCACTACTCTCCCCCTCACTGTGTCCCACCCTGTACCCCACTACTCTGCCCCCTCACTGTGTCCCACACTGTACCCCACTACTCTACCCCCTCACTGTGTCCCACCCTGTACCCCACTACTCTACCCCTCACTGTCCCACCCTTTACCCCACTACTCTACCCCTCACTGTGTCCCACCCTGTACCCCACTACTCTACCCCTCACTGTGTCCCACCCTGTACCCCACTACTCTGCCCCCTCACTGTGTCCTACCCTGTACCCCACTACTCTACCCCCTCACTGTGTCCCACCCTGTACCCCACTACTCTACCCCTCACTGTCCCACCCTGTACCCCATTACTGTACCCCCTCACTGTGTCCCACCCTGTACCCCACTACTCTACCCCCTCACTGTGTCCCACCCTGTACCCCACTACTCTACCCCTCACTGTGTCCCACCCTGTACCCCACTACTGTACCCCTCACTGTCCCACCCTGTACCCCACTACTCTGCCCCCTCACTGTGTCCCACCCTGTACCCCACTACTCTACCCCTCACTGTGTCCCACCCTGTACCCCACTACTCTGCCCCCTCACTGTGTCCCACCCTGTACCCCACTACTCTGCCCCCTCACTGTGTCCCACCCTGTACCCCACTACTCAACCCCCTCACTGTCCCACACTGTACCCCACTACTCTACCCCCTCACTGTGTCCCACCCTGTACCCCACTACTCTTCCCCCTCACTGTGTCCCACCCTGTACCCCACTACTCTACCCTCTCTGTCCCACCCTGTACCCCACTACTCTACCCCCTCACTGTCCCACACTGTACCCCACTACTCAACCCCTCACTGTGTCCCACCCTGTACCCCACTACTCTACCCCTCACTGTGTCCCACCCTGTACCCCACTACTCTGCCCCCTCACTGTGTCCCACCCTGTACCCCACTACTCTACCCCTCACTGTCCCACCCTGTACCCCACTACTCTACCCTCACTGTGTCCCACCCTGTACCCCACTACTCTACCCCTCACTGTGTCCCACCCTGTACCCCACTACTCTACCCCTCACTGTGTCCCACCCTGTACCCCACTACTCTACCCCTCACTGTGTCCCACCCTGTACCCCACTACTCTACCCCTCACTGTGTCCCACCCTGTACCCCACTACTCTGCCCCCCCACTGTGTCCCACCCTGTACCCCACTACTCAACCCCCTCACTGTCCCACACTGTACCCCACTACTCTACCCCCTCACTGTGTCCCACCCTGTACCCCACTACTCTTCCCCCTCACTGTGTCCCACCCTGTACCCCACTACTCTACCCCTCACTGTCCCACCCTGTACCCCACTACTCTGCCCCCTCACTGTGTCCCACCCTGTACCCCACTACTCTACCCCTCTCTGTCCCACCCTGTACCCCACTACTCTACCCCTCACTGTGTCCCACCCTGTACCCCATTACTGTACCCCTCACTGTGTCACACCCTGTACCCCACTACCCTACCCCCTCACTGTGTCCCCCCCTGTACCCCACTACTCTACCCCTCACTGTGTCCCACCCTGTACCCCACTACTGTACCCCTCACTGTCCCACCTTGTACCCCACTACTCTGCCCCCTCACTGTCCCACCCTGTACCCCACTACTCTGCCCCCTCACTGTGTCCCACCCTGTACCCCACTACTCTACCCCTCACTGTGTCCCACCCTGTACCCCACTACTCTACCCCTCACTGTGTCCCACCCTTTACCCCACTACTCTACCCCTCACTGTGTCCCACCCTGTACCCCACTACTCAACCCCCTCACTGTCCCACACTGTACCCCACTACTCTGCCCCCTCACTGTGTCCCACCCTGTACCCCACTACTCTGCCCCCTCACTGTGTCCCACCCTGTACCCCACTACTCTGCCCCCTCACTGTGTCCCACCCTGTACCCCACTACTCTACCCCTCACTGTGTCCCACCCTGTACCCCACTACTGTACCCCCTCACTGTGTCACACCCTGTACCCCACTACTCTACCCCTCACTGTGTCCCACCCTGTACCCCACTACTCTGCCCCCTCACTGTGTCCCACCCTGTACCCCACTACTCTGCCCCCTCACTGTCCCACCCTGTACCCCACTACTCTGCCCCCTCACTGTGTCCCACCCTGTACCCCACTACTCTGCCCCCTCACTGTGTCCCACCCTGTACCCCACTACTCTACCCCTCACTGTCCCACCCTGTACCCCACTACTCTACCCCTCACTGTGTCCTACCCTGTACCCCACTACTCTACCCCTCACTGTGTCCCACCCTGTACCCCACTACTGTACCCCCTCACTGTGTCCCACCCTGTACCCCACTACTCTGCCCCCTCACTGTGTCCCACCCTGTACCCCACTACTCTACCCCCTCACTGTGTCCCACCCTGTACCCCACTACTCTACCCCTCACTGTGTCCCACCCTGTACCCCACTACTCTACCCCTCACTGTCCCACCCTGTACCCCACTACTCTGCCCCCTCACTGTGTCCCACCCTGTACCCCACTACTCTGCCCCCTCACTGTCCCACCCTGTACCCCACTGCCCTACCCCCTCACTGTGTCCCACCCTGTACCCCACTACTCTACCCCTCACTGTCCCACCCTGTACCCCACTACTCTGCCCCCTCACTGTGTCCACACTGTACCCCACTGCCCTACCCCCTCACTGTGTCCCACCCTGTACCCCACTACTCTACCCCCTCACTGTGTCACACCCTGTACCCCACTACTGTACCCCCTCACTGTGTCACACCCTGTACCCCATTACTGTACCCTGCCTGGTACCCCCTCCTGTCACACTGTGACCCCTACTTTACACTGCCCTGTACCTGCTCACTGTTCCCACCCCGTCCCTCACCGAACCTGTTTTCTGCCTGTTTATCTTACTCTCTTTTTATCCAGAATGAAATTCAACAGCAGCTGAGAGCCATAGAGGATTTTGAAGATGTGGTCTCTAAACTCAAAAGGGTGTGTTCCTGGCCCCCCACTCTACCCCGCAGACACACAGATGCACACACACACATGTGCACACACACACTCCTGACTGCACTGGTAATGCCTACATTTTTAAATGATAACCAAGTGTTTGTGTTCCACAGCCCCTCTGTGTGTCTGTTCAGTCAGACTGTGGCCCCTCCGTGAGAATTAACTGTGTGTGTGTGTGTGTGTGTGTGTGTGTGTGTGTGTGTATGTGTGTGCACACGCGCAGGACCTGGAAGAGAGTGACCGTGAGAGGGCTGGTCTGAGAGAGGAGCTAGCAGAGGTCAGAGGGCAGGAGGAGGAGCTGAGGGTGGAGCTAGCAGAGGTCAGAGGGCAGGAGGAAAAGAATGAAGATATAATTGGCTTCCTGGAGGAACAGAAAAAGAGGCTTCAGGAAAGAGTGGAGAAACAAATGGGCACAGGTAAGAAACACCTGTTCAGTACTGACCACCACAACAGTCTAAAGACCGCTGTTGCCCTCCCCTGCCCTTTACAGCTGCCCTCTGACCATTACTGCTCACTCCTGCCCTTCCCCACTACTGAACTGACTGTCAATGTCCTTACTGCTGTCCACCGACCACCACTGCCCTTCCCTGACCCCTCCTGCACCCTACTCCCCTCTACTGCCCATTTCTGCCCCCTACCACTGTCAGCTGACCATCAGTACTGCGACTGCTCTTTACTGTCTGCTACGTAAAATACTGCCACATACTGACAATTACTGCTTTTTAGTGACCACTTTTGTCCAAACCAGCCTCTATTTACCTCATCTGATTCCTCCTGTCCACTGTGCTCCTGTTGGCCACTGTCTCTTTCAGCTGAGCATTGCTGACCAATGTTGAGTTGTGATTCTGTCCCTGTTCTCCCCCTGCTGCCCCCTGGTGGAACAGAGAAGGCACTGGTGCTGGAGCTGGAGAGGCTGCGCATTCGGCATGGTGTGTGTGGGACAGACCGCTCTCCTTCCCGCCTGGATGCCTTTATCAAGAGCCTGGAGGAGGAGCGCAACCACTACCGCCAGGAGGCGGAGCTGCTGCGCACAGGCCCTGCCCACAGCCCAGGCAGGGGGAGGAGTCCTAGGCGAAGCCTGCAGGGCAGGGTGAGTGAGTGAGTGAGTGAGTGAGTGAGTGAGTGAGTGAGTGAGTGAGTGAGTGAGTGAGTGAGTGAGTGAGTGAGTGAGTGAGTGTGTGTGTGTGTATGTGTGTGTGTTTGAGGGATGGGCTTTAGTTGATGGTTTATGTGTGTGTGTGTGTGTGTGTGTGTGTGTGTAGAGGCCCAGCAGTGAGGCAGAGCTCCAGCAGACAGTGAGAGAGAGGAATGAGCTGCAGCTGATGCTGGCTGGATTTGAGAGGCAAATGCAGGACATCCAAAGCAACGTGAAGGAGCTGACCGCTGAGAGGGACAGAGTGAGCGCCCTGTACCAACAGGTGAGTGTGAGTGTGTGAGAGAGTGCATGTGAGCGTTTATATGGAATATGGAGTTTCAAAGAAATAAAAAGCAGGTGAAATTTTTTCGCTATGTGCTACTCTGACCCTGGTGCACGTGCGTGCGTGCATGTTCACACAGGTGCAGGAGGAGCTAGTGCGTATGCACAATGGGGTGGAGTTCTCTCGGCTGGAGGAGGAGAAGGAGAGGGTGGAGTCTGACCTGCGCAGGATGACTGCAGAGAGAGACGCACTCCACGACCGACTGAAGGTGCTCAAGGAGTCTAGGGGGGGCTTAGTGTTGAGGGGGCAGGGGGGGGGTGTTGAGTTGGGGGCAGGAGGGGCTTGGTGTTGAGTTGGGGGGGCTTAGTGATGAGGGGGCAGGGTGGGCTTGGTGTTGAGTCCTGGGAAGGGGGGGTTGGTGTTGAGTGTTATGTCTGGTTTTGCAGGCTGCCCGCAGTTCAGCTCAGACAGACAGAGAGGAGGAGGACAAGAAGATCCTGAACCTGCATAACTGCATGCAGACGGTAATTTAGCTTCATACAGGCTGACTGGGGCGGGGCTGGGTGTGACTGGGGCGGGGCCATTAACATACTGGTGGTTTTTGTGAATGAGGCGTTTATAATGGGATGCTCATGGTGCAGCTGCAGAGGGAACGCTCGGACCTGCAGGCCCAGGTTCTGGCCCTGAAGGAGAGCCGAGAGGCAGTGGAGGCAGAGCTGAAGGCCCAGGCTTCTGCTCTGGTGCACAGCGCAGAGGAAGCAGCACAACAGAGAGCCGAGGCCAGCGCACTACGGTGTGTGTGTGTGTGTGTGTGTGTGTGTGTGTGTGTTGCTGAGCGGCGTCATTGTGTAGTTGTGTGAAACCGTTTAGTGTAACTGAGATCATCTGTTTGGTGGTACTTTAGTGTAGAGGTGTATTATTGTGTTGTGCAGTTACGTAATTGTATAGTTGTGTGTAATTGTGCGGTATAGTGGTGTAGTTGTGTCTAGCTGTGTAGCTTTGTGTAACTGTACAGTTGAGCCACTACTGTGAAGTGTCATTGTGTAGTTGTGTGTGTAACTCTGTAGTGTCATTGTGTAGGTGTGTATAACTGTGCGGTGTCATTGTGTAGCTGTGTGTAACTGTGCGGTGTCATTGTGTAGCTTTGTGTAACTGTGCAGTGTAATCTTCACAGATTGTTGCAGGAGCAGATGGAGCAGTCAGTCACAGACCTCCAGCACCAGGTTTCTGTGAAAACGGACCAGCTCCTGTCTGCACACAGCCAGATCGAGAAGCTGGAGGCGAGAATCGGTGAGACTGGTGATGCACACAGCTTTAGGGTGTTAGTCCAGTTTACTTCAGTGAGCTTCAGAACATTTAGCAGAAGAGCCGGCCATCCGGCCCAACTAGCCTCACCATTTAATCTAAATTTAGTCTGTCCTTGGACACAGCAGCGGTCTGTCTCAGCTACTGCCAACCTGTTCTGATTATCTACAGTGGTATAAAGTAAAGAATTCACTATTAGTTTCCATTTATGCTCTCTTGTTCTACTGATTGAACTTGCCTTAAAAACATTGTAGTTCACCTTATTGAGCCCTTTTACACTTTTAAAAATCTTGATTAAAAAGTCCCCTTCCTCTAAACTTGAATAAGTTGTGTAACTTGAGTTTACCTTGATGAGGAAAAACTCTTCTTTAATAAAATGAGCTGAGGTTTAGCCAGGGTTTGCTCAGGGTTCAGTGAGGGTTTAGTCTGGGTTCAGTGAGGGTTTGCTCAGGGTTCAGTGAGGGTTTAGTCTGGGTTCAGTGAGGGT
Organism: Albula glossodonta; assembly: GCA_019788955.1. NCBI lineage: Eukaryota > Metazoa > Chordata > Actinopteri > Albuliformes > Albulidae > Albula > Albula glossodonta. The sequence goes on along the minus strand of JAFBMS010000278.1, from coordinate 98,949 downwards.
TTACTCAGGGTTATAGTGACATTGTGTGAGCAGATTTTTGTTGTTGCTAAGCGGAGCTGAGTTGCCGTGACGAGGTTGCCATGCTGCAGAAGACAGTCACTGCCCTGGATGGAGAGAAGGATTTTCTGCAGGAGGCGGTCGACCAGAAGACGGAGAGGATTGTCTGTCTGCAGGACGAGCTTGCCAACAAGGTAGCTGTGGTCATTATTCTGCTCTGCTTCTGCAGGAATGGTCAGTCAGTGGTCATGGTGTCAGTGTATGGTCATGTGATCTCATTCACAGGAAAAGACCCTGGAAGCTGTGAGACTCACCGTCAGTGACATGGAAAACTCTCTACAGTGAGTGTGTGTGTGCGTGCGTGTGTGAAAGAGAGCATTTGTTTTAGAGTGAGTGTGTGTATGTGCGTGCATGTTTGCGTGATGTGAGTGTGTAGGAGTGTGTGTACAGGAGTGTGTGAAGGAATGGGTGTGTGTGGATGGTGGGTGTGTGTAGAAGTGTGTGTAGGGATGTGTGTGTGGGTGTCTCCTGCACTGGCTCTAAGCTGCTGTGCTTCAGACAGCTGAAGGGTGCGCTGAGCAGTCGGGAGCGGGAGATCTGCAGTCTGCGCAGGCAGCTGGAGTCTGCGCAGCAGGAGCTGGCAGATGCAGGCAGAGGACGAGAGATTGCTTTGCGGGAGAACCGCCGCCTACAGGATGACCTGGCCACCATGACGAAAGAGAACCAGGTACAGACACACACAAACACAGTCAGACACACCCTTGTGCACACACTGACATGTGTTACACAAATATTAATATCAGTTATAGTGTTACTTCCTGGCAGCATTTGCCTTTGTGTGTGTGTGAGCGTTAGCAGCTGTCGTACCTGCTCTCCAGGTGTGTGTGAGCGGCAGACGTACCTGCTGTCAGGGTGTGTGTGTGAGCATTAGCAGCAGACGCACCTGCTCTCCAGGTGTGCGTGAGCATTAGCGGCAGACGCACCTGCTGTCAGGGTGTGTGTGTGAGCATTAACGGCAGACGTACCTGCTGTCAGGGTGTGTGGGTGAGCATTAGCGGCAGACGTACCTGCTCTCCAGGTGTGTGTGAGCATTAGCGGCAGATGCACCTGCTGTCAGGGTGTGTGGGTGAGCATTAGCGGCAGACGTACCTGCTCTCCAGGTGTGTGTGAGCATTAGCGGCAGATGCACCTGCTGTCAGGGTGTGTGTGTGAGCATTAGCGGCAGACGTACCTGCTGTCAGGGTGTGTGTGTGAGCATTAGCGGCAGACGTACCTGCTGTCAGGGTGTGTGTGTGAGCATTAACGGCAGATGCACCTGCTGTCAGGGTGTGTATGAGCATTAGCGGCAGACGTACCTGCTCTCCAGGTGTGTTTGAGCATTAGCGGCAGACGTACCTGCTGTCAGGGTGTGTGGGTGAGCATTAGCGGCAGACGTACCTGCTGTCAGGGTGTGTGTGTGAGCATTAGCGGCAGACGTACCTGCTCTCCAGGTGTGTGTGTGAGCATTAGCGGCAGACGTACCTGCTGTCAGGGTGTGTGTGTGAGCATTAGCGGCAGACGTACCTGCTGTCAGGGTGTGTGTGTGAGCATTAGCGGCAGACGTACCTGCTATCAGGGTGTGTGTATGAGCATTAGCGGCAGACGCACCTGCTCTCCAGGTGTGTGTGTGAGCATTAGCGGCAGACGTACCTGCTGTCAGGGTGTGTGTGTGAGCATTAGCGGCAGACGCACCTGCTGTCAGGGTGTGTGTGTGAGCATTAGCGGCAGACGTACCTGCTGTCAGGGTGTGTGTGTGAGCATTAGCGGCAGACGCACCTGCTCTCCAGGTGTGTGTGTGAGCATTAGCGGCAGACGCACCTGCTGTCAGGGTGTGTGTGTGAGCATTAGCGGCAGACGTACCTGCTCTCCAGGTGTGTGTGTGAGCATTAGCGGCAGACGTACCTGCTCTCCAGGTGTGTGTGTGAGCATTAGCGGCAGACGTACCTGCTGTCAGGGTGTGTGTGTGAGCATTAGCGGCAGACGTACCTGCTGTCAGGGTGTGTGTGAGCATTAGCGGCAGACGTACCTGCTGTCAGGGTGTGTTTGAGCATTAGCGGCAGACGTACCTGCTCTCCAGGTGTGTGTGTGAGCATTAGCGGCAGACGTACCTGCTCTCCAGGTGTGTGTGTGAGCATTAGCGGCAGACGTACCTGCTGTCAGGGTGTGTGTATGAGCATTAGCAGCAGACGTACCTGCTCTCCAGGTGTGTTTGAGCATTAGCGGCAGACGTACCTGCTGTCAGGGTGTGTGTGTGAGCATTAGCGGCAGACGTACCTGCTGTCAGGGTGTGTGTGTGAGCATTAGCGGCAGACGTACCTGCTCTCCAGGGTGTGTGTGTGAGCATTAGCGGCAGACGTACCTGCTGTCAGGGTGTGTGTGTGAGCATTAGCGGCAGACGTACCTGCTGTCAGGGTGTGTGTGTGAGCATTAGCGGCAGACGTACCTGCTGTCAGGGTGTGTGTGTGAGCATTAGCGGCAGACGTACCTGCTGTCAGGGTGTGTGTATGAGCATTAGCGGCAGACGCACCTGCTCTCCAGGTGTGTGTGTGAGCATTAGCGGCAGACGTACCTGCTCTCCAGGTGTGTGTGTGAGCATTAGCGGCAGACGTACCTGCTCTCCAGGTGTGTGTGTGAGCATTAGCGGCAGACGTACCTGCTGTCAGGGTGTGTGTGTGAGCATTAGCGGCAGACGTACCTGCTGTCAGGGTGTGTGTGAGCATTAGCGGCAGACGTACCTGCTGTCAGGGTGTGTGTTGAGCATTAGCGGCAGACGTACCTGCTCTCCAGGTGTGTGTGTGAGCATTAGCGGCAGACGTACCTGCTCTCCAGGTGTGTGTGTGAGCATTAGCGGCAGACGTACCTGCTGTCAGGGTGTGTGTGTGAGCATTAGCGGCAGACGTACCTGCTGTCAGGGTGTGTTTGAGCATTAGCGGCAGACGTACCTGCTGTCAGGGAGTGTGTGTGAGCATTAGCGGCAGACGTACCTGCTGTCAGGGTGTGTGGGTGAGCATTAGCGGCAGACGTACCTGCTGTCAGGGTGTGTGGGTGAGCATTAGCGGCAGACGTACCTGCTGTCAGGGTGTGTGTGTGAGCATTAGCGGCAGACGTACCTGCTGTCAGGGTGTGTGGGTGAGCATTAGCGGCAGACGCACCTGCTGTCAGGGTGTGTGTGTGAGCATTAGCGGCAGACGCACCTGCTGTCAGGGTGTGTGTGTGAGCATTAGCGGCAGACGTACCTGCTGTCAGGGTGTGTTTGAGCATTAGCGGCAGACGTACCTGCTGTCAGGGTGTGTGGGTGAGCATTAGCGGCAGACGTACCTGCTGTCAGGGTGTGTGTGTGAGCATTAGCGGCAGACGCACCTGCTGTCAGGGTGTGTGTGTGAGCATTAGCGGCAGACGCACCTGCTGTCAGGGTGTGTGGGTGAGCATTAGCGGCAGACGCACCTGCTGTCAGGGTGTGTGTGTGAGCATTAGCGGCAGACGCACCTGCTGTCAGGGTGTGTGTGTGAGCATTAGCGGCAGACGCACCTGCTGTCAGGGTGTGTGTGTGAGCATTAGCGGCAGACGTACCTGCTCTCCAGGTGTGTGTGTGAGCATTAGCGGCAGACGTACCTGCTCTCCAGGTGTGTGTGAGCATTAGCGGCAGACGTACCTGCTGTCAGGGTGTGTGTGTGAGCATTAGCGGCAGACGTACCTGCTGTCAGGGTGTGTGGGTGAGCATTAGCGGCAGACGTACCTGCTGTCAGGGTGTGTGGGTGAGCATTAGCGGCAGACGTACCTGTTTTCCAGGCTGTCCATGCAGAGATGGATGAGGCCCTGCAGAAGCGGGATGAGCTGAAGCTGCGGGTTCAGTCCTACATCTCAGAGGTGGCGAGAATCGAGAGTCTGATGGCTGCTAAGGTGAGTGTGTTATTTGGGGGGGGGGGGGGTGATTGAGGGTTGTGTTGGCTGGGTTTGGGGCGGAGCTGGCTGGGTTTGGGGTGGAGCCAGGTGGGTTTGGGGTGGAGTAGTTGGGCTGTTGAATTTGGGTCAGTTTGTCACCCTGATTGATTGTCATGCTCTTCATACCCCCAGGAGCAGGAGAACCGGGCGGTTCTGGAGCGGTTCCGAGCGGCTCATTTGCAGGCGGAGGACTGGGAGCTGAAGCTGCAGCAGGCAGAAGGGCTGAATGGCTCCATGCGGCTGGAGCTCCTGTCTGCGGACACAGAGCGCCGGCACCTGAGGGAGAGGGTCAGCAGCCTGGAGCGGGAGATACAGGAGGTGAGAGCCCGGCCCCGCCCCGCACCACACCTGGCACAGCCCAGCCCCGCCCCGCACCACACCTGGCACAGCCCAGCCCCGCCCCGCACCACACCTGGCACAGCCCAGCCCCGCCCCGCACCACACCTGGCACAACCCACCCCTCACCACACCTGGCACAGCCCAGCCCCACCCCTCACCACACCTGGCACAGCCCAGCCCCGCCCCGCACCACACCTGGCACAACCCCACCCCTCACCACACCTGGCACAGCCCAGCCCCCCCCCCCACCCCACCTGGCACAGCCCAGCCCCCCCCCCCACCCCCACCCCTCACCACACCTGGCACAGCCCAGCCCCACCCCGCACCACACCTGGCACAGCCCAGCCCCGCCCCGCACCACACCTGGCACAGCCCAGCCCCGCCCCGCACCACACCTGGCACAGCCCAGCCCCGCCCCGCACCACACCTGGCACAGCCCAGCCCCGCCCCGCACCACACCTGGCACAGCCCAGCTCCGCCCCGCACCACACCTGGCACAGCCCAGCCCCGCCCCTCACCACACCTGGCACAGCCCAGCCCCACCCCTCACCACACCTGGCACAGCTCAGCCCTGCCCCTCACCACAGCCCCCCCCTCACCACACCTGGCACAGCCTTGCCCCTCACTACACCTGGCACAGCGCATTCTGTTCCACCCTGTTGTGATTCATGTCTTTCCAGTGAGGTTGACTTGTGAGTTTGTCTTATGTTGTCATTTCTTTGCTGGATGTGTTATTTGTTTTGCCAGCAGTTGTGCTGTGTGCTTATATCTGGGAGTGTGTGTTATTATTAGTCTCACTGGTTAATGTGAAGTGTTTATCTCAGTGAATATGTTGAGCTCTTTAGCTTACCAGTGATTGTGTTTATCATCTTGGCGAGTGATGGGATGTTCATTTCAGCAGTTGACATGTTGTGTGTATCTCACCGGGGAGTGTGTCGTGTATCTCACCGGGGAGTGTGTTGTCCCCTGTGGTAGCACATGAGTGCTCAGCATGCTTATGAGGCCCAGGGCTCATCGCTGGTGAGGAGTTTGTCCCGGCTGGAGGAGGAGCTGCAGCTAGCCCGCTCAGAGAGAGACTCCGCCCTCGCAGATCTGGCCTCCGTCAGGGAGCTTTGCGTAAAACTTGACTCCACCAAGGAAATGACATCACGGCAGCTCACCTCCAAGAGCATGGAGCTGGAGAGGGTCAGTTACATCCCACCCTTCAACATTTGCTGCCAGTGTTGGGTGTTTAAGGTAACACTGGTGTGTTTAAGGTAGCACTGGTGTGTTCCCTGCAGGTGGTTGGTGAACTGGATGACTTGCGGTCAGAAGCAGAACTCCTGAAAAAGCAGTTGTCCGGTGAGAGGCTAACGGTCAGAAACCTGGAGACACTGCTGTCCAGTAATCGGCAGAAAGAGTTTGAGACTCACCTGAGCAGCAGTGAGAGGGAGTCTGAGCTCAAGCTGTTACGTGACCGCCTGGCCATCGCTGACAGCAAAGCGTGAGATCCTCTCTGCTCCTCCTCCTCCTCTCTGCTCCTCCTCTCTGCTCCTGTTCCTCCTCTTTCTCTCTGCTCCGCCTCTCTGCTCCTGCTCCTCCTCTCTGCTCCTGTTCCTCCTCCTCCTCTCTGCTCCACCTCTCTGCTCCTGCTCCTCCTCTACTGCTCTTCACACCTCCATCTCCTATACACCTTCATTCTCCCTGCAGTGTGTGTGTGTGTGTGCGTGCGTGCGTGTGCATAACTGCGTGAGTGAGTGCGTGTCTGTGCATGCGTGAGCGTGTGTGAGTGCGTGTGTATGTGAGTGTGTGTGAGTGTGCATAAGTGCGTGAGTGAGTGTGTGTCTGTGCATGTGTGAGTGCATGCGTATGTGAGTGAGTGTGTGTGATTGAGTGTGTGTGAGTGTGTGTCTGTGCATGCGTGAGCGTGTGTGAGTGCATGCGTATGTGAGTGAGTGTGTGTGAGTGTGTGAGTGCATGCGTATGTGAGTGTGAGTGTGACAGATGTGCTATTGCCTCAGGGTGACCCATGGGAGGGAAGTTTCTCAGCTCAGAGGGAAGGCATCTCAGCTACAGACAGAACTGGATGTGCTGAAGAGACAGCTGACCACTGAGCGCTTTGAGAGGTACACACATACTCACAAACATGCACACACTCACTCACGCACACTCACACGTACACATGCACACACTCACTCACACACATGCACACACTCACTCACACTCACACGTACACATGCACACGCACACATGCACACACTCACTCACACACATGCACACACTCACGCACTCATGCACACTCATGCACACGAGCACCCTCACGTGCACACACTCTCACACACACAAATTTTCTCTCACACACTCACTCACACACACACATGCACACTCACATGCACACACTCACTCACACACACACTTGCACACTCACGTGCATATACTCATGCACACTCACATGCACACACTCACGTGCACATACACACACACACACACACACAAATGCTCTCTAACTCACTCACACACACACACGTGCACACTCACATGCACACACTGACACACACATGCACACTCACGTGCACATACTCACACACACACACACAAATTTTCTCTCACATTCACTCGCGCACACACACACGTGCACATACACACACACACATGCTCTCTCACACACTCACTCACAGACACACACGTGCACACTCACATGCACATACTCACACACACAAATGCTCTCACACACACGTGCACACACTCACTCACACACATGTGCACACTCACATGCACACACTCACTCACACACGTGCACACTCACGTGCACATACACACACACATGCTCTCTCACACACTCACTCACAGACACACACGTGAACACTCACATGCACACACTCACACACACACGTGCACACTCACATGCACATACACACACACAAATGCTCTCTCACACACACGCGTGCACTCACGTGCACATACTCACACACACACACACAAATGCTCTCTCACACACACACACGTGCACACTTACATGCACACACTCACATACACGTGCACACTCACGTGCACATACTCTCACACACACACAAATGCTCTCTCACACTCACAAGCACACACTCACTCACAAATGCACTGACCCCTGCACACTTTTAATGCTTTTATGAGCTCAGACACATATAACACTTGTTAGCTTTGGGGGTGGGTAAGGGTTCACTATTAGCTTTGGGGATTGATTGGGGGTACATGCTAACCCCACAGAGCACAAAGCCTGCAGTTTACAGAGGTCAGGAAGCAGATAAGAGAACCAGGAGCTGCACAAGGTGGAATTCACTCCATCTGTCTCAGACCTTGTCTCTCTTCTCCCTTTCTCTCTCCATCTCACGGTCTCTCCCAGGGAGCGGGCTGTGCAGGAGATGCGCCGGCATGGCGTGTCTTTCACTTCTCTCAGAAGCTCCTCCCCCCTCAGTCCCCGCCCACCTTCCCCCGAACGCTCAGCCCTGCGCAGCCCTGAGAGAGGTCATGCTGACAAGTGAGTCTGCGCAAACTCTACACTCACCTTATGCACATGCACACAACACACTATACACACCCTGTGCACATGCACACAACACACACTACACATTGTGCACACCCTATGCACATACACACATTATACACACCACACACACACTAACGAGTATACAAATGAACACACTACAGCATATCCACACACATGCACTGTGGGTTGCAGTGTGAAACAGCAATGCTTTTCCTGTGAAGGTACTTCCTGATCTGGCCTGTTTCTTTCACAGAAGCGTCAGCTTTAGAGAGCAGTAAACAGCCTGCGCCACCTTTGGGTTGATGAAGAACAGTTCTGCTCCTGCTCTGTGTGTGTGTGTGTGTGTGTGCAAGTTTGCATGAGTTGTGTTTGTATTCAAGTGTGTTTTAATGTGTGCATGAGTGCGCACGCTGCCATCACCTTGGGGCTAGTGAAGAACAGTGCCACTCCCCACTGTGTGTATGAGTGTGTGAGAGAGAGACACAGACAGAGAGTGTGCATGCTATCGCCACCAAGGGGCTAATGACATAACAGTGCCACTCCTCATGTTGTGTTGGCCAAATGATTGTTTCTGCTTCCGAGTGTTTTTTTTTAATAATCATGGCATTCAGTCAAAGCATATTCTGTTGTTCAAATTCTTCATTTTTATGTAAATGTATGTGAATAAATATATTTTAATTTTTAAGTTAAGCTAAGTCCTATGTACCCCTATGATTTGTGGTGTCAGCTGACATGGTTATGATGTGACTTGGAAAAAGTGTGTTTGCTTTTTGAATAAGCTTAGCTTGTAGCGCTCATCAGTGTGTTTAGTTTTTATGGCAAATAACCAGACCAGTGGATGGGAGGGCATGTGGTGTGTCACTTACAGGTTGTGTAATGTGAGAGCTGGTGGTATGTCACAGAAGGGGTTCAGCCTGCTGGCGTTGTGAAATCCCTGATGCAGCTGCAGAACCGGTTCTGTGAGGCCCTGCCATGGACTAGAAGATTAGTCTGTTTTGATTCAAATACTTCTTTCATTTCTTTACCGTTTGTTGTACTAAGTTCATATTTACACTGGCAGTCGTCTAAATCTGGCTCTGGCCATTTTAGGGTTTTTCAGTGGTTTTTTTTTTTTTTTTGATTTTATGGGCAGAGTTCAGCCACTGGGCTTCTAGCTCGGCTTCTGGTGTGTGTATGCATGAGAGTTACAGTGTAGTATAATGGTTAGGGAGCTGGGCTCATAGCTCAGAGGTTACAGTGTAGTGTAATGGTTAGGGAGCTGGGCTTGTAGCTCAGAGGTTACAGTGTAGTATAATGGTTAGGGTGCTGGGCTCATAGCTCAGAGGTTACAGTGTAGTATAATGGTTAGGGTGCTGGGCTCATAGCTCAGAGGTTACAGTGTAGTGTAATGGTAAGGAAGCAGTGGTGCTTGTGCAAGTCTTTTCATATGAGGATCTGCTACGATGTTAAACCCACTGACTGATTTAAGCCAATAGTGGCAGTCATTTTATTGGACACCCGACAATGATTGACAGCATGTTACAGGGCACCATACAGTGATGGTTTGGGCGGTGCTTGGGTTTATCCTTAGACATCTGATGCAACTGCCCCTGAAGGCAATTTCTCTTTTCTGTGGCACTTCCTTAAACCTTGCTGAAGTGAAATGTTAGCACAGCCAGAAAGTGACACATTACAGATTACCCCTGACCCTAGCACTCAAGGACAGAACCACTCAGCAGTTACAGCACTGTGCCTTTAATTTGCCCTTGGTGGGCTGGTTCAAAGTACGACCAAAATTTGATTCAGGAGCTGGGGTCTTTGTCTAACAGCTCTGTTCATTTCCGTCAGAATCCTCGTACGTTCATTAGATACGTGAAGATGGTACACTACAGTACTGTAATCCCAAAATGCACCACAACCACCATACCCACCAATTTCTGCCAACTCGCTGCATAGCCAGAGCTGAAATGTCCATTGCCATTTAGTGGTTTCAGCCCGATCTGCTCTGCTGTTAAGACATTTGGCCACACAGAGCCCAGTGCTATCAACAAAACATCCGAGACAATACATTTCTCTCCATATCAAAATAAGTATGTAAGACAAAAGTATAAAAGGTGTAAAAGTGTAGTGTTGAAGGCTGCTAGTGGCGACAGTTTTGGCTGGTGGTGTTGGGCAGAGGGTAGCTGAAGAGACTGAAGTCCAGGATATACTTTGGGAGGAGTTCTGAAAGCAGCCGCGGGGGGAGGGTACACAGGTAGTACTGAAGCGTCTGGGGGGTGACAGGTTTGTACCAGGTCTGTCGCTCTGGAAACTGCACGTGAGGCGGAGCTGCAATTCTCTGCAGGACATAGCGGGCGTCGTCCTGCAGCCTCTCATATGAGCCAATGAAGTCATAAGGCACGGCGCATGGCTGGCAGAGATTGTAAACGGGCATCCAGTGTTCGTTCATTCGTTCAGCGTCCTCGTCCAGCAAGTAGCGCACAAACTCTGCGAATGTCACGTCATCCCCCGTCGCCTTGCCTGGGTTTTTCCTGTAGCGCCGCACAATCTCCACACCATACTTCCTCTGGTATGCCTCGATCTCACCAAACTTGTTCCTGTAGGCAGACAGCAGGCGCTCCATGGGGTCACGCACAAACATGAACTTAAAGTAATGTTTGAGGCGGAATCTGATCTCCTCAGGCTTGAGGTCTGACAGGAAGAGCAGGTCACTCTTGTGGTCCATTTTGACCTTGACATGGATGCTCTCCAGCGCGCCGCTCAGCACCTTCAGCACGCGTTTCCAGTTGGAGCAGGCCACCTTGGGCACGTAACAGTACAGGAAGCGGTGCTCATCATTCACCAGGATGTGCTGCAGCAGCGTCTTCCTCTGGAGCGGGCTCAGCGACCACACGCTGTGCGGCATGTTCTTCTGACCACACACCGTGGAGATTGTGCGGTTACGGATATCTTGCAGGATCTGCAACAGAAACCAACACTCTTAAATTGAGGAATCAGTAAAGACATAAACACTCTTGATTGCAAGAAGAGAAACAAAGATTTATGAGCTATCTAAACCTACCTCTTCAAAAATCATACAATATAAGCAATTCCTCAAGCTTCTATTAATAACTTAAATACAAAACAAATCCTCAATTTCATAATTGAATATTCTGCAATACGGCAGGGCAGGTAGAAAACAGCTGATCAGCCCATTAAGACACAAAGATCTACAGGGGATGTTTTAAATTAAAAATGAAAGAATATAGCTGTCATCATACACTGCAGAACTGAACTTGCCGATCACAAAAGGAAGTGATTACATTTATTCAAGCTGCACTGAATGCCTGCTTGCTATGGTTATCTAGCTAGTTGATTTCACAGTAAAATAACATGACAAACCAGGCCTAGTCTTCATGGCAGTGTGAAAGTAGGCTGCCCAATTATTTTGCAGCAACAATCAAATGCACCAAACTGGAGAATGAAGCTAAATGCACCATTACCTCCCATCCAAACTGCAGAATCAGCTCAGCTGATTATTACCTAGTCTATTCCTCTAACTCACCAGGCAGGCTGATTCTTATGAGTCCCTCAGCCAGTAGCTGTGTAAGTGTGAGGTCACAGTGTAATCTGAAAATCCATCATCCCAGCCTTGTCAGCATGCTGTCTGATTCATCTCTCTCAGGGAAGATGGTTTTGTGATTGTGGGTTTTTGTGCTTGCGTGTGTGGTTATTGTGGGTTTTTGTGCTTGCGTGTGAGGTGATAGTGGGTTTTGTGCTTGCGTGTGAGGTGATAGTGGGTTTTTGTGCTTGCGTGTGTGGTGATAGTGGGTTTTGTGCTTGCGTGTGTGGTGATAGTGGGTTTTGTGCTTGCGTGTGTGGTGATAGTGGGTTTTGTGCTTGCGTGTGAGGTGATAGTGGGTTTTTGTGCTTGCGTGTGTGGTGATAGTGGGTTTTGTGCTTGCGTGTGTGGTGATTGTGGGTTTTGTGCTTGCGTGTGAGGTGATAGTGGGTTTTTGTGCTTGCGTGTGAGGTGATAGTGGGTTTTGTGCTTGCGTGTGTGGTGATAGTGGGTTTTTGTGCTTGCGTGTGAGGTGATAGTGGGTTTTTGTGCTTGCATGTGTGGTGATAGTGGGTTTTTGTGCTTGCGTGTGAGGTGATAGTGGGTTTTTGTGCTTGTGTGTGAGGTGATAGTGGGTTTTGTGCTTGCGTGTGAGGTGATAGTGGGTTTTGTGCTTGCGTGTGTGGTGATAGTGGGTTTTGTGCTTGCGTGTGAGGTGATAGTGGGTTTTTGTGCTTGCGTGTGTGGTGATAGTGGGTTTTGTGCTTGCGTGTGAGGTGATAGTGGGTGTAGTGAGGGGAAAATGTCTGCATCTCATCCCAGATCATATAAAATGTGATTTATTAACACATGAGGGATTACATGTTAAAGGAAATAAATGGTTAGTATCCCTCTGGCTGGACCTATGCTGTCCTGGTCACAAACGCGTTTTGTAATTTTTCAAAAGAATGTAAAGAATGGTGCAGAGTAGCGTTTAGTGGCCAAAATATTCTAATACGTTTAGAGTAAATTCATATTCCATTCAGGCAATTAAATTAGCAAATAAATAAACAACACTGAATTTAAATTATTTGTCATGAGACTGAATAAGCATTTTATGTCAAAGACTTACGTCAAATTTGAGTTCTAATCTAAATTCCCATTTCTCAATGGTTTGGTAAAATAGACAAAAAAACCTGATAAAGATTTTAGTGTGTGGTTATGAAGTCCCATTGCATTTTTATTGTAATATGACTGAGTGGAATTTAAATTTTTTCATAACGTTAAATATTTATAGTGTTGCATATTATAATTCGTCTTTGGCTGTTCTTAGTTGAAAATGGATTTGTATAACGTATTTCTAAATGTACAATTTCCGTTGGAGTTTTCAATCCGTCAGAATACTTAGTTACCTAAATATGCAATAGCTTACACCTTATGTAGTTTAAGCCATAATTTTTCATAGTGCAAAATACCATACAGCTGATTTACGTCATGGTTTAATCATCAATTGTTCGGGTTGAACACTTTTATCTAAAACACTACGTTTACACAAACCATCACCACAGAAATGATACACTAAAGCAACCGGAGACACGATATCAAGCATATACAAGCAGTGCTTATCCCTCACACATACTCTTGCACTAAAACACTTCGACTGACTGATGGTTTCTTTTCCATGCAATCTGGATTTCCTATTATGGAAATTTCCTTCATGATCTGTAAGTATATAATGGGTGTAGTTTACATGTTTACATCAAAGGGACAGCTTCAGACATAAGGAGTGAAGCTTGTTAAACATCTGGAGCTGGCGGACTATGACTGGTGCAAGTTGAACACTGGGGACACGCACTGCATTCCGAACGCTCGGGAATGTGCCAAACACTCTTGCAGACTTCATGGGATTGTAAAATAAGAACTTGACGTTCATCGCCACTTGCCGTTAGAGTAACCTGCTGCAACCATCAACACAACATAAACTAAGTTATCCTAGCCGTAAACAGCAATGGTTAAGTTTACTTGAGATTCGGCGTCCGCTGCAGGATTTTGATGCTGGGATGGTCTTAGGTAGTCCAGTCTCCTGCCGTTTCCTCTGGGTGGAGGGGTGTCGACGCTGTTCAGAAGCCCTTTCTCAATCATCAGCAACAGGCCTCCGGATGCCACGATCACTGCGAACGTCAGCACGGAGGGCAAGACCGCTGAGCTACGGCGCAAGGACAGCGAGTTCACCGGTGATCTCAAATTTAGCACTGAGCCACTTCTCGCCCCGCCGGACCGTTTCAGCGAAAACTCCTGTTTACGCGGCGCCATAGCCTATGCTTGTTGAATGCTTACTATGTATATGGGTTTGCCCGGGGAAACAAACATGGGGAAACTACCACGTACCCATAACTTCTGACACCCCAAGCTTTCCTCTTCACTGAAAAATGAACTGAACTGCGTGTCTATTTATAGTTGAGAATTATGGGAATTGTAGTCATTTAATCACCCTTAGGGGCGGAGCGAGGTGGGGTCGAATCTACTTTTCCTTGCGCTGCACACGTATGCTGAACGAAACCAGTAGCTGCATGTCCAGAGTGTTCTAATAGCGGACAAGCTTTCTTGTCACTTAAAATAGATTTTGTTTAAAAGAAAACGTGTTTCATTAAGCAGTTTACGTTTTCTTTATGCGCATTCAAAGGCCTCTGTACCAACAGATCCTTAGGCAGGGCAACAAGCAGCTGCATGCCATACAATGTGTGCCATAATCGGCTAATAACTAACTGCATGTATGAATGGTTGTCCATGACAAGAACCCTGTGAGCCCATTCCTTCTCTACTAAACAATCGCTCGTTGTTTCATCACATTTCCTGAATAATTACCCTTCACGTGACACAGCGCCACAGCTCTGTTAAGATAAGGCGTGCATTTCGGATTGATACTTAGCTGCATGATAATTCCGCACAGTGACACTGGATGCTCAAAAACAGCACTCTATGTTCCATTAAAATACAATTCTTCAATGTATAAGTAAAAAAATACAGAACTATTACGAATTTTGTTTATAAATAAAAATAAATATTATGGTCCACGTGTTGTTAACGACTCGAAAAATTGCAGCAATTTCGCCACTGCAACAAAATTGAACTATCGCAGAAACCCGAGAAAGTGACAGGACAAATGGAGTACAGTTGTTGCTGTGAGGGAGGCTGAAATGGCACGCGCTAGTTCGGCCACACCCTCCTTGTTCACGTGCAGTAGTGTTGGAGCAGAAGCTCCTCTCCAGAACGGATACTCTCGTGGCTCGATCCTGTGTGTCTGCCGCGAGGAGCGAGCACCCGCAGCATCAGCAACACAAAGAGGTCGGAGCTCCGCGTGCAGGAGCGCGGCGGAGACGCAGAGCAGCGCAGAACACAAAGGCGCTCGGAGACAGCGAGTGGAGAGGGATATCTCTGTGACAGAGTGGTAGGATCTTGGATTTATACGCTACATTTTGTGTGCCACAGAGGTGTTTTGCCGATAATGCTGACCTTGGCCGCTTTTTATTTTTAAGAGTTGCAGGAAAACCGGGCAAATTTCTATTTGACACTGGGTCTCAGGAAGAGGGGTCGAATGGAGTGAGAGAATATTCATGTGCGGACATATTTAAATGCGCTATTCTTATTAAAACACATCAGCATTTGTCTTCATATTCATTGACTGGCCTTGTCTATCACGTTCGCTTGCACCTGACTCCTAATCATGTCTGTCTTTCTATTTCCCCCAAAATATGTGTGGAAGTTATCACCAGCAGTCTGCTTTTCAGATGGCAATTTTAACATTAATTCCGCGTGTTGGTCCAGCTTGTCTGTGAAATATTGAATGGGAAGCTGAAGCATCTTTGTGGCTGATGCGCGGGATCTCGTCCAGCCCACTCGTGACGGGCATATCTCGGCTTTCTTGTACAATGCTTGCATGCATGCGCCTCCGCGCCTTCTCTGTTGTGTTCCACTTCAAAAGAATGGTATTGTCTCCATACAGAACTTAAAAAATGCGAATTCTCTCTCGTATGTAACCTGAAGTAACATTGTTAGCAAATATTATATGTTGAGTGCTTTTGATGTCGAAATTCGTCGCGTTTACATTGAGATGAATTTCTCCATAAATAACCAGTTCACTGCGTATGGCCGCCACACCATGTCCATTTATATATCAAGAAACAAGCGCACATGACATGCTATGGCGCTGCGTGCTTAAAACTATATTCACTGTATCTTTGTTAAGCATTGGTAGTCATGATGGTAGACTTGGTAAATACAGATTTCTCTCTTCTGACACAGGCTTGCTGGAATATGAAAGTGAGGCGGTGCGCTAAACACAATGGAGCTTTCCCTCGGGACTACACTGTACAGTGGTGTCATGTTTTGTGTGTTATAAAAATAAATACAGAATTACCTGTATATCAGATACACTGAAGCTCAACAGTGATGTTTGCCCATCTTATTTTCATCTTCTAAAAAAGAGTTATATCATTTTCCTTTTATTAAAAGAAAAATGTCTACCGATGAAAAACTGTTCTTTACTGTCTTTTCGTCTCATTTCTCTGTCTCCCATCTCCCTACACCTCTCTTTGTTTGTTACATTTTTATGCACTAATGCAAATATGGAACTGATGGAAGTGCCTCTTCCTTGCAGTGTAAATGCTGCGGCTTTGCTATCTCAGCAGCCATCCGTATCTCACCTGAGAAACGTCATTCTGACATCACAGTAGCTACGGAAAATGGGGTGTGTCTTAACTCCAGATTTCACAACTGTGAGATCAAAGTTCCGTCACCACTGACAATGACAGATTTATACTGTCATCCATTATTATGGGTATTATTATTGTTGTTTATTATTATCGTGTATTATTATTTTGTTGTATTAATTGTAAGAAATGATTATGATAACAAGCCACTCAGCCCATCCAACCCCTTTACCTACAGTGTACAGTTTATCCAGCACTGCATCAAACACTGACTCTTCAGCAGTACAGAACTACCCATCCCATATCCTTCCATTTCCTCCTAAAACCCAGCAACAGCTTGTGTCCATCCAGCTGCTACAATATATGACACTGAACATCTTAGTTAATTCTGGTCAGTCTGGCTTTGGGGCTGTCAGGCCAAC
>JAFBMS010000278.1:0-77500 GCA_019788955.1 Albula glossodonta | reverse complement strand
CTAGGTCAGTGCTGAAGAGGGCTGTAGTTTCCTGGGTCAGTGCTGATGGGGCTGTAGTTTCCTGGGTCAGTGCTGAAGAGGGCTGTAGTTTCCTGGGTCAGTGCTGAAGAGGGCTGTAGTTTCCTGGGTCAGTGCTGATGGGGCTGTAGTTTCCTGAGTCAGTGCTGATGGGGCTGTAGTTTCCTGAGTCAGTGCTGAAGAGGGCTGTAGTTTCCTGGGTCAGTGCTGATGGGGCTGTAGTTTCCTAGGTCAGTGCTGAAGAGGGCTGTAGTTTCCTGAGTCAGCGCTGATGGGGCTGTAGTTTCCTGGGTCAGTGCTGAAGAGGGCTGTAGTTTCCTGGGTCAGTGCTGATGGGGCTGTAGTTTCCTGGGTCAGTGCTGAATAGGGCTGTAGTTTCCTGGGTCAGTGCTGATGGGGCTGTAGTTTCCTGGGTCAGTGCTGAAGAGGGCTGTAGTTTCCTGAGTCAGTGCTGATGGGGCTGTAGTTTCCTGAGTCAGTGCTGATGGGGCTGTAGTTTCCTGAGTCAGCGCTGAAGAGGGCTGTAGTTTCCTGAGTCAGTGCTGAAGAGGGCTGTAGTTTCCTGGGTCAGTGCTGATGGGGCTGTAGTTTCCTGGGTCAGTGCTGAAGAGGGCTGTAGTTTCCTGGGTCAGTGCTGAAGAGGGCTGTAGTTTCCTGGGTCAGTGCTGAAGAGGCCTGTAGTTTCCTGGGTCAGTGCTGATGGGGCTGTAGTTTCCTGAGTCAGTGCTGATGGGGCTGTAGTTTCCTGAGTCAGTGCTGAAGAGGGCTGTAGTTTCCTGGGTCAGTGCTGATGGGGCTGTAGTTTCCTAGGTCAGTGCTGAAGAGGGCTGTAGTTTCCTGAGTCAGCGCTGATGGGGCTGTAGTTTCCTGGGTCAGTGCTGAAGAGGGCTGTAGTTTCCTGGGTCAGTGCTGATGGGGCTGTAGTTTCCTGGGTCAGTGCTGAATAGGGCTGTAGTTTCCTGGGTCAGTGCTGATGGGGCTGTAGTTTCCTGGTCAGTGCTGAAGAGGGCTGTAGTTTCCTGAGTCAGTGCTGATGGGGCTGTAGTTTCCTGAGTCAGCGCTGATGGGGCTGTAGTTTCCTGAGTCAGCGCTGAAGAGGGCTGTAGTTTCCTGAGTCAGTGCTGAAGAGGGCTGTAGTTTCCTGGGTCAGTGCTGATGGGGCTGTAGTTTCCTGGGTCAGTGCTGAATAGGGCTGTAGTTTCCTGGGTCAGTGCTGAAGAGGGCTGTAGTTTCCTGGGTCAGTGCTGAAGAGGCCTGTAGTTTCCTGAGTCAGTGCTGATGGGGCTGTAGTTTCCTGAGTCAGTGCTGATGGGGCTGTAGTTTCCTGGGTCAGTGCTGAATAGGGCTGTAGTTTCCTGGGTCAGTGCTGAAGAGGGCTGTAGTTTCCTTAGTCAGTGCTGATGGGGCTGTAGTTTCCTGGGTCAGTGCTGATGGGGCTGTAGTTTCCTGGGTCAGTGCTGAATAGGGCTGTAGTTTCCTGAGTCAGTGCTGAAGAGGGCTGTAGTTTCCTGGGTCAGTGCTGATGGGGCTGTATATATGGGTATTACCCTGCCATGTTTCCAGTTGAATTTCTATAGTTTTCAGGGATTGAGGTTTGTAAAACATTTTCCACTAGTTCCCTGAGAACTCTTGGATATCACCCACTGGGGCCTCCGCCTTATTACTTTTAAAGAATATTATGCCACTGAATGGAGCTGGACTATTTACCCTGCAATAGCCATCTCCTGCTGACTCAGGAGGAGGCAGCTGTGACATGTAACTAATTTTATTCAAGTGATGAACAAGCCCTTTGCTTCTTATGTATCTGCAGCATGTGATTGTGGGTCTGTGTGCGGCGCAGACCTGAGGCCCAAATTATTGCCTGCCCAGCCCATTATAGACCTGCAGCTGTAGCTGGTAAAGATGAGGCTGGGATTGAAGCAGCCAGCCCCAGGGATCATGCACCCTAACCCAAACGCACATCTGACCCCATCAGCCCCCCAGAGCCCCCAGAGCCCCATCAGCTCCCTCAGTTTACAATATAGAGCCTCTCTGTTGTTCGCCTTGATTTCCCTTGTCCTGACACAGCTTCCTAGTTAATTAGGGGGAGCTGAAGTCCCCCATTATTACTGTCTCGCCCTCCTGGCATGCAAGGTTAATGTTATCATATGCAAGGTTAATGTTATCATAGAGCATCCTGTTAACACCTCTGTCTGAAGCTGATGGCCTGTAACATACTCCTACATTTTGAACCATCTCATTTTCCCCCAAGATTTTAATCCATATGTCTTATAACACCAAGGGGCTTCATTGCTGGAATTTCCTGAATGTTAATTAATTCATCCCCCTCCTCTTCCATTGGTTCTGTCTTTTCCCTCTACATTACACTTGTCTGCAGGTATGTGTGTATGATTGAGATTTTTTGTGTGTATGGTTGTGTGAATGCATGTGTGTGTGTATGTGTGACTCATGTATGTGTGACTATGAGTGTGTGTGTATTTTTTGTGTGTGTGCATGTGTGTGTGTGTGTGTGTGTGTGTGAGAGAGAGAGAGAGAGAGAGAGACTCTGTGCTAGCATGCTCTGCAGAGTACAATAGCCAGCCTCTGGTTTTCAGCAGTTTGGCATTGCTATAATTGTGAAATGATCATTGTGTTATATTTTGTTGGCACAGATGTAATAAGTAAAAATACAGAGTACCGCACAAACAGGCAGTGGGCAGAGGAATGAACTTCTGCATGGTATTTTTAAGCTGATTATGAATCACTGTGTTAATCAGGCAAACCAGAACAAAGGACTACAGGCTCAGAGAAAATGTCATTTTAAAGATTAGATTTCAGCCTTCTCCGTTTTAAACCAGCCAGCACTAATGCAAATGTACACCCCAGTCATATGCATGCTCACAGTCCCATACACTCACATATGCACACACACTCACGCATGCACACACACAAAAATACACACACACTCACATATGCACACACACTCACAGTCCCATACACTCACATATGCACACACACTCACAGTTGCACACACTCACGCATGCACACACACAAAAATACACACACACTCACAGTCGCACACACTCAGGCATGCACACACACAAAAAATACACATACACTCACAGTCACACACACTCACGCATACACACACACTCACAGTCGCATACACTCACACTCACGCATGCACACACACAAAAAATACACACACACTCACAGTCACACACACTCACGCATGCACACACACTCACAGTCGCACACACTTACGCATGCACACACACTCACAGTCGCACACACTCATGCTTGCACACACACAAAAAATACACACACACTCACAGTCACACACACTCACACTCATGCATGCACACACACAAAAAATACACTCACAGTCACACACACTCACACATACACACACACTCACAGTCGCATACACTCACAATCACGCATGCACACACACAAAAAACACACACACACTCACAGTCACACACACTCACGCATGCACACACACTCACAGTCGCACACACTCACAGTCGTACATACTCGCATGCACACACACTCATAGTCGCACACACTCACAGTCACATACACTCACATATGCACACACACTCACGCATGCACACACACTCATAGTCGCACACACTCATGCATGCACACAGACTCACACATGTACACACACACACTCACAGTCGCACACTCTTACACATGCAAACACACTCATGTGCACACACACTCTCAGTCACACACACTCACACATGCACACACACTCACAGTCACACACACACACATGTACACACTCACAGTCACACACACACATACACACACACCCAAAGTCACACACACACTCACACATATACACACAGTCCCAAACACACTCACGTATGCATACATACTCACAGTCCCACACATTCACAACATATGCACACTCGCACAATCACTGACACAAGCACATGGACACACATGCACACATACACATATACGTACCGCAGTCATACACACACACACGCGCATCCACTGCACCTGCGCGTAGTGATACCTGACACTGCAGGTAATGGCCCAGTTCCTCCGACAGCAGTGAGCTGGAGCAAAGCGTCGTACACAAGGATAGAACAACAATAAGGTAAGACAACGCTCTTTCAGTAAAAAGTACCCGTATTCAGGCTAAAAGGAAATACCACCGCTTTTCATTTCTCACACAACAACCATACTGTTTATTAATTATACCTGAGCAGAAGCTAAAAATAGCTGCAACTTAGAGCACAAACACTCGGCTGCTGCCTGCATCCTGTCCTATACAGTGTTGATCTGTATGTTATGGTACATGAGAGCGTGTCTGTGAAACTAACATGGCTGAAGCAGCCAATTTAAAAGTACCATATTTCATAACTAGTATACTAATAATCTTATTAGTTTAACTATTAGTTTTTTGCGAAAATGATAGCCCCCGTTTGAATGCAGAAAACTTGTGTTTATTTCTAGGCCCAATCGCTTGGCCTGGCCGTTGTGTGGTGCAATGCCTTCCTGATCATTATGTCTCTCTCTCTACAATCACCTTCCCATCACCATTTTCTCTCTATCCTCTTTCCCTCTCTGTCTATCTCTCCATTCAGCTGTATTTATGTTTCATCACAGTCACTCACATTGTAACACACACACACACACACCCTGGCTCTGTGGGAATTGTGCAGAGGGTCCTCAGGGAGGGGGGAAGGGGCAACGCTCAGTCTGTTCAGGGGCTGGATCAGCAGGCAGGCTGCAGGCTCGGGGTGTCAGTTACATGGCGCTCCTGGATGCAAGGTGTTCCCCTGTTCTCTCCGCTTCAGCAAATGGTTACCATGGGAGCAAAATGTGTGAAACTGCAGGTTAATGTGTCACCGTGCAGGAGAAAAGAACACACAGGGAAGGAGAGAGATAGTGACAGTTTTATCACCCTACACCCTAATGCTTGGCCTGTGTTTATCACACACCCTACACCCTTTTCCCTAATGTTGGAGACTGTGTTTATCACACACCCTACACCCTTTTCCCTAATGTTGGAGACTGTGTTTATCACACACCCTACACCATTTTCCCTAATGTTGGAGACTGTGTTTATCACACACCCTACACCCTATTCCCTAATGTTGGAGACTGTGTTTACCACACACCCTATTCTTTAATGTTGGAGACTGTGTTTATCACACACCTTACACCCTATTCCCTAATGTTGGAGGCTGTGTTTACCACACACCCTATTCTTTAATGTTGGAGACTGTGTTTATCACACACCTTACACCCTATTCCCTAATGTTGGAGGCTGTGTTTACCACACACCCTATTCTTTAATGTTGGAGACTGTGTTTATCACACACCTTACACCCTATTCCCTAATGTTGGAGGCTGTGTTTACCACACACCCTATTCTTTAATGTTGGAGACTGTGTTTATCACACACCTTACACCCTATTCCCTAATGTTGGAGGCTGTGCTTATCACACACCCTGCACCCAATTCCCTAACTCTGGGCCTGTGTTTACCACACACCCTGCACCCTATTCCCTAACTCTGGGCCTGTGTTTATCACACACCCTACACCCTATTCCCTAACGCTGGGCCTGTGTTTACCACACACCCTGCACCCTATTCCCTAACGCTGGGCCTGTGTTTACCACACACCCTGCACTCTATTCCCTAACGCTGGGCCTGTGTTTACCACACACCCTGCACCCTGTTCCCTAACTCTGGGCCTGTGTTTACCACACACCCTGCACCCTATTCCCTAATGCTGGGCCTGTGTTTACCACACACCCTGCACCCTATTCCCTTATGTTGGGCCTGTGTTTACCACACACCTTACACCCTATTCCCTAACGCTGGGCCTGTGTTTACCACACACCCTACACCCTATTCCCTTACTCTGGGCCTGTGTTTACCACACACCCTGCACCCTATTCCCTAATGCTGGGCCTCTGTTTACCACACACCCTACACACTTATGCTGTTCTTGCATTTAGGCACTGATTTGAAATAGTGAACAAAAGTTTTTAATAAATTAGCATAATGTTTGATATCGTTATTAGATCATTTGTTTGCGTATGTTCATCATTTACCGTATAACAATCATCCCTGAACAACAAGCTTCACTGTAAATGGGATTGGCTTCTCCCATGAAATGTTATTTTTTAATTGTTTTCCTAATGGCAGCTGAGGCTCATGGCTAATCTGCATTATTGTGGAGTGCAGCTATGCCTTCCTGCTTTTCTGCTCATTGTAATTGTAATATTCAGATTTGTTGCTTAAATTGTCTGTCTGTTTGTTTAAAGGCTCTAGTGTGGCTGTTTAAGGCCTTCCTGTGTGTGGACCAAAGATCAATGTTTCCTAAAGTTTTTCTGCAGTGGTGCATGACTGTGTCACGGTGTGCAGCTCAATTAGGTAACAATCGCCGTTGACCCCACCCCTGCTGCTGTGCTACTGCTTCACCTTCACCTCAGCTACACCTGCACCATAACTACACCTGCACAATAGTTACACCTGCACCATAACTACACCTGCACAATAGTTACACCTGCACCATAATTATACCTGCACTGTAGTTGTTTTTATTTAACTTTTATTTTACCTGGAAACTCAGCTGAGATTTGCATCTCTTTTTTGAAGGCGAAGCTGACATATATTCACAGTAACAATTATAATGGCAGGGTACATTCATGGAAAACAGTATATCTTCTTTTGTGTTATAGTAAGGTAGAAGGTTATATTGGGGATTTTGTACAGGAGATTATCATGAATGCTATAAGTTTATTCTGATGGTTATTCTGGTTTTGTTTCTTTTAATGTTTATTATGTTTCAGATAAAATAATCTATTCTCCAGTGAAGCCACAGCTTTATTTGTTGTTTAAAATCATTTATTGGACATTTATTGACATGCCCTGTTCAATTTGTATCTGATGATTATTGCAGCGTTTGGGTGCAAAGTCATTAAAAGCAGTTTTCCCAAGGCAGATGGTCAGGAGACTTTAAAGAGTACCAGCTGAAAGTAATGGGAGCAGTGCTGATTATTACAGGAACACCAGTCAGAGGGGATCTTTCCAATAATGGCTTTAGAAATATTTACAGAGATAACACAAAGCTTAACTACATAACATTCAAAAATACAGAGATGGGTTAATGATATGACATTTGTAATGAGGCACAGAGCTCTGTGATACGCTGTACAAAGCATTAGCATGCATGGGTTAATGATATGACATTTGTAATGAGGCACAGAGCTCTGTGATACGCTGTAGAAAGCATTAGCATGCATGGGTTAATGATATGACATTTGTAATGAGGCACAGAGCTCTGTGATACGCTGTACAAAGCATTAGCATGCATGGGTTAATGATATGACATTTGTAATGAGGCACAGAGCTCTGTGATACGCTGTACAAAGCATTAGCATGCATGGGTTAATGATATGACATTTGTAATGAGGCACAGAGCTCTGTGATACGCTGTACAAAGCATTAGCATGCATGGGTTAATGATATGACATTTGTAATGAGGCACAGAGCTCTGTGATACGCTGTACAAAGCATTAGCATGCATGGGTTAATGATATGACATTTGTAATGAGGCACAGAGCTCTGTGATACGCTGTAGAAAGCATTAGCATGCATGGGTTAATGATATGACATTTGTAATGAGGCACAGAGCTCTGTGATACGCTGTACAAAGCATTAGCATGCATGGGTTAATGATATGACATTTGTAATGAGGCACAGAGCTCTGTGATACGCTGTACAAAGCATTAGCATGCATATAAAGTGTGTCTCCATGGTCAGTGATTGGTAAAAACAGACAAAACAAACTTTTTTCTGGTATAAAATAGGAACCCAGTTTTATTCTCAGTTTCTTCACCAGATTGTCAAGGTATATTGTAAAGATTATTTCATCATATAACTAAAATACTGATTTTCTAAATACATAAGATGAAACTCAAACAACTACACCATACATATACCTGCACTGCAGTTACACCTGTACCACAACTCTACCTGCACCACACCTATACCTGTGCTTCTCCTGTTCTACAACTGTACATGTATTTCAGCTGCAGTCTCACATAAACCCCTGCTGAACTCATCCCATCAGCAGCTATGCTCTTATCCAGTGCAACTCCTCATTTAGCACTGGCAGCCACATCCCCCTCTAGGGACATTTCTGAGAGGGGCTGCAAACAGTTTCCACCAATCGAAAGAAGTATGAATAACAGGCACTTAGAGCCAATGAGTGCCCTCTCAGCATTGTCTCATGGGCTTGGTCACATGACAGTCTGTCCATATCCAAGCAATGTGGTTATTATCTGACTGTGACATCTATGTCTGTGTGTGACTGTAGGGGGCGAGGTGAATGAGTGAGTTAGTGTGTGACTGTAGGGGGCGAGGTGAATGAGTGAGTTAGTGTGTGACTGTAGGGGGCAAGGTGAATGAGTGAATTAGTGTGTGACTGTAGGGGGCGAGGTGAATGAGTGAGTTAGTGTGTGACTGTAGGGGGCGAGGTGAATGAGTGAGTTAGTGTGTGACTGTAGGGGGCGAGGTGAATGAGTGAGTTAGTGTGTGACTGTAGGGGGCGAGGTGGTTAGTGTGCGACTGTAGGGGTCGAGTTGAATGAGTGAGTTAGTGTGTGACTGTAGGGGGCGAGGTGAATGAGTGAGTTAGTGTGTGACTGTAGGGGCAGGTGAATGAGTGAGTTAGTGTGTGACTGTAGGGGGCGAGGTGGTTAGTGTGTGACTGTAGGGGTCGAGTTGAATGAGTGAGTTAGTGTGTGACTGTAGGGGGTGAGGTGAATGAGTGAGTTAGTGTGTGACTGTAGGGGGAGATGTGAATGAGTGAGCAACAAGTTTGCAACTTCAGAGCAGGGGGTTCAAAGCAGTATAAATATTCAAGATATGTGTATGTGCAATGCATCATTTCAGTAATCACTTTCCTCCTTTAATTCATGTTCCAAAGGTGTTTCTATTTAAAAAAGACTCCTTACCTGGTGGTCACTATGTGGTCCCTGTGTGGTCCCTACATGGTCATTATAGGGTCACTGCTTAGTCACAATGTGGTCCCTGTGCACTGATCAGTGTGCAGTTAGAGTGTGGTACTACCTGGTCACTGAATGGTCTCTGTGCAGTTACAATGCAGTCCCAATATGGTTGCCATGCAGTCACTTTGAAGACCCTGATTGGTCCCTGTGTGGTCACTATGTAGACCCTGATTGGACCCTGATTGGTTGCTGTGTGGTCACTATGTAGAACCTGATTGGTCCCTGTGTGGTCACTATGCAGTGCAGTGAAGGGCAACAGCCATTCTGGCTTGGCTCTTATATCTGTCCTGTGCAGAGATTCAGAAATGCTTTTACCCTTCTTTCTCACAGACAAACCTTGCAGTTACCATGGCAACAGACATCCAAGAAACTAAGCATGATGTTTATTTTGAGGTGTCAGTCCCCAAAACCCCAGGTAAATACAGATTGCTGTGGAGTGCCTCTTAAAGAGACAGCCTTGCAGTTTTGATATTTAAGATCATACTTGTCTGAATTCAAGATGAAATTTATCTAATTTGTGCACTCAATCAATTACTTTGGCTGTTCCTTTAAGAGGGAGGTGAAGTGTGTATGAAACACATGGATATGTTGTCAATATCTGCTGTGGAGTGTTTCCTCTCTGCATCTATATACAGTGTGTACCAAAGCACACATTCACTTCCTATTATACAAACAAAAATACACACTCTCTCCTTACCTCTCTTTCTCTCTCTCACACACACACACACACACACACACATAAACACACTTGCTCCTTATCTCTCACTCTCACGCACACACTCTCCTTACCTCTCTCTCTCTCTAACACACACATGCTCACACGCAAACACACACACATAAGCATTACCTCTCTTTCTCTCTCTCTCACACACACACTCCTTACCTCTCTCTCTCTCTAACACACACACTCTCCTTATCTCTCTCTCTCTCACACACACTCTCCTTACTTCTCTCTCTCTTACACTCACACACGCACATACACACACTCACCTGTGCATGCTCATCTGCCCTAACCACTCACTGTGCAAAGTGTTGAAGAAATTGTTATTTTTCTGACCACCACTAGGTGGCTTTGAGGCTGCTGTGACTGTGAATAACACGGATACAGTGGGGGTATTTTGAACTCTGTGAAATATCTGTCTGTGAGCTTGCTAGTGCTAGCTGGCAGGAAACTGTTGCACTGTAGGGCTATTGCTATGTCAGCTATAACAGGCAGTGGGGCGTGCAGAGTGTCTCTCCAGACATGAAGAAACAGCATGAGGGGCACCGACCCCTCACCCTCCACACTGGGGGGGCACCAACCCCTCACCCTCCATGCTGGGGGGGCACCGACCCCTCACCCTCCACACTGGGGGGGCACCGGGCCCTCACCCTCCATGCTGGGGGGGCACTGGGCCCTCACCCTCCATGCTGGGGGGGCACCGGGCCCTCACCCTCCACGCTGGAGGGGCACCGACCCCTTGCCCTCCACACTGGGGGGGCACCGGGCCCTCACCCTCCATGCTCCATGCTGGGGGGGCACCGGGCCCTCACCCTCCACGCTGGGGGGGCACCGACCCCTCACCCTCCTCACTGGGGGGGCACCAGGCCCTCACCCTCCACGCTGGGGGGGCACCGACCCCTCACCCTCCTCACTGGGGGGGCACCGGGCCCTCACCCTCCATGCTGGGGGGGCACCGACCCCTCACCCTCCTCACTGGGGGGGCACCGGGCCCTCACCCTCCATGCTGGGGGGGCACCGACCCCTCACCCTCCATGCTCCATGCTGGGGGGGCACCGGGCCCTCACCCTCCACGCTGGGGGGGCACCGACCCCTCACCCTCCTCACTGGGGGGGCACCGGGCCCTCACCCTCCATGCTGGGGGGGCACCGGGCCCTCACCCTCCATGCTGGGGGGGCACCGGGCCCTCACCCTCCACACTGGGGGGGCACCGACCCCTCACCCTCCACGCTGGGGGGGCACCGGGCCCTCGCCCTCCATGCTGGGGGGGCACCGGGCCCTCACCCTCCATGCTGGGGGGGCACCGACCCCTCACCCTCCTCACTGGGGGGGCACCAGGCCCTCACCCTCCACGCTGGGGGGGCACCGACCCCTCACCCTCCTCACTGGGGGGGCACCGGGCCCTCACCCTCCACGCTGGGGGGGCACCGACCCCTCACCCTCCTCACTGGGGGGGCACCGGGCCCTCACCCTCCATGCTGGGGGGGCACCGACCCCTCACCCTCCATGCTCCATGCTGGGGGGGCACCGGGCCCTCACCCTCCACGCTGGGGGGGCACCGACCCCTCACCCTCCTCACTGGGGGGGCACCGGGCCCTCACCCTCCATGCTGGGGGGGCACCGGGCCCTCACCCTCCATGCTGGGGGGGCACCGGGCCCTCACCCTCCACACTGGGGGGGCACCGACCCCTCACCCTCCACGCTGGGGGGGCACCGGGCCCTCGCCCTCCATGCTGGGGGGGCACCGGGCCCTCACCCTCCATGCTGGGGGGGCACCGACCCCTCACCCTCCACGCTGGGGGGGCACCGGGCCCTCGCCCTCCACACTGGGGGGGCACCGACCCCTCACCCTCCACGCTGGGGGGGCACCGGGCCCTCGCCCTCCACACTGGGGGGGCACTGGGCCCTCACCCTCCACACGGGGGGGGCACTGGGCCCTCACCCTGGGCGAGGAGCTTCTCCTGACACAGCAATGAAGGCTCCAAAATTCAACTTTGAGTCAATCAGATATTGGCAGAGACATGCCAAATGACAGAAAGCAACCAAATAAATCAAAGGTCACTTTTATCTAGCATCATAAAATAGATCATTTCTGGATGGTCACCTGGTGCAAGTATTCATGTTACAGCACAGTTAAATAAAATAAACATGCATGATTTTACTAGCACTGTTTATTCTGACATAAACATACAATTTACACTTATCACTGCTCTGTACTGAAATAATTTAAGGAGTCAATGGTAAAAACATGATAAAAATGCTGAATTTTAACAGGATGTAGGGCTTTTCTGTGTTTCACTTATCATTGCATAGGGACTATAAAGATAGTCATTCATTTTACAACCATAAAAAAGTGAAATGAGTAACACTGTGCCAGCAATCTCTCATTTCTTTATGTGCACTTCATGGCATGCCAGGTGGCCCCCTCAGCCTGTCCATATGGTATTGTAAGGATGGACTTCATCAAAAGGAATCTGTTTAAGAAAGGAAGTTAGGTGACTCACGTGTTTCCGTTGCAGTTAATTCATTTGTGATGCGTCCCCTGCATGTTGGCACTTGGTAATTGATTTCCACTCATACCATTTTGGAATCCGCTCTTTGTCTAGTGTGACACAGGGTATTGGACCTGAAGGGACCCCAATAGAAGGTTCTTCCTATGGCCACGTGACCACAAGTGGGGTCACCCAAAGCCCAGCATTGTCCCTCTCTTGATTTGACCAGCTGGGCTTTCTAGACCCCAATGAAAAGTTTTTCCTCTCATCATGCCATGGAGTGGGAATAAGATTTCCCTTTACAGTAACCCTTCCATGTGACAGACAGCCCCCCC
Source organism: Albula glossodonta (assembly GCA_019788955.1). Classification (NCBI taxonomy): domain Eukaryota; kingdom Metazoa; phylum Chordata; class Actinopteri; order Albuliformes; family Albulidae; genus Albula; species Albula glossodonta. Next base: position 64,909 of record JAFBMS010000278.1, on the reverse strand, counting down.
TCAGCCTGGCTGCATGGTATACCCTTCCATGTGACAGACAGCCCCCCCTCAGCCTGGCTGCATGGTATACCCTTCCATGTGACAGACAGCCCCCCCTCAGCCTGGCTGCATGGTATACCCTTCCATGTGACAGACAGCCCCCCCTCAGCCTGGCTGCATGGTATACCCTTCCATGTGACAGACAGCCCCCCCTCAGCCTGGCTGCATGGTATACCCTTCCATGTGACAGACAGCCCCCCCTCAGCCTGGCTGCATGGTATACCCTTCCATGTGCAATTCTCTTCTCTGTGCTGAGACATAATACACAGTAACCTCTGAAACTCAGGGCAGGACAGGGCCTACACTGTGCTAATGGGAGATGGAGTCCATAGCTTATCAAAGCCCACACTGTGCTGATGGGAGATGGAGTCCATAGCTTATCAAAGCCCACACTGTGCTAATGGGAGGTGGAGTCCATAGCTTATCAAAGCCCACACTGTGCTGATGGGAGGTGGAGTCCATAGCTTATCAAAGCCCACACTGTGCTGATGGGAGATCGAGTCCATAGCTTATCAAAGCCCACACCTTGCTGATGGGAGATCGCGTCCATAGCTCATCAAACGCACTTTAGAATCTGTTGATCAGTATTTCACCTCCCTTAATTCCCCCTGGGAAGGTATTTTGTGATATTGTGTTTCACTGCTTTCCAGTGTTTCCAGTCTTTCCAATCTTGTTCTAGCAGAGCTGCAACAGTGTCTGTTACTGATTGCCGGTGTGTGTGAGTCTGTCTGTGTAGGAGTGTGTGTGTCTGTGAGTGTGAAGGAAAGTGTGAGTGTGTGTAGGAGAGTGTGTGTATGAATTTGTATGAGTGTGTGTGTAGGATTATGTGTGATGTGTGTGCGTGAGTGTGTGTGAGTGTGCGGGTGTGTAGGGGTGTGTGTAGGAGAGTGTGTGTATGAGTTTGTATGAGTGTGTGTGTAGGATTATGTGTGATGTGTGTGCGTGAGTGTGTGTGAGTGTGCGGGTGTGTAGGGGTGTGTGTGTATGAGTTTGTATGAGTGTGTGTGTAGGATTATGTGTGATGTGTGTGCGTGAGTGTGTGTGAGTGTGCGGGTGTGTAGGGGTGTGTGTGTATGAGTTTGTATGTGTGATGTGTGTGCGTGAGTGTGTGTGAGTGTGCGGGTGTAGGGGTGTGTGTAGGAGAGTGTGTGTATGAGTTGTATGAGTGTGTGTGTAGGATTATGTGTGATGTGTGTGCGTGAGTGTGTGTGAGTGTGCGGGTGTGTAGGGGTGTGTGTAGGAGAGTGTGTGTATGAGTTGTATGAGTGTGTGTGTAGGATTATGTGTGATGTGTGTGCGTGAGTGTGTGTGAGTGTGCGGGTGTGTAGGGGTGTGTGTGTATGAGTTTGTATGAGTGTGTGTGTAGGATTATGTGTGATGTGTGTGCGTGAGTGTGTGTGAGTGTGCGGGTGTGTAGGGGTGTGTGTAGGAGAGTGTGTGTATGAGTTTGTATGAGTGTGTGTGTAGGATTATGTGTGATGTGTGTGCGTGAGTGTGTGTGAGTGTGCGGGTGTGTAGGGGTGTGTGTAGGAGAGTGTGTGTATGAGTTTGTATGAGTGTGTGTGTAGGATTATGTGTGATGTGTGTGCGTGAGTGTGTGTGAGTGTGCAGGTGTGTAGGGGTGTGTGTAGGAGAGTGTGTGTATGAGTTGTATGAGTGTGTGTGTAGGATTATGTGTGATGTGTGTGCGTGAGTGTGTGTGAGTGTGCGGGTGTGTAGGGCTGTGTGTAGGAGAGTGTGTGTATGAGTTGTATGAGTGTGTGTGTAGGATTATGTGTGATGTGTGTGCGTGAGTGTGTGTGAGTGTGCGGGTGTGTAGGGGTGTGTGTAGGAGAGTGTGTGTATGAGTTGTATGAGTGTGTGTGTAGGATTATGTGTGATGTGTGTGCGTGAGTGTGTGTGAGTGTGCGGGTGTGTAGGGGTGTGTGTGTATGAGTTGTATGAGTGTGTGTGTAGGATTATGTGTGATGTGTGTGCGTGAGTGTGTGTGAGTGTGCGGGTGTGTAGGGGTGTGTGTGTATGAGTTTGTATGAGTGTGTGTGTAGGATTATGTGTGATGTGTGTGCGTGAGTGTGTGTGAGTGTGCGGGTGTGTAGGGGTGTGTGTAGGGGTGTGTGTGTATGAGTTGTATGAGTGTGTGTGTAGGATTATGTGTGATGTGTGTGCGTGAGTGTGTGTGAGTGTGCGGGTGTGTAGGGGTGTGTGTGTATGAGTTGTATGAGTGTGTGTGTAGGATTATGTGTGATGTGTGTGCGTGAGTGTGTGTGAGTGTGCGGGTGTGTAGGGGTGTGTGTAGGAGAGTGTGTGTATGAGTTGTATGAGTGTGTGTGTAGGATTATGTGTGATGTGTGTGCGTGAGTGTGTGTGAGTGTGCGGGTGTGTAGGGGTGTGTGTAGGAGAGTGTGTGTATGAGTTGTATGAGTGTGTGTGTAGGATTATGTGTGATGTGTGTGCGTGAGTGTGTGTGAGTGTGCGGGTGTGTAGGGGTGTGTGTAGGAGAGTGTGTGTATGAGTTTGTATGAGTGTGTGTGTAGGATTATGTGTGATGTGTGTGCGTGAGTGTGTGTGAGTGTGCGGGTGTGTAGGGGTGTGTGTAGGAGAGTGTGTGTATGAGTTTGTATGAGTGTGTGTGTAGGATTATGTGTGATGTGTGTGCGTGAGTGTGTGTGAGTGTGCGGGTGTGTAGGGGTGTGTGTGTATGAGTTTGTATGAGTGTGTGTGTAGGATTATGTGTGATGTGTGTGCGTGAGTGTGTGTGAGTGTGCGGGTGTGTAGGGGTGTGTGTAGGAGAGTGTGTGTATGAGTTGTATGAGTGTGTGTGTAGGATTATGTGTGATGTGTGTGCGTGAGTGTGTGTGAGTGTGCGGGTGTGTAGGGGTGTGTGTAGGAGAGTGTGTGTATGAGTTGTATGAGTGTGTGTGTAGGATTATGTGTGATGTGTGTGCGTGAGTGTGTGTGAGTGTGCGGGTGTGTAGGGGTGTGTGTAGGAGAGTGTGTGTATGAGTTGTATGAGTGTGTGTGTAGGATTATGTGTGATGTGTGTGCGTGAGTGTGTGTGAGTGTGCGGGTGTGTAGGGGTGTGTGTAGGAGAGTGTGTGTATGAGTTGTATGAGTGTGTGTGTAGGATTATGTGTGATGTGTGTGCGTGAGTGTGTGTGAGTGTGCGGGTGTGTAGGGGTGTGTGTGTATGAGTTTGTATGAGTGTGTGTGTAGGATTATGTGTGATGTGTGTGCGTGAGTGTGTGTGAGTGTGCGGGTGTGTAGGGGTGTGTGTAGGAGAGTGTGTGTATGAGTTGTATGAGTGTGTGTGTAGGATTATGTGTGATGTGTGTGCGTGAGTGTGTGTGAGTGTGCGGGTGTGTAGGGGTGTGTGTAGGAGAGTGTGTGTATGAGTTTGTATGAGTGTGTGTGTAGGATTATGTGTGATGTGTGTGCGTGAGTGTGTGTGAGTGTGCAGGTGTGTAGGGGTGTGTGTAGGAGAGTGTGTGTATGAGTTGTATGAGTGTGTGTGTAGGATTATGTGTGATGTGAGTGTGTGTGAGTGTGCAGGTGTGTAGGGGTGTGTGTAGGAGAGTGTGTGTATGAGTTTGTATGAGTGTGTGTGTAGGATTATGTGTGATGTGTGTGCGTGAGTGTGTGTGAGTGTGCGGGTGTGTAGGGGTGTGTGTGAACTCATTCCAGTGCGTACTTTGCCCTTTGCTTCAGTGCATGGCGTGGGCCATATGCGGGCAGCCTTGCAGCGTGATCACTTAGAGATACACCGAGCTGCACCCATGACCTGGGAAGGCTTGCCTGACCGCTCCTGACGGCCATATCATTGTGATTTGCAGAGCGCAGACGGCAGGGCAAATTCCAGCCCTTCCGCAGGCTGTTTGGGAAGCGCAAGAAGAAGGGACCTGAGCTCAGGTTCGAGGAGACACAGCTCAGATCCAGCCAGTCCAACGGTGACATCTGCAATGGGCTCAGCTCTGAGGATGAGGCAAGCAGCCAACATGTGAGGTACAGACACTCTCACTGTTTCACTTGTGAGCTAGCCATTTGTTGCTGTGGGCTAACTGTAGATGCTGTCAGCTAACTATGTAGTGCTGTGGTGGGATTGTGTAGCAATGTGGGCTATATGTGTGGTGCTGTGAGCTAATTGTGTAGCTATGGGCTTGCTGTGTGGTGCTTGGGCTAACTGTATATGCTGTAAAATAGCTGTATGGTGCTGTGTAAACTCTGTGGGCTAATTGTGTAGTTCTGTTAGTTATATAGTGCTGTTGGATTATAGGCAGGTTGTCTAGTGCTGTGGGCTAACAGTGTAGCTCAGTGTGCTGAAGTTGTATCCATGTTATAGCTGTAACCTGTAATTTTTTATTTTTTGTGCAGAGAGCTGAACAGCAGGTCTTTATCACACGACAGTGTTTTTGTGTCAGAAGCCCGAGGAGACACAGAACAGACCATGTCCCAGGACAACGTCTCTGACAAAGTTAGAAACCTTCAGGTGAGCCCATGTGCCCCTCTTACACTAACCTATACAACACACAATGCATCCAGCACCTAACCTATACAACACACAATGCATCCAGCACCAAACCTATACAACACACAATGCATCCAGCACCTAACCAATACAACACACAATGCATCCAGCACCTAACCTATACAACACACAATGCATCCAGCACCTAACCAATACAACACACAATGCATCCAGCACCTAACCTATACAACACACAATGCATCCAGCACCTAACCAATACAACACACAATGCATCCAGCACCTAACCTATACAACACACAATGCATCCAGCACCTAACCAATACAACACACAATGCATCCAGCACCTAACCAATACAACACACAATGCATCCAGCACCTAACATTTACAACACACAATGCATCCAGCACCTAACATTTACAACACACAATGCATCCAGCACCTAACCTATACAACACACAATGCATCCAGCACCTAACCAATACAACACACAATGCATCCAGCACCAAACCTATACAACACACAATGCATCCAGCACCTAACCTATACAACACACAATGCATCCAGCACCTAACCTATACAACACACAATGCATCCAGCACCTAACCTATACAACACACAATGCATCCAGCACCTAACCAATACAACACACAATGCATCCAGCACCTAACCTATACAACACACAATGCATCCAGCACCTAACCTATACAACACACAATGCATCCAGCACCTAACCTATACAACACACAATGCATCCAGCACCAAACCTATACAACACACAATGCATCCAGCACCTAACCAATACAACACACAATGCATCCAGCACCTAACCTATACAACACACAATGCATCCAGCACCTAACCTATACAACACACAATGCATCCAGCACCTAACCTATACAACACACAATGCATCCAGCACCTAACCTATACAACACACAATGCATCCAGCACCAAACCTATACAACACACAATGCATCCAGCACCTAACCTATACAACACACAATGCATCCAGCACCTAACCAATACAACACACAATGCATCCAGCACCTAACCTATACAACACACAATGCATCCAGCACCAAACCTATACAACACACAATGCATCCAGCACCTAACCTATACAACACACAATGCATCCAGCACCTAACCAATACAACACACAATGCATCCAGCACCAAACCTATACAACACACAATGCATCCAGCACCTAACCTATACAACACACAATGCATCCAGCACCTAACATTTACAACACACAATGCATCCAGCACCTAACCTATACAACACACAATGCATCCAGCACCTAACCTATACAACACACAATGCATCCAGCACCTAACCTATACAACACACAATGCATCCAGCACCTAACCAATACAACACACAATGCATCCAGCACCTAACCTATACAACACACAATGCATCCAGCACCTAACCTATACAACATATGATTTAGATTTAAGTAGCTGTTCTGAACAATGAAAGTTCACCTGGGGAGTAAAAAGTAGTATGAGTACAGGTAGATAACACCTGCAGTATGAAGCATGTTTGTACTAGTATGGGTCACATGGGTCTTTTCATCAGTGACTTTAGTGGCTGTGACTCTGACTACACTCATACTGTACACTGAGTTAGCACTACCCTGCACTGAGAACCACAGCAGCAGGGTGTGTGTGTGTGTGTGTGTGTGTGTGTGTGTGTGTGTGTGTGTACTCTGACTACACTCATACTGTACACTGAGTTAGCACTACCCTGCACTGAGAACCACAGCAGCAGGGAGAGTGTGTGTGTGTGTGTGTGTGTGTGTGTGTGTGTGTTAAATGAAAGCTTCTGCTTGGTGTGCCAGTCATAGCATCTCCCAAACTGTTTTTGTACTGGGCCTTTCATGCACATCTGTTGCAAGGAAAAATTTGTTAAAAAAAACCTTTTGTTATCATAAAGCAAAAAACTACCAGTAACAGCAATCCTGTGGACAGAAACAGATTTTATATAAGAGGAGTTAAAAAAGAACTGTGGAATCATGCAAGCAAACATATAGACCCTGCCGGGCAAATCTCATTCCAGCATTCCTAAACAGCAGTGTGTAGAATGCAACTCAGAACACACAGCTTATCAGACTTTGTCTTGATTGGGCTACAACAGATGAAGACCACGTCATGTGCTGACATTTTCAGCAATGAATAAGACGGCACAGGAGCATCAAAACTAGACTGCTGAGAAGCGGGAAAAGGTTGCCTTCTCCAACAAATCCTAGTTCCTTTTGCATCATGCTGATGGAAGGATGAGAATTTGGCCCTAGATACATGTGTCTATGGAGCCATCCTGTTTGGTGTCAGCAGTACAGGCCGAGTGATGATGGGAGAAAGCATTCCTGCCCTGATGGCAGAGTGTCTGAATGGCACAGTGTATCTGAACTCTGCTGTTGACCATCCCCAAGTCATCCCTTAATGGCTACAGTTTACGCACACAGATCGACACTTACAGCATGTCTCATCTCTGATTGGCTACAGGAACATGACATCTATTTCAGTGGCCTGTGCCGTACAGTGCTACTAGATATGTGTGCTTGATAACCTAGCACCTGAGGGTAAGGTGTGTGTGTTTGTGCAGACACCTGAGGGTAAGGTGTGTGTGTTTGTGCAGGCACCTGAGGGTAAGGTGTGTATGTTTATGCAGGCAGCTGAGGGTAAGGTGTGTGTGTTTGTGCAGGCACCTGAGGGTATAGTGTGTGTGTTTGTGCAGGTACCTGAGGGTAAGGTGTGTGTGTTTGTGCAGGCAGCTGAGGGTAAGGTGTGTGTGTTTGTGCAGGTACCTGAGGGTACGGTGTGTGTGTTTGTGCAGGTACCTGAGGGTAAGGTGTGTGTGTTTGTGCAGGCAGCTGAGGGTAAGGTGTGTGTGTTTGTGCAGGTACCTGAGGGTACGGTGTGTGTGTTTGTGCAGGCACCTGAGGGTATAGTGTGTGTGTTTGTGCAGGTACCTGAGGGTAAGGTGTGTGTGTTTGTGCAGGCAGCTGAGGGTAAGGTGTGTGTGTTTGTGCAGGTACCTGAGGGTACGGTGTGTGTGTTTGTGCAGGTACCTGAGGGTAAGGTGTGTGTGTTTGTGCAGGCAGCTGAGGGTAAGGTGTGTGTGTTTGTGCAGGTACCTGAGGGTAAGGTGTGTGTGTTTGTGCAGGCAGCTGAGGGTAAGGTGTGTGTGTTTGTGCAGGTACCTGAGGGTACGGTGTGTGTGTTTGTGCAGGCAGCTGAGGGTAAGGTGTGTGTGTTTGTGCAGGCAGCTGAGGGTAAGGTGTGTGTGTTTGTGCAGGCAGCTGAGGGTAAGGTGTGTGTGTTTGTGCAGGCACCTGAGGGTAAGGTGTGTGTGTTTGTGCAGGTACCTGAGGGTACGGTGTGTGTGTTTGTGCAGGCACCTGAGGGTAAGGTGTGTGTGTTTGTGCAGGCACCTGAGGGTAAAGTGTGTGTGTTTGTGCAGGTACCTGAGGGTACGGTGTGTGTGTTTGTGCAGGTACCTGAGGGTACGGTGTGTGTGTTTGTGCAGGCACCTGAGGGTAAGGTGTGTGTGTTTGTGCAGGCACCTGAGGGTAAAGTGTGTGTGTTTGTGCAGGTACCTGAGGGTACGGTGTGTGTGTTTGTGCAGGTACCTGAGGGTACGGTGTGTGTGTTTGTGCAGGCACCTGAGGGTAAGGTGTGTGTGTTTGTGCAGGCACAGATCGCCCAGAGTATAAAGCTGAGGCCGAAGCCTCGGTCCACAAGGGAGAGTGGCAGCAGCTCTGATGAAGAAGACACGCCCACCAGCCCCCTGCAGGTGGAGGCCCAGGTGGAGGCACAGGTGCAGGCTGAGGCAGCACTGGCTCAGGTAAAGGTGAGAGTGGGTGTGGCAGTGCAGTGTAGAGTTGCAGAGGGATTGCAGGTTTGAATCCCAGGTGTTGAATGACTCGTTGAGCTCATATTCAGGCAGATTAATCACTGAAATGTTGAGGTTTGTCTGTGTGGCTGTGCTGTTGGCAGGGTGCGCATGGCGGAGCACCAACTGCAGCAGGGGCGACGGTAAGGTCTCCACGGCCCAGGCGCCCACTTGCAGCCGCTGGAACCATCGAGTCCATCAATCTGGATGCCTTGCCACAGCCTGGACCACGCCTGGACAACGCCGCTGCACGGCACAAGCTGTCTGTCAAACCCAAAAATCAGCGTGTCTCTCGCAAGCACCGCAGAGTCACACAGGTGGGTGTGGCCCTGCCTCAGGGTGAATGTGACTGCAGGGCCTGCTGTTAAAGAGTGTTAGAGAGTGAATGAAGAGAGGAGGAATATCTATTATTTCTAGCATGATGTAGTGTCCATCCCTTTAAGTAGCTGGCGATAAAGAGTGTCAATTTCCTGTGCAGTGATGACTGACACGAAAAGTCATTCTCAACACACAAGCACAATGAGGCTAAACAATCATTCTGTGCACAAAGTAAAGCTAATCAATAACTCTATACACACATGCTGTAGGCAAACAATGCTACAATGCGACGGAGAGTAAACCTTGGGTGATAAACAGTTGAAAAAACAAGTTCTTGACCTGTCAGTGATTTCTCCTCTTCTCTTACCTCACACCTGACACAAGTGCCACAATGCAACAAAGGAGATGGTTACTTGCATGTAAAATCAAAAATTTACCAGCCTTACAGCAATATGACTTTATTCATTTGTCTATATTTATATGCATCAACTGAAGACCACATGCATGTTTATAGCCATGCAGGGAACTCTATTTAGTCAGCTTTTATGTTGTGATTTAGGAAAAAATATGGGGCCAGATTTATCAAAGCCTTTAGTGCATGTTAAAGTTTTTGCACATGCACATTTCGAAGTTCAAAAGGAGCTATATGCAATGCATTGCATGGGTCAGTAGTAACCACAATAAGCTTCCTAAAAGGATGAGCAATGCATTTGGCTTTGGCTTTGGCTTTGGCTTAGGGTTAGGAGTGAACATGGTAAACTGGTTTGCCAAAAAAAGCACAGGATAGTGAACATAGTAAACATTAAAATCCAATGTACTCATTGATAAACCTGAAAGTCTGCATTTAAACATAGAAATGTGAACTGAAACACAATAAACCTTCATTCTGAGGCCTTACACAACCTTCCTCGGGTTCCTAAGTATTTTATGTTTTTAGGAAATACAAGATGTGTATCACCCTGGAGTCCTGCAAGAAGAGCCTGAAACTCCCAGCATGCCCTGGGGATGTGAGGACCAGCCTGAGGACAAGATCCCCCAGGAGTCAAAAAAACAAAAAATGCAGGAAGATGAGCTAGGCCAAACAGAGCTTCATGAACACCAGCATAGAGAAGAGAAGAGACAAATGGAAGAGCAGGAGAGACAGAGAGAGAAGACACAAATACAAGAGGAGGAAAGACAGAGAGAGGAGATGAGACAAATTGAAGAGGAGAGACAGAGAGAGGAGGCACAATTGAAGGAACAGGAAAGACAGAGAGAGGAGAAGGAACGACTGGAAGAGGTGAAGAGACAGAGAGAGGAGTTGCGAATAAAGGAAGAGGAGCGACATAGAGAGGAGGAGAGAAGACTGGAAAAGGAGAGACAGAGAGAGGAGGAACGACTGAAGGCAGAGGAAAGACAGAGGGAGGAGGAGAGAAGACTGGAAGAGGAGAGACAGAGAGAGGAGGAACGAGTGAAGGAGGAGGAAAGACAGAGAGAGGAGAAGAGACGACTGGAAGAGGAGAGACAGAGAGAGGAGGAACGAGTGAAGGAGGAGGAAAGACAGAGAGAGGAGAAGAGACGACTGGAAGAAGAGATACTGAGAGAGGAGGCACAAATAAAGGAGGAAGAACGAAAAAGAGAGGAGGAACAAAAAAGGGAGGAGGAGAAAAAGCAGAGGGAGGAAGAGGAATACCTCCATTTGGTGGAAGAGAGGAAGAGGAGACAGGAGCAAGAGGAAAGGGTGAGACAGGAGGCTGAGAGACAGAGAGAAGAGGAAAAACAACTTCATGAAGAAAAGGAGAGGAGAAAGAAAGAGGAAGAGGAGGAGGAGAGGAAGAAGTTGAAAGAGGCGGAGCTATGGGAGAAGCAGCAGAAAGAGAAGGAGGAGAGACAGAAGCAAATGGAGGAAGCAGAAGCTGGAAAGAGAGTGAAAGAGAAAGAGGAGAGGAGAGCAGAGGATGCAGGAGTTAGGCAGCGCAAAGCAGCAGAGCTTCGATGGAGAGAAGTGGAGGACAGACAGCGGACCTTTACCTTTAAGGTGTCATCTGGAGAGAAGCAGATTTTGTTCCAGAAAGTGAATCTGACACCTGTGACGCCCTCTGGCCAGCAGGGCAGAGCCTCTGAGATTGGAGACACTACAGCGCCCCCTACAGGTGGTGCGGACTCCCCAGCCCTGCCGGCCTCATTCAGTGTGCCCCATACCGCCATCCTGGTAACTGGTGCCCAGCTCTGTGGTGCTGCCGTCAACCTCAACCAGATCAAAGATCCGGCATGCATGTCTTTGCTGGGATTAGCTGAGGACAAGAAAGCCATGACAGCCCACCCAGTCAGGAGCTCAGGGAAGACCAGGTCTCTGAAGGAGAATCCAGCGGATCAGGCCAGTGCAGCTGTACTTGCTGAATGGGCCAGCATCCGCTCCAAGATCTTTCGCGGGACTGAGGGCCGCACCGAGGATGGGGCTGGGGGAGGGAGGGAGAGAGAAGCCCGGCCCACCAGTGAGGATCTCAGTCAAAAGCTGGTTTCCCATGGCAACCTTCGCAAAACTCTGTCCGCCAGTGCAAAGTTCTCCATCACCCCAGCACGCCGAAAATTCCCTGACACCAACCGGCCACCCTCTCCAACAGGGAACCGTGAGCCCCCCTCCCCCTCCCTCGGTTCAGAGGCCCAGTCCCCAACCCCATCCAAGGCTGGAAAGACGGTGCGGATCGCAGATGGGACTGAGGGGTGCATGTTTGCCAAAGACCTCCCATCCTTCCTGGTGCCCAGCCCCCCGCCGGGGTCACCAAAGCCCCGCGCGCTGTCAGATTCCCTTGGAGCCTCTGATCCCGAGGTCAGGGAGGGGGTCGAGGGCAGGGGACCAGCCAGTGAAGATAAGTCCTCCCCTTTCGGAATCAAGCTACGACGGACTAACTACTCCCTGCGCTTCCACAGTGAGCAGCCTACAGAGAAGCGGAAGAAGCGATACAGTGCTGGGGACAGCTTTGAGGGGATCCCCACCCCCCTCACTCCCACAGAGCCCGAGCTTGACAACACAGTATTCCCCGGGCCGGCGTCTCCACTACGGGAGAGCAGCACCAGACCCCCTCTTGCAGTGAGCGGAGCCTCAACTCCTGCCATGCGCAGTGAAAGCGAGAAGCTGTCCTGCAGGCCACCTCTACACCAAAAACCCTCTGTCTCTCCCAAACCACCCAGCAACACCCCGCCCCCATCCCCTCTCTCCAGGGGGACCAGGGGGGAAGAGGAGGAGGGGGAGAGCCCCACCCAGCAGCTCTACGAACAGGAAGAGGTGGAGCTTAAGGAGAAAAGGTCCTTCTTTCCTTCAATCAACATCCCCTGGAGGGAGAAGGGAGACCGGAGAGCTGAACTGCGACGGGGTGAGTGACATCATTAGGGCTTAGGGTATACGGTGAGTGACATCATTAGGGCTCAGGGTATGTGGTGAGTGACATCATTATGGCTCAGGGTAAAAGGTGAATGACATCATTAGGGCTCAAAGTATGTGGTGAGTGACATCATTAGGGCTCAGGGTATAAAGTGAGTGACATCATTATGGCTCAGGGTATAAGGTGAGTGACATCATAGTGACATCAGGGGATACCCTAATGATTTCACTATAGCCTTATGACACCTTTCATCTTTGATTCATGAAACTCAACATCTCCCTTCAGAGAAGCCATCGCTGCAGAGCAGGCATTCTCTGGACAGCACACGGGCACAGGAAAAGGAGGCAGGGCCTCTGTGGATCACGCTCGCTCTGCAGAAGCAGAAAGGGTTCCGCGACCAGCAGCAAAGCCGTGAGGAACGCCGACATATGCGGGAAGTCAAGCTGGCTGAGAAACAAGCCAAGGACAGAGAAAGTGTACGTAGTAACTGCTAATGAACACTGAAACAATCTGACTGCTACTGCACAGTGAAGAAAGATACCTGACTACTGTTTCTACACACTGGGAGAGCATTTACTGACCACTACGACACACACACTGAACATATACTGTCCACCACTACACACTGACTGAATGCATACTGACCACTACTACACAAGTGAGCACTTAAAGGGCATATGCAGTTACCACTGCAATACATATTAGTACTACTTCATGCATACTAACTACAGCTGACGTCCATCAGACTCAGATATACTGACCACCAGTGCACAATGTGAGACTGCATATACTAACCATTGCACCATACTGAAATATGATGACTGCTGGTGCAGACTGAAAGCACATACTGATACCTACTGACCAGTACTTACTGCTAGCATACACTGATATTTCATGTACTGACCATTATCAGCCATTCGCATTCCCGTCTTACTCTCTGCAGTTCCACTCAGACAACCTTTCCTCCACAGTGTGCACTCACCAGCCCCCCGGAGGCCCCAAGCGGTATTGCTGCCCCCAAGGCTCAATCTTCACAGGAGGGGAGGCCAGAGACCATGCTGGCTCAGTTTGAACGTAGAGAGCACCTGCGGAAATCAAACACTCTTCCCACTTCCGTCACAGGTGAGATTCCCCCTCAATTCCTGTTTACTTGAATGGTGTTGAGTGAGGTGAGATTTGTGGGAACACTTCTGGGGTCTTGGTTAACCTTACCATTTGCGTCACTCTGTGTGCTGCAGTTGAAATTGCGGATTCCACCACGTCTCCTCCTGCGGTGAAAGATGTGGCCAAACGTTTCCCCTCCTCTGATTCGCAGCCCGTCTCTACTGAGCCCGCCTGGCTGGCTCTGGCAAAGCGCAAGGCCAAAGCCTGGAGCGACTGCCCTCAAATCATCAAGTGACACTGCCGTGCCCCGTACTCTCCACCCCACCCCCACGTCCCTGTGAATAAAGTAACTCCTCAGCACACTGCAACACCCTCTCACTCACAGTCATGGATAGCGCTACACCCTCTCACTCACACAGTCATGGATAGCGCTACACCCTCTCACTCACAGTCATGGTTAGTGCTACACCCTCTCACTCACACAGTCATGGATAGCGCTACACCCTCTCACTCACAGTCATGGTTAGTGCTACACCCTCTCACTCACACAGTCATGGTTAGTGCTACACCCTCTCACTCACACAGTCATGGATAGCGCTACACCCTCTCACTCACAGTCATGGTTAGTGCTACACCCTCTCACTCACACAGTCATGGATAGCGCTACACCCTCTCACTCACAGTCATGGTTAGTGCTACACCCTCTCACTCACACAGTCATGGTTAGTGCTACACCCTCTCACTCACAGTCATGGTTAGTGCTACACCCTCTCTCTCACACAGTCATGGTTAGTACTACACCCTCTCACTCACACAGTCATGGATAGCGCTACACCCTCTCACTCACACAGTCATGGTTAGTGCTACACCCTCTCACTCACACAGTCATGGATAGCCCTACACCCTCTCACTCACACAGTCATGGATAGCGCTACACCCTCTCACTCACACAGTCATGGATAGCGCTACACCCTCTCACTCACACAGTCATGGTTAGCGCTACACCCTCTCACTCACACAGTCATGGTTAGCGCTACACCCTTTCACTCACACAGTCATGGTTAGCGCTACATCCTCTCTCTCACACAGTCATGGTTAGCGCTACATCCTCTCTCTCACACAGTCATGGTTAGTGCTACACCCTCTCACTCACACAGTCATGGTTAGTGCTACACCCTCTCACTCACAGTCATGGTTAGTGCTACACCCTCTCACTCACACAAGCCATGGTTAGTACTACACCCTCTCACTCACACAAGCCATGGTTAGTGCTACATCCTCTCACTCACACAGTCATGGTTAGTGCTACATCCTCTCTCTCACACAGTCATGGTTAGTGCTACACCCTCTCACTCACACAAGTCATGGTTAGTGCTACACCCTCTCACTCACATGATCCAGTTTGATTCTACACAGGAAAGGGCGAATATGAGGCTGGAAGACATGGAAATGTTGTATGGCAAATGGTCCATGGTGTATGGTATAGGGTGTATGGCTTAGTGTGGGTGTAGTGTGGATGTCGTAGTGTGAAATGTTGTGTGGTAAGTGGTGTTTGGTTAATGGCATGTGCAGTATAGGGCATATGGTCCCAGAGGGAGGAGGATATAGCGCCTGACTGCGGGACATATTAACCGGCCACACCACTGAGGTGTTCCACTGTCTAACAGAGGAGAGTACCCTATAAAAACATTGAAAGTGTCAGAAGAGCAAAATAACTCAAAGACACACATTAAAGTGTATAATTTACAATGGTTTTGCCTTCTGGAACATCATATAAAATGAACAGAAGACATGATATAGGGGCCTGGTCTCTGCAGTGTATGGTTCATGGAGGTAGTGGGTGTGTGGTGTAGTGTATATGAATGGAACCCATGTGAGTATATAAACTGACATCAGGCAGCCAATTAGTCACCATGACCTACAGCAGCCAATCACAGCCACCCACCCGTCCCCACAGCTGCAGGTGGAACAAATCACAGGGTCCACCGGGGGAATAACTGGGAAAAACAGAGTAAATATTTGCTAAAACATAATTCCTGCATTCCACTATTTCATTATTACTATTACTTAAAGTGTTCCAAGGGCTAGTGCTGCAAAGAATCTAATGCCCCCAGCGTGACCCCAGATACACCCCTTAATAACGCCCCCCTCGTGACTCCAGATACACCCCTTAATAACGCCCCCAGCGTGACCCCAGATACACCCCTTAATAATGCTCCTAGTGTGACCCCAGATACACTCCATATATGACACAATTCTGGCAGTAGCTTTTTTTTTATCACACACATTTTTTGAAAATGGTTTTAACTGCTATTCCATACATTTTGTTTAAATACAATGTATCACAAAAGCTTATGTATAAAGAGTTTTTCCACTCTATAGGGTTCTCACTGTGTTGCTACGAACTGTGATTTGTGTTTCTGTGTATATTCCTGTATGATCTGTCACATGACCCCAGCATTGTGCTGTTGGCATGGAAACAGCACCCAAGGTGCTGAATTGTGATCTTGTCCTGAAAGTGTCACACCCCCTCTCCCCCAAACACACACTGCTCCCGTAGTGTCTATAACCTGTCTATAACCTGCCTATAATGGTTACCACCAACGCCATCTATCACCTACCAATACAACATGCTATGTAATGTAATGTATAGAAGTGAATTTATGGGACGTTTCAGTCATGTCCTTTTCAGCTCGTCCCAGAGCCCACTGTTTGTTTTTAACCTTATTAGTGTGCAGTAGTGTAGCGTAAAACAGTGTTACATGTGACAAAGGTTGTTAATAAATGCACTCTGTTCCACTGAGTCACAGCAGGAATTATTTTAAGGGATGAGATGTTATGTGACACTGTAGAGAAATTAAAAGCCTAATGTTTGTGCTATACTTCCAGACTGCTGTCTTTCTCACACACAGATTCTTACACATTTATGTTCCATGTTTACTGAAAATGCATTATGACAATAAAATCTTAACTTTTTAATACACATGTATTTTAAAAGATCACATCTGTGAAGGTAAAGCCTGTTAGGATGTGGTCAGTTCTATGCCATAGACATAGTCATTCCGGCATCCCACCACCAGGGTGCGCCTCCACAGCACTGGAGAAGAGAATATCTCCCCCGGCAGAGAGAGGGAGGCCCTCAGCTCCCCATCCTCCGCTCCCAAAATGTACAGAGTCCCATCCGTGGATGCCACAGCAACAAGGCCCCCACTGCCCCACTCCAAGTCCTCAAAAAGAAAGGGGCTAGAGAACACCTTCGCTCCCGCTCCAAACCGCCACACCAGAGACCCACTGCATGACCTCACACAGTACACCCCACCATCATGTGACCCGCAGAACACGGTCTGATTGGCCAGAGAAGCTGGTAAACTGCATGGTGATGAGAAGACTGGGCCACTGGTGGGAAACTGCCACATCTGCAGTAAAAACACACAGCAAAGCTGAGCAGATACCTGATGCAGGTATGTACATCTCTACGTTTACAAAAGCTCACCTGAGCAGGTACCTACATCTCTGCATTTATAGATCATGCCTTTACTATTAGAGGATACCTGTGCTATCAAATACATCAGTACAGAAGGTGAAGAGTACTGGTGTCAGTGTGTGAGCCTGAGCAGTAGAACTACATGTAGTTTCCTACAGGTGTGCTGCTGGGTGCATATGTGCTTTAATGATGTATGCTGTGTATGCAGGTGTGCTGTCACTAGGTGGGTGGTGTTTACTGTTTACACAGGTGTGCTGTCACTAGGTGGGTGGTGTTTACACAGGTGTGCTGTCACTAGGTGGTTTGTGTTTATGCAGGTGTACTGTCACTAGGTGGGTGGTGTTTACACAGGTATGCTGTCACTAGGTGGTTTGCGTTTATGCAGGTGTGCTCCCACTTGGTGGGTGGTGTTTACACAGGTGTGCTGTCACTAGGTGGTTTGTGTTTATGCAGGTGTACTGTCACTAGGTGGGTGGTGTTTACACAGGTATGCTGTCACTAGGTGGTTTGTGTTTATGCAGGTGTGCTCCCACTTGGTGGGTGGTGTTTACACAGGTGTGCTGTTCACAGGTATGCACTCACCATGTGACCGGTGTGGCTGAAGCCGTAAATGCTCCCGTCCACAGAGCCGATGCACAGAACAGTGTCACAGCAGCAGGGGGAAGAGAAGAATGGTGCAGTGCTAGAGTATGTCCACACGAGGGCGCCAGTGTCCTGCATTACACAGGCAATGTGTCACTCTTGTAGAAATGCAGACTAATAATTCTATTTTCATCATTACCACTCAAACGCACCAACTGCAATCCTGTAACTGGAACGCAGTAAACTGTGAGGAAACTCCTGAAAAAAGACATTTGCTTTTCACAACAGAAATATTAAATACTGTAATGGAAATGGTGGTTTTCCAATAAAACATTGGATATGAGTGGATATTGGACATTGGATGTGAGGTAGGAGACATGCGTAATTGAAGAGTTAGGTGGTATGTGTAAATAGAGAGTTAGGGGGTGGTTGTAAATGAAGTGTTGGGGATTGTGTGAAAATGATTGTACTCACAGGGCACAGGCAGTGCAGTTGTCCTCTCAGGGTGGCAACGTACAGCTGTCTTAGGGATGGATGTAGACAGGGCGAGGAGAAAATAGCCCCGCCCCCACAATGTCGACTCCATACACAGCGCTGGCCCTAAAACATACACATAGTGCTAACACACATGCACATACATAATGCTAACACATGTACACTAGCACACACATAGTGCTAACATATATACACTAGCACACACATAGTGCTAACATATATACACTAGCACACACATAGTGCTAACATATATACACTAGCACACACATAGTGCTAATATATATACACTAGCACACACATAGTGCTAACATATATACATGCACACACAGCACTCAGCTGCACAGGTGCATGAATAAAGCATTACCATGGTTACCTCTGGGTCCAGAGCGTACATGTGACCATCATGTGATCCCACCAAAACCAGCCCAGTCTGAGTGTCAACAACAGGGCTACACTTCACTGCATCCCCTGTCCCGATTGCCCAGTGTGTCTTCCCTGTGTCCACTGCCAGGAAATACACCTGGCCATCATAGCACCCTGCAGCATAGACATCAAAGAGCAACCTCTCAGCAACCACATAAAAACCACACTCCAACCCCTCACAAAAATGTATATATCATTCACCGACCCCAATTTCATATAATTAACCAATCATAACTAGGGCCCACAAGACAACAGCATTTTTCACAGTGCTGATCAATCAGGAAGAGGGAGCAACTAACCAATCACGATGAGGGATCCACAGCATGTGACGGCAGCTGAGGCCTCTATACGTCCCCCCAGGACTCGCTCCCACACCATCTCGCCGCTCTGCAGGTGGATAGCCTGCAGCCTGTGAGAGTGGGACCCTACAAACGCCACGGCCCCGCCCGGTTCTGCCCCGCCCAGGTGGTGCACTAGCAACACGGCTGAAGCATCAACACACCTGCCTGTGTCGGAGCGCCAGCGCACACGCAAGCGGAGTCCAGATCTTTGCCCTCCAACCTCAGCCCCACCCACCACCCCCTCAAGAGGCCCTGCAGTGGTGTGGTCTGTTCTCTCATTGGGCCCTGCAGTGTGTGAGAGGGTGTGGTCTGTTTTCTCATTGGACCCTGCAGTGTGTGAAAGGGTGTGGTCTGTTTTCTCATTGGACCCTGCAGTGTGTGAGAGGGTGTGGTCTGTTCTCTCATTGGACCCTGCAGTGTGTGAGAGGGTGTGGTCTGTTTTCTCATTTGACCATGCAGTGTGTGAGAGGGTGTGGTCTGTTCTCTCATTGGACCCTGCAGTGTGTGAGAGGGTGTGGTCTGTTTTCTCATTGGGCCCTGCAGTGTGTGAGAGGGTGTGGTCTGTTTTCTCATTTGACCCTGCAGTGTGTGAGAGGGTGTGGTCTGTTCTCTCATTGAACCCTGCAGTGTGTGAGAGGGTGTGGTCTGTTTTCTCATTGGACCCTGCATTGTGTGAGAGGTTGTGGTCTGTTCTCTCCTTGGACCCTGCAGTGTGTGAGAGGGTGTGGTCTGTTTTCTCATTGGACCCTGCAGTGTGTGAGAGGGTGTGGTCTGTTCTCTCACTGGGCAGCTGTTTGCACCCCTGAGAGCTGATGGGATGCGGCATCTCTACAACCTCGCCAGCTCTCCTCACAACTACAAATTCCATGAGCCTCCTCTTCAGACACACCGGGGAGGAAGAGTCCTGGAGTTTCTTCTTGGCTGTAACTGGGGAGGAAGAGTCCTGGAGTTTCTTCTTGGCTGGGGGTGGGGAGGAAGAGTCCTGGAGTTTCTTCTTGGCTGGGGGTGGGGAAGAGTGGTCCGGTGGGAGTGCCAGGGGGGCCATTTCAAATGTTGCCATGGCAACATGGCAAAGAAGGTCAGAAAAGGAGCCATTGAGGATGACCTCCAGCAGTCCTGGCATGGACACGCCCACTGCTGCAGTGATGTCTTCACAGAGGCGCAGGGAGCGAATTGAGTCACCTCCACTCAACAGGAATCGAGAATCCTCACTGACCAACACATCATCACAGAAGGACAGCGCCTCCTGCAACACACACACACACACATACATATTATCAACACAGACACACGCACACATACATATTATTAACAGACACACACGCACACATACATATTATTAACACTGACACACATATACACACACATTATAAACACTGACACACTCACACACACATTATACACACTGACACACTCACACACACCTTATAAACATTGACACACGCATGCACACCCACACATGCATGCATTGATGTGACTTTGCAAAATTATTCACTATTGTACACATATGCCTTACTGATGTAGGATGTGCACAGAGCCGGGGAGGGACAAACTGCTGCAGTTTGAATGAGATTACTGATGGAACTCCTTCTTGGCTGTTGGGAGTGTGAAATTAGATATTTTAGCGATAATATAAAATTACTGTCTTTATACATGCATGTTACACACACAAAAACATGCACACAAACTCACACACATTCAGACACACAGGCATGGTGCTTCTCTGGTGAGGCCAGAAGACATTGCATAGAAGGTAAAATTTTAGCGTACCCTCCACAGTATCTGAAGATGTTTCCTCAGGGTGTCCCTTTTCCCCAGGGCATCCTGGGATATTAGGGGCGCTCTCTGTCTCTCATATACCTGGAGTAGCTTCCTCATGTTCACCTTCCCTGCAGAATGGGCAACAACCAATCAGAGCCAACACCCATGCTGTATTAACCAATCAGAACAATAAGATGGAGTGTGGCAGAGGAGGACTCCGCTCACCATGAGAGGTGAGGGGCAGCTCTGGCAGCAGCAGTATGGAGTCTGGAACACAATGTGAGGGGAGAAGCCCAGATAGTCCAGCCAGAATCTCCCTCTTCAGGGCTCCAGAGGAAGGGACAGGGTCTTCAGAGGAAGAGGTCGGCACCACAAACGCAACTACCCTCTTCCCCTCCCACAGAGTCACTGCACACATTTCTACCTGGGGCAAGCTCTCCAGCACCTGAGAGAGGGAGAGGGGAGATAGAGAGAGGATATTACTACATCTAAAAGCCTTTGATGTAACAAAACAAAATAAATCAATAAAAATAAAAACTCAACCAAAAAAAAATATTTGTAACATGAGAGTCCAGATGGTGAGGAGCTCTATTGGTCATGTAATGAAGTGTCTTGTCATGCTGACACCAAATGATGATGTCAAGCACAGGTGCCCCTCACCTGGTGCAGGGCATCCAGGTGGAGCTTCTGGCCATGCCGTTTTACCAGTCGATCCCTGCGCCCAAGGTAATACAGGTGTGAGTCCCTCACCTGCACCCAGTCACCCGTGCCACGCATGGTGCCCTTCGCCACAGTCATCTCAGTCCCAAGGAAACACACACGCTCCTGGCCCCCTGCACTCAGGCCAAAGAAACACACCTGAAGACTCAGGTCACACACAGGACTCAGATTAGACACACCTCCATTGACATCACCCCCGTTTACCTATGAAAATCTGGCCATCTCCCTGAGTGACCACTGCTCCATCCTCTCCTCTCACCTCCACTACTGTGTCCCTCAGCGCGGACCCCAGCGGAACAGAGTCCAAATTCCTGCAGTATTCACAAGCACAAAGCTGCAGTACTGAGGGATCAGAGTATGGGTTTGGCTGAAGGGTTGGGGTATGGATGTTGGGGTGGAGGTGGTATTGGGGAACAGGTGAGATACGTACATGTTCTCCAGGTGTAGCTCATAGCACGTGGCCCAGCAGGATACCTCAGTGATGCCGTACAGGTTGAAGATTCGGGTCGAGTTCCCCTCAGCCCTCCAGCTGCGCAGCACAGAGAGCGGGGGGCAGGGCTCCCCACCTAGTGCCAGCACCCGCAGCGTGGACGAGCCACTCAGCACCAAGCCCCGCAAGACACGCCCCCCAAATCGCCCCAGTAATGTGGGTGTGGCCTGTAGGTAGGGCCACAGCGTTAGCATCACTACCACCACGGCTACACCCAACAGGATACAGCATACACACCACAGCTACACCCAACAGGATACAGCATACACACCACAGCTACATCCAACAGGATACAGCATACACACCACAGCTACACTTCAAGGCTACACTGTACACTCAACAGTTACACAATAAGCTGCATTGTACACACAACATAATGTGCACAATTTAGACTACAATGTACAGACTACAGCAACATCCTACAACAGTGTTCCTCCCTACTGGCCCTGGAGAGCCATAGAGTATGCTGGTATTCATGGCTGCACTTAGAGATCACATAGAACAGTTGATTATGCAGGTAACTATACTCACCTTGTTCCTCGTAAACATTCAGGTGAAAACATAACTCAGCGTACATTGCATCTCTCCAGGGCCAGGAGGGCAGACCACAGGCCTCAGGCCATAGCCAGCTTACACCCTGCACTGTCTGACAGTCTCACCTGTATGACTGTTGTCCTGTGTTTTTGGAATAGAACTCTGGCTAGTCTGCTGGAGACCTTTTTGATCACACTTGGAACAATCAGGAGACATGCCCCCGATGACAGAGACAAAAACATCTCCACCACAGAGGGGTCAAAGGTCAGGGGAGACGCCATGAACACCACATCATCTGGAGTGACCTGAAACAGATCCCTGCACCAAGACATATCCATGCAACAATCATAACATTACACACACAGCTACATCAACAGTGCTATCTATATGTTAACATTTTACTGCAACAGAATTAATGTTTACGTCATATATATATATAACTTGTACATTCCCTGAAAGTCAGTGGTTTTCAGTCCTCACTGTGTATGCTGCTTTTCATTCCTTATCATAAACAGCTAATTACATGCCCATATAGTTGGAGGGTTAGGGTTTAATGTTCAGCTAATTACATACTGCCCATATAGTTGGAGGGTTAGGGTTTAATGTTCAGCTAATTACATACTGCCCATATAGTTGGAGGGTTAGCGTTTAATGTTCAGCTAATTACATACTGCCCATATAGTTGGAGGGTTAGGGTTTAATGTTCAGCTAATTACATACTGCCCATATAGTTGGAGGGTTAGGGTTTAATGTTCAGCTAATTATATACTGCCCATATAGTTGGAGGGTTAGGGTTTAATGTTCAGCTAATTACATACTGCCCATATAGTTGGAGGGTTAGGGTTTAATGTTCAGCTAATTACATACTGCCCATATAGTTGGAGGGTTAGGGTTTAATGTTCAGCTAATTACATACTGCCCATATAGTTGGAGGGTTAGGGTTTAATGTTCAGCTAATTACATACTGCCCATATAGTTGGAGGGTTAGCGTTTAATGTTCAGCTAATTACATACTGCCCATATAGTTGGAGGGTTAGCGTTTAATGTTCAGCTAATTACATACTGCCCATATAGTTGGAGGGTTAGGGTTTAATGTTCAGCTAATTATATACTGCCCATATAGTTGGAGGGTTAGGGTTTAATGTTCAGCTAATTACATACTGCCCATATAGTTGGAGGGTTAGGGTTTAATGTTCAGCTAATTACATACTGCCCATATAGTTGGAGGGTTAGGGTTTAATGTTCAGCTAATTACGTACAGCTATTACGTTATTACGTGGTTCCTCTTTAGTCAAGTTGCATTGCATGGATAATAATACATGGTATGGGTTTTATTATTTAATAATATGGGAAATATGGGTCAGAGAAAATGGTGACGGCACACAGGAAGTGAGCCACTGTACACAGGGGGCGGGCCCTGTGGCTGCACAGACAGACCTGAGATGCTGGATGTTGGGCATGATGCATTGGTGTGGCACTCGCACAGTTTTGGGGCTCCCAGTTGTTCCAGAGGTGTGCAGTATGTAGGCTAGTGCCCCCTGACGACCAGCATCTCTCTCTGCCATTACAGCCAATTGCTGCTGCTGCTCCTCCACCTGTCCGTCACCACACTGCTCCTGCATGCCTTGATCCAGGCTCCATGGCACCAGTCCTTTCCGCTGAATCTTAACCAGCGTAAGCCCTTGATTGTGCCACACTCCACACACTTCCACATGCAGGTGAGGGAAAAATGTGCTCTGGAACCTCTGCATCAGAGAGGAAGACCATGGAGGTCAACACATGAGGGTGACTAGACTAACACAGGAGATTACCAAGAGTAATGCAGAAAAGTAACTAGACTAACAAAGGCAAGTTACTAAAATAACAGGAATATGAATTCCAAAAAATCATCACTGTCTGCACTGTCTGTGAAGAATTTTACTTCACTGCATTGACACTATGGTACAAGGTCTGTGACAGTGAAAATCAAAATGAGTGGAGTGACCCCATCATTAGCTTGACTTGAACTAATCTGAGTTTTTCCATTGGCCATGTAACTTGTCAATTGGAGTCAGTGATTGAAAGCTTGTGTTGGGTCCACCCAATAATTCAAAATGGCCTTTTAATTGATGCCAGCCTTCATAGAGTTACATCAGTTAAAATGCCATTTGAATTATTTCATGATACCTGTGAAAGACAGGTATACCAGTGAAATAGAGGGCCACAGCAAAGGTCCCTCTTAAAGCACTCTACCTGTAAAATATTGCTCTGGACAAGAGCATATGTAAGCCCACACTGGTCCATGACTGTAACAGACAGCAATGGTGGTGAGTCTGGATCCAGGGGTGCGTAAGCCGCAGGCAGCTGTAGGATTCTGGAATTAGACATATATACAAATCAATGCAATACACTGCTAAGAGCCAGTTCTCACACAAAACAATAGTATTTTGCATTTAATCATAGATTAATTTCTTAATCTGATATAAATATACAACACAGAGCAACTAAATGACATTAATGCCATGTCAAATACACATATACTGCAATTAAGATCTTTCTCCAAATATTTTTTCTTTTTATAAATCTATGCTGTCATATGGCCACAAAAGGGCAAGTAAGTAATTGTAACCATTTTATCTGGTTTATCACACCACAAAGTCAATTGAAAGAATAAGAGTGTCTAACAGATGAGACAGACAAAACAATGTAATTAGTATCAGGCACATGGAATTGCATTTCATAGATATTGTTTGATTCCAAAGCTTGGTGTTTACATGATGTAATATAAACCCTCTTAGTTTTTTCAGTGTCTATCGGTTTAACAGGTTATAGTGGTGACTAGATCAGCGTTTTTTGTGTCTTTCTTTCCACAATTCCTGTCACCAACACCGATTATAGTTATGTTACATGATTACAATATTTATGATAACATAGTAGCAATGTTAAACTGGTTTACCAAGCCGTATACCAAGATTTCATGTAATTTAAAGAAGCTAGCCGATGTCCGTTACCCTAGAATCCAGTTCGGAAGGTTTACTCCTGGGTGACAATATAAGCCAAATATATTCTGATTTTGGAGACCGTGCTTCTCCAGCAGGCTGGTTAATTCATTCGCTAATGACAAAAGTTGGCCGTAGGTGCGAGATACAATTCCCACTTCGTTGCAGCTGTCGAATGTAACAGCGACTCTAGTACTGTGCATAGATGCTGATTTCTGCACCATTTCATACAATGTTTCACAATCGCCCATTTCAATGATTTCAGTTCAGTCCAGTAAGCATTTATAAACACTGAAGCGATGGTTCAGAGGAACAACAGAACTGCTGAGACAGAGAACACGAACAGTACAAAATCAATCTGATTAGCCTTGCATTACAGAAAACTGCTCCTGCTTTACTGTCGCATACGGATGACGAGTCATATGATGATTCATTACGTAGAAACCGAACATCCAATCATATTTGAAATGTTTCAGCAGCAAAAGTTTGAATCGGTTTGCTACTTTTAGATGCATGCTAAAATACAACTTGTTTTGTTGTTTTTATAACCCAGCCTTTCACTAACCGTAACGCATGGATGATTACATCAAAAACCGGATGAAGGAAAATGGCGATGTGTATAGAAACGCACTGGAAAGGATTGTGCAAAAGGTGAACTTTTCAATTTAGCTAACATAAGGGTGTCATTAGCTATCTTGCTGTAGTGACCTACGTTAGCCAGCTGCTTTGTGTTCTTTCCAATTATCTTAGGTTATTGTCTAGCTAATTTTCATACCTGAAGTAGACAACACACATATTTATTTTCTAGTTTTCTTTATTTTCCCCTGCATCATTAGTATTCCAGAGTTGACGGTTCAGGGATGGAAGTGTGTTTGCAGTCCATGACATGCCGGACGGAAAAGGGTAACGTACACCATTTTGGAGTGTTACAGCCTTGATTCTGTAGCAGTAGTCGTGTTAACGTTAGCACCCAGGATAGTGTCAGAAAGCGCAGATGGATTTGGTATAGATGTTTCAGGACGGATGAAAAGTGTTTCTAAAAGTAACAATGTCCAGCTGTATCGACGCTGTAAATCTTCTGCCAGAACTTTTGAGTTGAATTTCATTGTTATTTCTTCTGTGACCATTTCATTGTCTTTGTTTTATTTATTAATCAGTCCACTGTAATTACCCAGTTGTGACTTCTGTCAAATAACAACTTAAAAGATGGCCCCTGTGTTGTTTTAACATATACACGTAGATCTATAACAAACTCATTTGCCTGAGGGGGGCGCTGCATCACTCAGGAGGTGATTGCTGTTGTCTTGTTGCGACATGCTTTTCAGGTATTCAGCCCTGGGACGGAAAGGACGTAGAGAGACAAATGGAATCACTGAAGGTATAAAGGGGAAGTGCTGTTCTGGGTTGCTCGAAAATTTAATTTGGTTGATTTTCATATAAACCGTCGAACAAATGCCTCAGATGTAGTTACTCTCTCACTCACTCTGGTTCTTTATAGCGTGTTGCTGATTCTGTGGAAAAGTCAGCAACAGGTAGGTAATTTTTCACCCTAATATATTAATGTTTTTGTAGTATATTAGAGAGGTCTCTGATAAACATGCAGATCTTAAGTATGTGGTCATTATGTTATTAAACTTTTATTTGCTGTTGATTATGCTGTCCCTTTTTTGTTTATAGGACTAGACAACAGTAGAGAAATCCAGGTAGGTGAATCTTTGTGTCGAAATAATATGAGCCTTTCTGTTCTTTAATTTTGTGTGTGACAGTGCAGGAAGACTGCTTTGTGCTTTTGCCTCCATGCAGGGTGATGATTGTGACTGATTTTGAGTGTTGAGAACATTTGTTCTACATATACTTTGTGTGACCTGGTGCAACTGAGCATGCTCTGAGTGAAAAAGGGAAACTGAACCTTGCTTTCTGAAGCAGGATGACCCCCAGACCTGCAGTGACAGCTCTTCTGGTACCATGGCAGCAGAGATGGAGAGAAGTGCTGAGAGTAGTCTGTGTAAGAACCTTAAAATCTGCACAGAAATGATCAGTGTAACTCTCTCTCTGTGTGTGTGTGTGTGTGTGTGTGTGCGCGTGCGTGTGGTCTGAATTGCAGCCCAGGACCTCTATGGTGGATTGCTTATTTGTACCAAGGTGGTTGCTCTTATGATTGATTTATTGACTGGAATGCTGTTCTGTATGATTGATTGACTGATTGAAACTCTGTGCTCTATGGCTGGCTTGATTGTATTGAATTGATTGTAACACTGGTCTGTATGGATTTCAGGGGAGTCCAGTGTTGACAGCTCCCGGTTGCTCAACAGTGCAGTGAGTGAGTCTGTCCTGCGAGGGGAGCCGGAGCACGATGACCAGCTGGAGCAGACCCTGAGCAGCCTGGGCAGCTCACTACTGGCCTTGTATCCCAGCATGCTCAGCCAGCTGGGCCAGGCCTGGCGCAGGCAGCAGGTGACGGACGCTGCGAATGCAGTTCTGCGCAGATATCGCAGAAGAGGCTGGCATTCTAGCACCCCCAGACCTACACCCCGCAGCCTCACCCCCAAACCCTCCTCTCACAGCGTCACCCCCAAACCCTCCTCTCACAGTGTCACCCCCAGACTTATACCCCGCAGTCTCACCCCCAAACCCTCCTCTCACAGTGTCACCCCCAGATCTATACCCCACAGTGTCACCCCCAAACCTTCCTCTCACAGTGTCACCCCCAGACCTACACCCCGCAGTGTCACCCCCAAACCCTTAACCCCCCTTCAGTGCCCTACCCCCCGGCCGGACCATCACTGGTGGAGGATGGCCTGGCAGGATGGAGGGGAAGGGCAAGGTTTGGTAATGAACACCACCAGGTCTCCCGAGGATCTCTATCCCCTGTCACAAACCATCACCCTGTCCTGCTCACCTTCTGAAAAAAAGACACCCCAAACCTTCACTCTGTCACACTCACCAGCCCAGAAAAACACCTCCCAAATCTACACCCTGCCCTACTCACCGTCACGCCCCTCTGTCTCTGCCCCGAGCAGAGTGCAGCCCCAGTTGCCCCTGCTCTGCAGCCGCACCCCTGCCCCCCCCTCTGGCCCCCGAGCCCCTGATCCACAGCGACGCCACTCCTGTTCAGGGCTCCAGGCTGCTCGGCAGCAGATCGATCGGCAGTTTGATGAGCTGTACCAGAGGCTGGTGTGCCAGGGTAGGGTGGCCCCACCCCAACAGGACTCCGCCCTCCTGCAGGGCTCTGCCTCCTGGTCTTCCTCCTCACTGGCGGCGCTGGCGCTCTCTCCCCTTGGGACTCGGGTGAGAAAGCGGGACCGGGCCTTGGAGCCAGGGGCATGTCCAGAGTCCAAGCGCTTTCGGGAGCCGTGCGCATTCTCCCCAGGGTGGACGTGGCAGCAGCACGCTCACCAGCTCCGCCCACATTCATCTGACAGTCATGTGACCTCCGCAGCTCCATCAGTGGTAAGAGTCGCCTTCAAGAGATTTAAGGTTTGAGTCTTAAGACAGTTTCTCTGACCTATTCTGTCTCTGTTCCCTTCTGCAGAGAGAAGAGGGTTTTCTTCAGTCAACGCTGTCTAAGTTTGAGGGTGTGTTTGATTTTGTTTGATTTTAATCTTCAGTAAATGCAAGTATTATAGTTCTTTGAACTCAGTGGATGTTTTATTTCATTTTCTTCCAGGAAAGTCTGTTGTTAATGCCAGCAGGTCCTTGAAGGATTGGCGAAGGTAACCCATATATCTATCATATACCCATATATATATATATACACACACACACACACACACACACACACACAGGGGGTCCTCGACAAATGAGTTCCGTTCCTACGACTTGTCGTAAGCCGATTTTCGACGTAAGTTGGAATTTATACCTAAATTATCCCTAATTAACACCTTAAGTCACTCACACTGTACACACAACACATGAAGGACATATTAAATACAGTACCGGTAATTAAATGAAACTTTATAAAAAAAGAGAGAACAATTTCTTTATTTCTGTGGTTGTATTTACGAACCAAACCACTTAGGTCGAAACTAGGTTTTTTAAGTAATTTATGGGAGTGCGTTGTAACCACGAAACGACGTAACTCGAGACCGTGGTAACCCGAGAACCTCCTGTATATACATATATATGTATATATATATATATGTATGTGTATGTATGACACACAGCTCTCCGTTCTCATGCTGAGGAAACAGCTTTAAGGTTCCTCAGTCACACACAGCTGTTTCCTAATCCTAACCCTTGCTCTCCTGTCCTGTGTTTTCCTGCATATGAATGTTTGTGCATCAGAGTGTATGGTGTGTAAGTACACGGAAGTATAGCCCCAAATACACAGACAGTAATCAGAACAGGTGTTTTTGTTGTACTCCGAGATGTAAATGTATAGAATGTTAAGTTTGTTTCTATGTTTCAGTGACAATATTTCTCACCACTTTAAAGTCACAGTAATCACAGGCTTAAGCCTCCAATGGTAGATGAGCCCAAGTACGCCACTCTGCTGGCCCATGTGGCACTTTCTGTAGCTGCCTCTCCACCCCACTCATCATTGGCTAAAACTCTCACTGATATTGGGCATCTGCAGGCACTTTGATCAGGTTGTTTTTCCCTAGAGAAGTTATATATGCTGCCTTTGCTGTCATGATGAATTACTTGTGACCATGCTCTCTCTCTCCAGTTCGTCTAGGAGGCGGCTTCTGTACGGTTTACTACAATAATCATCTCTTCACCATGTTTCACCATGGAAACCACCATGGTCTTCTACAGTGGCTAAACAGGCTGGCATAGTACACTGGTGAAAGTGTACCAGCCTGGTAATATTCTTCATCACTGCCATCATCATAAGACTCTAACCTGTATGCAGATGTTCTTTGGGAATGGTGGTTATACTTAAGGTTGTTTTCATGCTTACTGAACTTATTTTAATGCAGTTTCTATGAAGTACAAGTTTCACAAGTTTTAAAACAGAATTGAGTCGAAGCTGCAGTTCTGCAGTGTTTTAGTTTAGCCATTTGGTGTCATTTAATTTTGGATCAGCTGACATAGGATTCCAGTGTAACACAAAGCCCTCAGCTAACAAGTATCACCCCTTATTATACGGAAGCTTAACAAATTTAAATATGTGTATATACCAACATGTGTGTGAGTGCATATGAACAATATTTTAATAAAAAAGTACTGTGTTTTAAATCTGCAACTCAAGTACTTGAGTGCTGATTCCCTGCAGTCAGTGACTTATGGATCCAGGTCCTGCAGTGGCCCCCTGAGGAAGAGGCTGGTGGAGCTGCAGTCCCATGTTAATAAGCCATTTAAAATCAGGACTGTGGTGTCAAAGAAGCCTCAGTCAGTTTTACACAGGTCCAGCTGAAGCCAGGCTCCGGTAAACGACATTACTCGCTTAGGGACGCATTACATAACTCCCACAGGCTGACACACGCACATTTTACACCCTTGGTGGTTTTATTTTTGTAATTCACACAGCACTCACATGCATTTCACATAACTCCAATACATATTAATAAAAGACATAGTTGTCCAAGTGTGAGATGCAGCATCATCGCTGCAGTGGTGCAGTACACTGTGCTAGATTCATATAGGTTTACCTGCTGCTCTCATGACCTTATTCCTGCACATCTGTTACATACACTTCATACAGGTGTGCCAGTACTCTACTACAACAAAGAGCATCACAGTAAACACTTTTTGATTTGCAGGTAATTACTCCTGTAATGCTATGTTCACATATTTGTGCCCTCCTTGTGCGTTTCACAAAGTGTAAAGTGATTGTATGTTTTTAAGCACGATTCATATACATATACATGACTGTTGAAGTGTTTTGTCTGTTATTCTTATGATTTACTCTTGCCTTTTCATGTGATGCACCTCTGGCTTCAGTGGACACCATGTTCAGGAGTTCTATGTGTTGTGTGTGTGTGATTTTTTATTTTTTTTTGGTTAAGGTTAGGAGCGTGTGTTCAGGGTCAATGGGGTGTATGTTTTTTAAGGATAAAGGAGAGGGATGTTGGTTTTTTCAGGGTTAAGGTTAGGGGTTATTTAACTTGTTCCAGCCACAGAATGGCCTTGAGCTTTCAGTCCACAAGTGTTTGGAGTCACTTCTCCAGTTCTGGATGGGATATGGTGCAAGTCAGACTGTTAGGGGTTTGGCAGTTGATGGTGTGAGAGGGTTAGGGGTTTGGCGGTTGATGGTGTGAGAGGGTTAGGGGTTTTTGCAGTTGATGGTGTGAGAGGGTTGGGGGTTTTTGCAGTTGATGGTGTGAGAGGGTTTGGGGTTTGGCGGTTGATGGTGTGAGAGGTATAGGGGTTTGGCGGTTGATGGTGTGAGTGAGAGGGTTAGGGGTTTGGCGGTTGATGGTGTGAGTGTGAGAGGGTTAGGGGTTTGGCGGTTCATGGTGTGAGTGTGAGAGGGTTAGGGGTTTGGTGGTTCATGGTGTGAGAGGGTTAGGGGTTTGGCGGTTGATGGTGCGAGAGGGTTAGGGGTTTGGCGGTTGATGGTGTGAGTGAGAGGGTTAGGGGTTTGGCGGTTGATGGTGTGAGTGTGAGAGGGTTAGGGGTTTGGCGGTTGATGGTGTGAGAGGGTTAGGGGTTTGGCGGTTGATGGTGTGAGAGGGTTAGGGGTGTAGTTGAATGGCTCTTGGTCCTGCAGTGGTCACCACTCCAGCTCCACGGGGTACTTCCCAGTCAGGCAGGCTGTGCAGTGCCCCACGGGCCATCTGGGCCTGCGATGGCTGCTCAGGGCTGGGGGGTCCGTGTCAATTCTCTCGTCCTTCTCCACTGTGGGGATCCCACCCTGCACGGCAGACACCAACCCCTCTACTGAGAGGTACTGCACGCTGGAGGCCCCTGCATGTGAGCATACACATTATACACACCTGCATACTACATACACTCTACACACTATGCATTTTCTTACATTTTTAATTTTTAAAGATTAACTTCCAAAGAATGTTTGAGCTGACTCAAAACAGCACTACTTTTTAAGAAGAAAAATGTGAGAAGGATTTTGGTGAAAAAATAGAACTTGTGTTGTTTGATGCACTTGTTGTACTGTGGGTGTAAAGCTGACCTATGTATCCAGCTATGTCCTGGAACTCGGGTTTGTTGGCTATGAGTTCTTCTTTGGTGGGAATGTTGATGCCCATGTAGCAGGGGAAACGGATTGGGGGAGAGGCTACACGAATGTGGACCTGCAGAAAATCATTAATGAAAATCACATTGCAGTGCCATCACCATGGCGATGGCCATTCACATGTAACTCTGAATTTTCAGTTGTATTTTTTTTTTACCAAAATTTTTACACTTTTTTTCCCGACCCAGACTACAACCAAACCTGGGCCTCCCGCAGCAAACCCTGCGTGTTGACTTCAGGAGGAAGCCGCGAGCTGCTGACAAAGCGTCCCTTTTCTTGCACACCGCCAATCACATGCTGTCTGTGTCAGATTACAGAGCGTTTTTCCGGTTCGTGCGTCGCCAGGTGCCAGGCCTGACCTGGCCGTAAGACATGAGCCCAACAGAGCAAGCCAGCTTGAGCCTCATGGCTCCCCGGTGACGCTGGGCCAGCTCTGGCTAAAGCCAAGGACAGCAGGCCCAGAATGAGCCCTCACAGCAGGTTTGATTCATAACTTTAATTTCCAGGGTAAATATACAGCTGTATAAATGGATTATTTGTCAAAGTTTCTGAATGAACAGTACAACTGACATGACTGCAGCGTTTGAAACCACTTAGCACACAACACTCCAATCAGAGAGGCAAGGACAGGCCCTTGGGAGCCCCCATAGTACAACTACATTTCCCACAATGCCTCTCACCTCGGTGGCTCCCGCCTCCTTCAGCAGTTTGATGATGGGAGATATTGTGTTCCCTCTGACGATTGAGTCATCGATGAGAACCACTCGCTTTCCTGCAAAGTTGTCGGTCAGAGCGCCAAATTTCTTGGCCACGCCCAGCTGCCTGAGGCGGGTATTCGGCTGAATGAAGGTTCTTCCCACGTACCGATTCTTACACAGAACCTCCACATATGGCAACCCAGCCTACAGGACAGACAGACATGTGTTACAGAGAGGAGCTGGTTTTGAACATGTGCCATGATACATGCCAGCCGCCCTCACCTGTTGGGCATATCCAAGGGCTGCTGGTGTGGCTGACTCGGGCACGGTGCTGACCACGTCTGCATCTGTGGGGGCCTCGATAGCCAGCTGCCGTCCACAGCGCTGCCTGACGGAGTACACCATTTGACCTGCAATTGCAGGGGGGCACCACTGAGAAACATCGGCTGCAAACAACCACTCTCCTCTACTGGATGTACCCTGTGCTAAATGACTAATGTAGCTTTATATACAAGGTTGCTACTGCTCCACATGCTAATACCTCTCAACTGACAAATGTCTGGACTGATAGAGATGGGGGGAAAAACCTGCCCTCAAATATGGAGTCGGGTCTAGCGAAGTAAACATATTCAAATATGCAGAAGGCAGGGGGATCCCCCTCAGGTCGGGGCACCACACACAAGGTCTTCACCCCGTGTTTAGAGATCTGCACAATCTCCCCTGGCTCCACCTCACGGTAATACCTGCCAATCAGAAGAGACAATAGCTCACATTCCATAATGCCAGACTTTCTCACTTGCAGATTTTCCACGTGCTTACACTGGCAGACTTGCCACACACACTGTGAGAGTTCATGTGTCGTCACTTCAGAGAAACTGTTCTGGGGAGTCAACCTAAGGAAATGCTCCTGTGCATGTAGGTGGGGTGTGAGTGTAGCATGGGTGGCTGTGTAAGTCAGTAGTGCTATTTCATGCCTCTGTTGGTCAGCCAGGACACAGAAACTATATTAACAGGATCTCACCGTGCACCAATGGACTGGAAGCTGCAGGACTCCGAAGACACCACCCAGCCCTCAGTGTCTCTGTCTCCTGCTCCTGCAATCAGAGAGCCAACACCCTGCCTGAAACCCAACTGCATCCCCTAACACACACCACTACGCATCATTGGCAACACACACTCAAACACACACCACCCAGCCCTCAGTGCCGCTGTCTCCTGACTGAAACCCAGCTGCATCCCCTAACTACACCTGCAGTGTGCAGTTTCGGTGGGGGTGTGTGGGGGGGGTACCTGCAGTGTACAGTTTCAGTGGGGGTGGGGGAGAACCTGCAGCGTGCAGTTTTGGTGGGGGGGGAGTACCTGCAGTGTGCAGTTTGGATATGGGGACGAGACGGCCGATGCTGAGGGGGCGGTTTCCATAGGGATCACGCACAGCATAAATAACATCTGTGTACATCACCAGCAATGAGTATGAGGTAGGTGTTTCAGTCATCAGGTTCTTTATTCTGTAGTGAAAAGGCACACAAAACCACATTTACAACAAATTAGCACACTTCAAAAAAGATGAACGAACACATCTTAAATATTGTTTACAAACACTTAAATCATTTAAAATGTTACTCAGAGTAGCTGAGTCAGACATGGTTTGCAGAGGCTGGACTGGGCTATATTGGGTTTAGAGTATCCAAAGCCTGCTTGACTGGATTTAGGTTGTGAAGTGCAGTTTGTGTCTCGTTGCAACCTGGGTTTTCCGAAATGAGGAAGACCAAACTAATTATTAAGACAACAGTGAAGAACATTTGCCAATATTTGTCAAGATCAGCTGGCTGTAAATATGTGTTGCTACAGATAAAACCTAGGATGAACCTGGAAGCATGACTGACCGAGCAACCCAATCAGGGGAGTCCCTCTCCTCCATGGGCGGAGTCAGGGCAAGCAGCTGAGTGATGAGCTCACTGTCTGAGCTGGTAGAGAGGCCGACGCCATGACGCATCACCTACAACACACAAACGCCATGACGCATCACCTACAACACACAAACGCCATGACACATCACCTACAACACACAAACGCCATGACGCATCACCTACAACACACACACGCCATGACGCTTCACCTACAACACACAAACGCCATGACGCATCACCTACAACACACAAACGCCATGACGCATCACCTACAACACACAAACGCCATGACGCATCACCTACAACACACACACGCCATGACGCTTCACCTACAACACACACACGCCATGACGCTTCACCTACAACACACACACGCCATGACGCTTCACCTACAACACACAAACGCCATGACGCATCACCTACAACACACAAACGCCATGACGCATCACCTACAACACACAAACGCCATGACGCATCACCTACAACACACACACGCCATGACGCTTCACCTACAACACACACACGCCATGACGCTTCACCTACAACACACAAACACCATGACGCATCACCTACAACACACAAACGCCATGACGCATCACCTACAACACACACACACGCCATGACACATCACCTACAACACACACACGTCATGACGCATCACCTACGACACACACACAGCATGACGCATCACCTACAACACACACACATGCCATGACGCTTCACCTACAACACACACACATGCCATGACGCTTCACCTACAACACACACACACCATGATGCATCACCAACAACACACACAGATGGTGACAAGCTAGAGGACATTACCAACGCAATGGGAAGGGTGTGGAGAAGGGAAGAGATTTTGTCTAGCTGTGCCCAAAGGAATTCCTCCAACTTCATCCTGCAGCAGCACAATGACCCCAAACACACTGCCCATTACTGACGCACACTAACCATTACTGACGCACACTAAACATTACTGAAGCACATTGCCCATTACTGACGCACACTAACCATTACTGAAGCACAATAACCATTACTGAAGCACACTAACCATTACAGACGCACACTGCCCATTACTGACGCACACTGCCCATTAGTGAAGCACACTAACCATTACTGAAGCACAATAACCATTACTGAAGCACACTAACCATTACAGACGCACGCTGCCCATTACTGACGCACACTGCCCATTAGTGAAGCACACTAACCATTACAGACGCACACTAACCATTACTGAAGCACATTGCCCATTACAGACGCACACTAACCATTACTGAAGCACACTGCCCATTACAGACGCACACTAACCATTACAGACGCACACTAACCATTACTGAAGCACACTAACCATTACTGAAGCACACTGCCCATTACAGACGCACACTAACCATTACAGACGCACACTAACCATTACTGAAGCACACTAACCATTACAGATGCACACTAACCATTACTGAAGCACACTGCCCATTACAGACGCACGCTAACCATTACAGACGCACGCTAACCATTACTGACGCACGCTAACCATTACTGAAGCACGCTAACCATTACTGAAGCACGCTAACCATTACAGACGCACACTAACCATTACTGACGCACACTAACCATTACTGAAGCATTTATGAATCAGAAAAAAGTGGAAGGTTTTGGCCTGCCAAAGTCAGTCACCTGACTTCAATCTAATCAAGGATGCATTTGACTTCCTGAAGATGAAACTGCAGACAGAAAACCTCCAAAGCAAAGATCAACTGAGTGCATCTGCAGGGAATGATATGAAATGGCTGGTGATGCAGAGTCGATGCAGTTATTGCATTTAAGAGTTATTCGACTAAACATTATACTTTATTGCTCTGATTTGTTCACTTAATTTTTTCAGATTTAGTCTTCCCTCTTTCTTCTACCCCTGGGCAAACTAGCTGGCTCACAGCAGCACCCATTCTGCCGACTCTGGGAGGAGAGCCATATGTATGTGTTTCGAAAATCTCTTTTCTGCACTTAACCGCAGCTGCACCACACTGCCTATGTCATCAAAGGAAGGCAGTGGGCATTCAGTTTGTGCTGCCAATGCCTGGCCTAACCAGTAGTGGCTTCTTCAGAGCGATGAGACTGACAAACAGAGCCGGCTTAACCTGCTACCGTGAGACAAGTTTGGGCCCGTTATTGCCTCCGGCCATAGCTGGTAATGGCACAGCTGGGATTTCGACACCCACCTGAAGGGCTACAAGGCGAACATCTCTGTAAGCTCCACAAACACATTCACTCACACTCGCACACACACACTCAAACACACACCACTATGTATCATCAGCAACACACACACTCTCTCTCTCTCTCTCTCTCACAAACACACACACACACACACCACTATGTATCATCGGCAACACACACTAAAACACACACGATTTCACATGACCTACAACAGACACATATTTACACAAACATGTATGTGTACACATACACATATTCAATAAAAAAATTGAACATTCCCTCACACAATCACACACTCATACACACTCTCACTCACATATAAACATGCTCTCACACAAACACACACTCTCACTCACTCACACACACATAAACATGCCCCACACATACACACACTCTCACTCACACATAAACATGCATGCAGAGTTGTTCCTGGGGTAGGCCACACCACCCCCCCCACCAGACTTGCCCGTTTGCGTAGAGTGGCGGCGTTCACCAACTCTCCATTATGAGCAACAGCGATCTTCCCATGGAGCGTGTCCACAACGAAGGGCTGGCAGTTCTGCAGCTCTGAGATTCCTGTGGTAGAGTAGCGGGTGTGGCCTATTCCTAGGTTCCCATGGCGCAGTTTTAATAAGTCCTCAGGCTGGAAGGCACTGTTCACCAGCCCCATGCCCTGCAAAACACACAGACATGTCCCTCATATAACACACTCACTCACACTCTCTCTCACTCTCACTCACTCTCACTCACACACACACACACACACACACACCCACCCACCTCTCTCTCTCTCTCTCTCTCACACACACACACACACACACACACCCACCCACCCACCTCTCTCTCTCTCTCTCTCTCTCTCTCTCACACACACAGACACACATAGATACGTACAGGCTACATTTGTAGTGGTGTATGTAGGTAGTTTTAGAGTGCTTTATATTAGCTTTACAGCTGTGCATGCAGTGAGCTGTAGAGAGACACATGTAGTTACCTTTAGGGTGGTGTATGTTGGCGGGGAAGCTCCATTACTTGTGACAATCCCAGCACTTTCTTGACCTCTAGTGAATTAAAAAATATTACATAAAACAGACATGGCAGATGCTTGGAGTTTACAAGGGTAAATCTGAACTGAGCAAAAACCTTTTGACTGGACATAAAATATAATAACAAGCATTATGTGCTGTCTTGCAAATGAGTGAGCTGACAGTTAAACTCCAGTGCAGGGTGACCCCCCCCCCCTTGTTTAAGTGAGTGGGATGCTGGTAATGTTTGCACGTGCACACACACACAAACACACACAGGGAAATGAGCTTGAGCTAACCGGTTTAAAGACTCAGCCTCCAGCCAGTTCTAACCGGTTTGCCGATTGTTCCCACAGAAACAGCAGGAGGCTTGTGTTCCTGTGAGCTGCCTTAGAGGAAGAGTCTGCATCTGGATAGCCCCTCCCCTCCCCACCCCCCACACACACCGCTTCTGCCCCTGAGCATTTAACTGCCTACCCAACTGTCTGGTTGCCAAGGGAACTAGGCAGTGGGGGAGGGGTGAGGAAGCATTTCCAGGTTGGCGGGAGGGGAGAGAAACAGGCTGGGCATGCATGAGTCTGCGTGTGGACAGTGTAGGACATTCAGCACAGAACAAAGCCGACTTCATCTGTATCTCCAGCAGACTGCAGGCACCGGAAACTGCAGCACAGGGGAGCCCAGACCTGCGGCCCGGCTATGGCCTTCTACCACACCCCAGCAGCTCTTTCAGCTCCAGTGGGCTTACTTTTAGCCACACCTGGCCAGCAGCCTGAAGAGGGGGCAGGGACTAGCCAGAAGACTGGGAGAACCAATCAGGAGGAGCAGTGCTGTGTTAAAGCTGCAGGTAACCCACGCGCAACAGAATCTGCGATACCTGCACATAAGTGTCCCCCCCACACACACACACCACACACACAATGATGACATATGCATGCATACATACACAAAACGGCACAAAACCCACATACAAGCACATCACAAACACAAAGACACACACATATGTGCACAAACATCCTCAAATATGTGCATGCACAAAAACAAAAAAGCTCAGAGAAACACATAAGCAATATCTGGAAACATACAAACACACACACACACACACGCACACACACTTCTTTAGAAACATGCTGGGAAATGTGCTTGAGCCAGCCAGTTTAAAGACTCAGCCTCCAGCCAGTTGTAGCCGGTTTGCCAGTTGTTTCTATGGAAACAGCGGGAGGCTTGTGTTTCTGTGAGCTGCCTTAGTGGGAGAATCTGTGAAGTCTCCACACTCACACACACACACGAGGCTAGCTAGACACAGCACTATCGAATGTGAAGCATATCTGTGCCCCGCACTGCTCCTCCCCCCTCACACTGCCCAGGTGCTGAGATGGAGCCCCAGGAGGTGGAGGCAGAGGTGGGGAGGCACTGGGCAGATGAGGAGGTCCGGGCGCTGCTGCAGACCTGGGCAGAGCGGCGGGCAGAGCTGCAGGGGGCAGCGCGCAATAAGAGCATCTTCCAGGAGATGGCGCTTCGGCTGCAGCGTCTGGGAGTGGAGCGCAGCTGGAAGCAGTGTCGCACCAAGTACAAGAACCTCAAATACGACTACAAGAGCGCTAGACACTCCCCGCACAGGACCATGAAGTTCTACAGTGAGGTGGAAGCCATCATGCAAGGCAGAGACCTGAGCCATACCTGGAGAGGTCAACCAATGTCCAGTTGCCTGGGTGAGTTTCCACCCAATCAATGCACATCTATGGGCCTCGGGGGGCACTGAGGGGGTGCCAGGTGCATTCTGGGGATTTGACCTGTTCCTCTCATTCCACAGATGAGCAAAACATCTCTCCAGACAGGAGTGAAGACGGGTGTTGCAAAGCCCGTGTGGTCCAGACAGCAGGCGGGACCGTTTCAGTGGGCGGAGCTGGGGCAGACACTGTGAACATGGCCAACTCAGTGGGCGTGGCTGACACAGTGGGCGTGGTTGATGCAGGGCGTAATTGGCAGGAGGAGGAGGTGCGTGCGCTGCTGTCAGTGTGGGCGGAGCCTGCAGTGCGGAGGCAGCTGGAGAACGCCACACGGAACAGAGATATCTTCCTGCGTGTGTCTGAGCGCCTGCGGCACCTGGGCGTGGAGCGTGACTGGAGGCAGTGCCGCACCAAGTACAAGAACCTCAAATATGTCTACCGCTCACTGCAGCGTGCACACTCCGCCCCTGGCCACACCCCTGCCAGCTGCTTCTACAAAGAGCTGGATGCCATCCTGAGGAAGGCTCCTCCCAAACCCCAACTCAGGGTGGAGCTAGAAAAGTGTTCCACGCTGGTCACCTGCCCAGGTAAGCAAGGCACTCTCTACAGCCACACCTGCACTGGTGACCAAGATCCTGAACAGCTAACAGGTGAAACCCTCTAACACTGGTCCTCCCTCATGGTCCTGGAGGGCCACAGGGTGTGGTAATATTTGTTGTTACTCAGAACTCTGAAACAGTTTTGTTTTTTCCCCTTATTGCCTTAACAGCCAATACTTGGCCTTAACAGCCAATACTAGCTTGTACCACAAAAGAAGCTAGCTTCAAGAACACCAGACTCCTGCACATTATCACACTGCTTCAAATATCATTCATTTGTTGTTTGTGCATCTACCAATTTCACTTACTGCCGGTCTTCAAAACCGATCAATGGAAAATGCAATATAAGAGGAACAGCCAAAGGCTTAATTTTCTCATGCAAAATCACAGTATTATAAACAATAGAACAAGATCACAGAGCGCAGATTTCAGGAGACTGACTAATATAAAACTATAACTTGTTTTTTCTCACGTTTTTTTATGTAGCAGAATTTTTGTATTTTAGAATTTTTGTAATGATTGTATTATCTGTACTGCGTATTCTGTTGTAGCTTTATGTCGAAGCTGCCGTGAATATAATGAATGGAAAATGCATTCTAAATAAATGTATGGTTTCTCTGCAGTTTCTGCAGTACCGGCAGCTTATTCCCATGCCGCCACCTCTCTGACCCCCCACCCCAGCCAGGCCGGACTGGCCCCCGTCCCTCGGGCTGGCAGCGGGACAGCAGGTACCCCTCCCACAGTATGCTACTTTTTTGCAGAAAGCTCACAGGAATAGGAACACAAAATGAAGGGTCCACGCCATTTAGCCCACAGGCTCCTCTTAAGTTAGAAACATTGCATGTTTTTAAATCCATATGCAATTTTACATATACTGCCATGCAACTGACCCATTGCATCGTCTTCCCAGCTTTTGCTATTCTGAGGGCTTGTTCCATCTGTGATTTGGTCTCCATGGTTGGATATGATGACAGTGCTGAACAAGTTCTCCACGCTATCCTGCAGCATTTCCAGTACAGTCTGCACTGTTGACATTTAGTAAGAGGGTGCAAAACAAATTACTGAGACATGGATTTGAACTGGGTTCTTTTTACCAAGTGACTTTACAGTACGTAAACTGCTCCAGGGTTTTTACCTTACAGACCAGTAAAGGATTATTGGCAAATAATTGCTGACTGTGTTTACTAACATAAAAGAGAATTTATTGTGGCCTTCTACAGGAGATTCAAACATGCAAGGTTCTTGAAAGTCGGTCATTTATTTCACTTAATATGTTTGCATTTGTTTATAGCTTATTAAATGGATAGCAAGGACATAGCTAGCA
Source organism: Albula glossodonta (assembly GCA_019788955.1). Lineage (NCBI taxonomy): Eukaryota > Metazoa > Chordata > Actinopteri > Albuliformes > Albulidae > Albula > Albula glossodonta. The sequence continues at coordinate 23,259 of JAFBMS010000278.1, read as the reverse complement.
GCACAACATTTTAAAGGCATAGTTACAGTTTTCAGATCGTTCATTAAGTGATTAATTTTGAGCATTGGTTGCAGTGTGCTCATCAACAAAAGGTGAACAGAATTTAATTAAAATGATGTTCATCATTTAGTCAAACAGCACCACAGAGTGCTGATGCTAGTTTGTGCAGAGTACTGACGCCAGTTTGTGCAGAGTGCTGATGCCAGTTTGTGCAGAGTACTGACGCCAGTTTGTGCAGAGTGCTGATGCTAGTTTGTGCACAGTGCTGATGCCAGTTTGTGCAGAGTACTGATGCCAGTTTGTGCAGAGTACTGACGCCAGTTTGTGCAGAGTACTGACGCCAGTTTGTGCAGAGCGCTGATGCCAGTTTGTGCAGAGCACTAAACGCAAGTTTGTGCAGAGCACTGACGCCAGTTTGTTTCATATGAATACAATTTCCTCCAAAAGATGCTGATTCCGTGGAAACATCAGAGCACAAAGGAGTGAAGAGAGAGGCTTCAGATGAAGGTAATTAGACCCTTCAGAATTAACCTAGAAATAAATCTACAACTGCTCTCAATTTAATCTACAACCAAGAAAACCAGTGCAACTCCTCTTTATAATTCACACTAAATTAATTTGAATTAATCTATAAAAGTCTGCTTTTGTCATATAGAACTAGTATATATCACATTATATAGTCTGAAGTTAGTTCTGTACAACGATCCAGGTTAAAACACTGACATTTGGGTGATACCCATTTTGGCCAATACAATCTATTTGCGTCTTCCACTTCAAATTTTTCCCATGTGCCCAGACACAAGTTTCTGCATATATCACAGACTTGATATGGCCATCCAGTTCACAAATGTACAAAGCAAATGAGGGGGTGTTACTATTCTCAACTTTCTGGTGAAATCATATGCAATCACTCTCCACTATCCTTTAATGAGTATCTCATCAGGCAAAATCAGGAAGACAATTTGGCTGGACTAAGCCTTAAAAACACTATAACTGTGCAAGGGGAACTTAAGCTTACAATCAGTTTTTGATGTGATTTTGATGATCAGTTTTGAAGTCAATAATTTGGCTAAGTGAAGGATTTTGCATCACCATGGTAAACACATCCACACTCAAGCACCAGGTGTGCTCTGGGTGGACATCACACAACATTTTCTATTGGAAAATATAGTATTTACCAATGAAGAAAAAAAATGACTGAACACAAATGCAGTGTTGTTTTTGTCATTGTGTTTGTCTTCTTCAGTGAACACAGCACCCACACGTCCTGCACGAGCGCACATCTCTGGCAAACTCATGATGAAATTAAAAACTAACTCCGCTGTGAGATAGTGGAAAACTGTCTGAAAAACATCTGTTCAGAGGAGGACTTCCCCTTTATAAAAAACATAACCATCACTGAACATACAATAAAGGCAAGTGTAGCTTAATGTTAAGGCTTCTATAGTTAAGGTGAAATGTCTGAAAATTCAAAGCCTGTGAATCTCTAAGTAATGGGACACTGGGTAGTTTGGTCCTATGACTTGGGGATGACACTCATTACTACATTAGAGAGACAGCGGGGCAAGAGGGGGTGTGGGAGGGAGAGACGAACACACCCCTATGTGTGCTATGAGGAGAGGGACGAACACACCGCTGTGTGTGCTATAAGGGAACATAAGGACACAGGGAGTGCCGAGGGAATCGGGGCAATCGAATCACCATTTATCGTCAACTTTGGCTCTCAATGAAATGACACTGCTTATTTTTATCATCTCCACAGATATAGTTTGCCAAACTCAGCAATCATAAGGATCCCCTCACCAAACTATTCTTGTACAGAAAAAGCATTAAACAGTTCCTCAGCTCCAAGTAAAGCAAAAGGACAGATGCTGGCTGTATACCAGCCCGGTTCAGGGGTGCGTCTGAAGATGCTGGCTGTATACCAGCCCGGTTCAGGGGTGCGTCTGAAGATGCTGGCTGTATACCAGCCCGGTTCAGGGGTGCGTCTGAAGATGCTGGCTGTATACCAGCCCGGTTCAGGGGTGCGTCTGAAGATGCTGGCTGTATCCCAGCCTGCTTCAGAGGTGCGCCTGAAGATGCTGGCTGGGCCCGATTCTGTGAGCTCCTCTTTATAGCATCAGTGGCGGTCTGACCACACCACCACTCTCTGCCAACCCTGACCACACCACCACCCTCTGCCAACCCTGACCACACCACCACTCTCTGCCAAACCCTGACCACACCACCACCCTCTGCCAAACCCTGACCACACCACCACCCTCCGCCAACCCTGACCACACCACCACCCTCTGCCAAACCCTGACCACACCACCACCCTCCGCCAACCCTGACCACACCACCACTCTCTGCCAACCCTGACCACGCCACCACCCTCTGCCAACCCTGACCACACCACCACCCTCCGCCAACCCTGACCACACCACCACCCTCTGCCAACCCTGACCACACCACCACCCCCCCCCCCCCCCCCCCCCCCCCCCCCCCTCCAACCCCCCCCCCCCCCCCCCCCCCCCCCCACCCCCCCCCCCCCCCCCCCCCCCCCCCCCCCCCCACCACCCCCCCCCCACACCACCACCCTCCCCACTGCCCTGCCAAACCCTGACCACACCAAAACGTACGTTTTTGATGACAAAGGCTGCCTGGTGAGCTTAACCTTACGTTTGATTTACAGCCATGTTACAGCTCCCAGTCCATCCAACTTTAGTCCTGGGAATGCGTCATTTGCACTGTATTCTCTCTCTCCTCATACCCGAATCAGGTCAGTACGAAGAATCACCACAAGAAGGTGAATGGTCCCAAAAGTGGCCACAAACAGTACAAACTTTTCCGTCCTAAAACGATTATAAATATTGAAAGACTGTGTTGAAAGACTTCTGTAGTACGTATTTGTCTTGTTCTCAATCGGATTTTTTTTGTTTTTTTTTTTGTGTTGTTTCAGAATATGACATGCCCTCTAAGCGCTCTGCACCCATGCTGGAAACAGAAGATCAAAATTTGAACTCTTCTGTACAGGATATTACGACTATTCAGTGCAAAGAAGAACCAGATCAATGCGCCCCGATAATAGAGATTAAATCGGTGTGTTCCGTGGATCCTCCTGACGCAACAGCACACAAACTGGTGAGTAAACTGCTACTGAAGCGATTTGTTAAGGAACAATTATCGCGTTTGGGGGAGTTATATCTAAGCTACTTCAAGGACAGTTATTATATTATGATTTAAGCATTTTTCCAGTTCATCCGCGAGATAAATGTTTCGTTCATTTATCTTCGCCTATGGACGACACAGCGTATCAAATAATATTGTATTATCTTTTCTGTAGAACAATATGCCATTCAGTAAAGTAGCACGCTAACTTACAAATGATGTTGGCTATCTTAGCTAAATGAGTTTGCTTCCGAAAATCAGCAACATACCCACGGTCCTTTTAAATGTACAGTTGCAATCTTCATACAGTTTATATAAGCAACGTTTCAACTCTTAGTCCACAGTTCATTTTGGGTATCGCTTATGACAAGTTTGTTTTGATACAGCGGGCTCACAAGGTTAAATAGGGTCGATCAAGGAAAGACAGCAATGCGCATATGCAGTGTGTTCGAAAAGATGCAATCGGTGATGCGATGGTTTTCGCTATGCCGTGGATATGCTATAGTATGAGCAATCTTACCTGTGCTGGAGCGCCACTAATCCCAAAGTAAGAATTTGGGCAACTTCGAGCTGTGTTGGCCACTCGCCCGCGGCTACGCAGCCAAAAACCCCGCACTCTTCTCCGATGCCGGACTCCTCGAACTCCATCGCCAACTTCAGATCACCTCACCCGACAAGTCTAAAGAAGTTTTAAACACTTATATTTTAACACTTATTAATTAGCAACAACGCAGTTGCACGCTGCTGGAGCATCCAAAGACACATGTGATTTTGCATACGGCAACATAGGCGAAGAAGATTGAACCAAGTGCAGCGTAGGGGATACGTGTATCAACAGTTCTTTACTCTTGGACAATAAAGTGTATTTTGAGTGATGTTGTTATATAATAGGTAGTAGAAAAAATCACTATAACTGTAAATTTCCTATATAGCTCATAACATCGAGAGACCAGCCTATGTGAAGGATTGACTGAATGGTTATTTACCTCGAAAATTGGTTTAAGCTCACTGTCCACACAAAACTTTTCCTTCGATTAGGTTGCTAGCTTGCTGACCCTGCACCGATCGAACTTACTGCTTCCTTTTTTTTTAGTGAAATTTGCGTTTTATCTAAAATATTAACCAATTGTTAGCAGGATAGGTAATTGCATCACTTTAAAATTAACGTGCTTTCCACGTGGGCTGGGCGGCGTCATTCTGATTGGTGTTGTCTGTATCGCCAGACAAAGCAGTTGTACTTTACATGCTTATAGCTGAACTCTCGTATTCTCAGTTATTTCTGCGCTGACCACTCGTCTTTCTCCACTTGGTGAGGTGGTTGTTTGATTATAGCACTTTCTTGTCAAATTCGTATGTTTCCCATTTGCATCCGGTGAGACTCATAAAAATGTTTTACAGGTACACAGATTTCCAGCTGAAATGGCGTCTACATCAGGTAAATCATACGCATTTTTATTAAGTTACTCAACCCAGCACATTCGCTAGATACGTAGCTAAACCGCGCGTTCATGCACAAGTAGTTTAACTAGTGTACTAAGCTATCCTGTTATGAAAAGTTGTAGTTCGACTAGAACTATGTAGGACTATTTGATATGTCTGATTTTAAGGAAAAAATCGCCATCTAGCCAGTTGGTTAACGAATAATAAATATGATCGCTTATAATTCATGGGACGAACACCATTCGTGCTTGTCTCGCCAAGTGAGACACGAAATGCATAGTTGTTTGGTCGTTAATGTGAAACCACAAGTAGCATCACGTTGAATACGAATGGGAATGACAGAATTTTTTTTTACTCTGAAATTATAGTTGGTAACTTGGCTGCTGAAGGTAAATTTGCAAATGTAGACGTTGAAACGACTTTAAAATAAGGAGTTACTCTTGACATCCAAATTCAGCGTTAAACGATGGCATATCAGCACTTGTAAGACTGAGTTTATATGTACTACTTTCAGTATTTCTGAGAATGCAGATGAATTTGCCTTTTATGCAGTGTACACCTATGGCTGTGTTTGAAGAGACGGGCAGGTATTCCCCAATGATAACTGTTTTACATGAATTTATGGTAGAAATATGCATGCTGTGGTTTCTGTCCGATCCCACCACCTGTTGGATTTTAAACGTGGGGAACACCTTAATCTCTATAGATTCCTTACCTCTTTTGTGTCCTCACGAAATGCACATTTAACTTTCAAGTTTCTTATTGGACATTTGATAAGGTGATATTTCACTTCTGTGACTGAAGGAAAACCAAAATATTAATTCATTATTCATCGTAAATGTCACGTAATTGATTCGGTACCCTCTGGAGGTATACGTTTTATGTCACTGCTTAAATAATTTTTTTTTTTTAAACCATGAAGCAGTTAAAGTGTCGAGAGTCGTGTTTTTAACACTTTGCCAGATAGACGGCACTATTTAGCATATGCCGTTTCTAATAACTTGATGAATAAAGTATTTCATACAGTCTGAGCAGTACAGTAGATTCTACAACTAGTGATGGGAACGTTATGTATCTTAAATGCAGTTGAGCTGAAAGTGTCTGACTGATTTGTTTAAATCATTCACAACGCTTTGGTCTTCATAAAACTGAATGGTTTCAGATCAGTGAGATCCTGGCTGTTCTGCCCATTTTTGTTGCCATGATTCCTCACTCCCCCTTCAAACTGTAATGGTTTAACTCCAGCCATTGGTGCTGGCCGTGTGAGCACCCTAGGAGAATGTGTAATCGTGACTGCCTTTTGCAGAGCTGAAGGTTGGTAAGAAGCTAAATGAGGGGAAGACCAAAGAGATCTATGACCTGCCAGAGCAGCCTGGGAAGGTGCTGGTGCAGTCCAAGGACCAGATCACTGCAGGCAATGCCGTGCGCAAAGACCAGATGGAGGGGAAGGCTGTCATCGCCAACAAAACCACCAGCTGCGTTTTCAGACTGCTGCAGCAGGCGGGTAAGCTGAAAGGGTACTCGGCTCTCTGGGCGCACAGCTGGCTACCATAGCAAGGCCTCAGGCAGCAGGCACGCAAGCAGATGTGTGAGGCAGTGCAGTCTGAGCATTCGTAGATCTGCTTCCTAGTTGTGAGGCAGGCTAGGAAGGGTTAAATCGTTAGTTAGGTGCACAAAAAGTTCAGTTGGATGCAGCTCCTACAACTCTTTGTAGTATGTTACCATTAAAAATTGTAGTCTTGTGTTTGACCTAGAATCCAAAGATGGCAAGTAGTAATGAGCTGTAATAAAAGGCAGAAGAGCCGTGCAGGAGTAATTTGGCGGCCTGAGTGCAGACCATGTGTGGCTCATGTGAGCGACGAGCTGGTGAGGCTTGGCATGTGACCGACAGCCTCTTCATTAGCAAATCCAGATTAATCACCAGACCCTTCTGCTTCAGCACTGTGCAGCTTTGTGTCTGTACCGTGTGTGTGTGCATACATGGGTGTGTATGCTGTGCAGCACTGCGCTTTGTGAGTGTTCATGTCTATAATACAGGATGGTGTGTGTGTCTCCACAGGGCTAAAGACGGCCTTTGTGAAGCAGCACTCGGACACTGCTTTTGTGGCGGCTCATTGTGAAATGATCCCCATCGAGTGGGTGTGCAGGAGGGTGGCCACTGGCTCCTTCCTGAAGCGGAACCCTGGCGTTAAAGAGGGCTACCGCTTCTCCCCACTCAAGATCGAAATGTTCTTCAAGGTACACAGCCAGACAGCCGCAGTAATTTGGAAACGCGCAAGTTCCCTTCACTAGCACTGTTACACCACCCTGTACCACTGACACTGCTTTTTTCTCCCATTTTTCCACCCTGTACTCAGCTGAACTTTTCAGTAGAGTGACTTTTTCCTGCAAACTCCAGAGAAAAATGCTTTGATGCATGACTGTGTTTTACATGACAGCCTTGGCTTTTTTCCACACTGTGGACACACCACCAGTTACATGCTGCCTCAGTCAGCTTATGCTTGGTTCAATAGGCAAAAGGCTGACCAGGAGTGGGCAGTAAAGAATGATGACACCAACTAACTTAGCCAGCTTATTCCCTATTGCTCTCTAGCAAGTCCAAGCTAATGCAGACCTCCTAACTCAGCCAGCCTATTCAATAATGGAACTGTTTTCAGTATAATTAACTTCATCTGTTGCTTGCTTAGCTAGAACCACTTCATGGTTCTGTAGTCTGAGTAAAATTACTACACCCCTATATTATAGTGGACCAATTTTACAACATTTATAACTGGTGCATCAACAGGGAATTCAATAATATGGCATTCATCATTTTGCATGTTGGTTCAGTTTAGAAAAATAACCAACATGCAAAATGATGAATGCCATATCATCGGATTCCCTGTTGATGGAATTTGTATACAAGTTTTGGAAGTTATGTTTTACAGGGTTTTTTTTCATTGAATAAATGGAGGTGAATTGTAAATTAGGAGGTCTAAAAGGTGGGCACAAGATTCGGGGCCAGATTTACTAAAGGATTGCGACTGCTTTTTAGGCATAAAAGTAGCCGCTAAAACTATTAAATGGAATTTGCGGTGACTATGTCACTTTGTGACTTAACTCTTGATACATATTAAATTTGTTCATGCTGGGATGAAAATTCTAAAACGGGGTGGAGATTTTGCAAATGGGGCCAATTAAGTATTCCGTCTAATTTCCTAACCTTGCAGTAACTGCGACTCCCATCTTTGCATGGGAAGTTTTACGACTTCTGAAAGAAGGCTGAAATTTTCGCCATCCAAGAATTATCTGTCATTTAACATAAGAGCAAATACTGACGTGATATCACACAGGTTACACAGTCACCAGATAATTGCACTGCTGGAGGAACTTGAGCCATGCACCCAAAGATCAAATTCTCTGTTGGCTGTGGTGATGCCAGATCTTTTCAAAGTGCATTTGCGTGGCTTACAGGTTGTTCCGTCATACAACGAATATGTGTTCAGAAATAGAAAACAGACATATACCGTGAATGTACATGTTTATAATAACCGCAAATGTTGCAAAGTACGTCACGGCAGATTTATTTTTAGGAACACCTCTATCTCCAGACAGTGAGAGGGTGGAGCAAGCGGAATGTGTTAACTGTGCTGTGATAACCTTCCAAATGCTGTTTATATTCTTCCAGTTGTTAGACCACCAGCTGTGTTGTGTGCCCTTATTGTGTTGTAGGAAAAGGTTTTTGTATGCCGTCTAACATTATGGCATATTTTTTATTTTTTTTATAACTTCCTACACTGTTTGTTTTGTTTAGTCCTATACATAATAGATTCATTTTGAATATGATGTCACACCAAAACTTTCTTTTCTTGGTTGATGTTTAATTCCTATGCTGTAATACGGCATTATGAAGTTTTGCCTCGTTGGCCGTTATATCTATTACCTGATCAATAAATTTAAGTTTTGTTTTTCTTGAGGTTCCCTCACAGCTTGCGCCTGGTTGCTCCGTATCCCTTTGGCATCGCGTTGTTATCTGGATGTATAAGCATTTCATATCTGACCTTTCTATGGGTGTTGTCTACCGCAAAAATGTGACACGAGAGGGTTTATTTTTTTATTGAGTAATTCGACTTAGTTTTTGTATTTCAGGCGTTATTAATTTCAGGGTTTGCGACCACAAAAGTGTCGTTGTATAGCAAATATTTTTGTGCTGCGACTATTCCGTAGTAAATTTGGCCCTGAGTGTGTTTGGAAGACTGGGTTAAAAGAAAATGATACCTTGGTCATGAGGTTTAGTGTTCCCAAAGTGAAATGTGCCTGTAAATCCTCCTGTATTCCTGAAAATGGTAGCACCACGATTTCACTCTGGTTTGGCTGCCGCTTCAGGATGATGCGAATAATGACCCGCAGTGGTCAGAGGAGCAGCTGCTGGAGGCACACTTTTGCCCCTCTGGGCTGGAGATTGGCCGCTGTGAAGTGGACATCATGAGCCACAGCACTGTCGCCATCTTTGAGATTCTAGAACGAGCCTGGGCCACACAGAACTGCACCCTGGTGGACATGAAGGTACGTTTCGGTGCTGCACCCTGGTGGACAATGAAAAACACACATCAGCTCTCTAACCAAATTCTAACTCCAAATTCTCATTCCTAAAAGATCTAGTAATAATCTTTGAATGATTGTATTAAAGATATGTTAAACTTACACCTCTGTGGTATATGTTGAAGATATATTGACATATTAAATATATATGGTAATTCTGGATGGAAGTGAATAAAATGCAAAAGGATGAGACGCCAGTTTGGAAAAGCAGTTTTTGATATTTTTGAAAAACTTGCTTTTGCTCCTTTATAATGGAGTTGGGCCCTCCTGGGTTCAGATGTGTTAAGAACAAAACTGTAAGGTAAGTGGGCATTCTGCTCACCTCTGTACTTCCTCTGTGTCAGAATGGGAGCTAGATGCTGAGAAACACTGCTTTGTGTGGGGCACCACACTCCTGTTATGTGGTGTTTAGTTGTTCTGTATCTGTGCTGCAGATTGAGTTTGGGGTGGATGTGGTGACGAAGGAGGTGGTCCTGGCTGATGTGATCGATAATGACTCGTGGAGGCTGTGGCCGTCAGGGGATCGCAGCCAGCAGAAAGACAAGCAGGTGGGCGGAGCTACATTGGGCCATGGGAGGGGCTATATAGGGCTATGGGAGGGGCTGTGTAGGTAGATGGGGATGTGTGAATTGGGCTGTTTGGTCTTTCTCCTCGAGTGTGAATGAAATGAGTCCTTAAGGAGCTAAATGGGCCATTCTCATACGCAGCTAGCACAGAAGTGGGATTACATTAGATCTTTGGGGCCTAAAGAATATTCATATGTCAAGAATATATAAGTATTCATCCTGCATCTGTACAGATGTTGATGGCGTGTATATGAGTTTGTGTTTCTGTCCTGCAGGTATACAGGGATCTGAAGGAGGTCACACCTGAGGCTATGCAGATGGTGAAGCGTAATTTTGAGTGGGTGTCTGAAAGAGTGGAGGTACATGCTCTTACTGAGTGTTGGAATGTGCAAACTATTTATGCTTTACTCACACTACACAATACTCACACCGTATTCTTACAACATATTCTACTCAATCTCTGCATGCTACTCGCGCTGTACTCCGATTGTTCTCTTGCTGTGCACCCACTGCCCCGTTGTAACCCTTACAGTATCTTAGCTCACACTTTACAAACTCTACTAACACTGTATTCATACTGTACGCACTACTTATACTGAGTAGTCTTTGTCACTGAATTGTGTTTTCTGTATGTTGGCAGTATCTGTGCTGTCTTAACGAAGACTCTGCCTAGCTGTGCTTAATATGGTGATATTGACAGAGCATATGGAGCTAACCACTTCCGAGGATCACAGTACATCATGCTTTAAACTCACCCTTTTGGATTTCAGTTACAGGCCTGTAATCGTATTGCATTAGTCCAGACACAAGTCAGCTGGCCAGAATCAGATTTTATAACAAATTTGAAATGTGGTCCAAGATAGAATCATACAGGAAAAAAATAATTCCATTTGACTAGCTTAAAGAAATTGCTAAATACACATGGGCTATTTGAAAAAATATATTTGTGTCCCTTTTAAACTTTGTGTTGAACACTGCTGAACAGCATAAAAATGTGAGCGAAAAGCCTTGCACTCCTGACCCGGCCTCCTTTCTTGTATTTGCCAGAGAATTTTCGTCAACATGGTGGTCCCAATCTCACCTTTGGTTTGTCAAAGATTAACACAGCCTGCTCACCCCTTTCTGACCCCCATATCAGGGCAAATTATGTCACAACAGAGGCTGAGATTGGAAATGGGGCCCGACTGAGGCTGTAAACAAACTCTGTTTTCTGTAACCTGTAATGCCCTGTGTATGACTTGTCCTCAAAGACCTCTGAACCTGTTTTATAACTTAAGATGGATAACTTCAGTGCTGGGGCATACTGAATGACTGTGTCTGTGTGCGCGCCTGCAGTGTCAGAGTGCTGGGGCATACTGAATGACTGTGTCTGTGTGCGCGCCTGCATTGTCAGAGTGCTGGGGCATACTGAATGAGTGTGTCTGTGTGCGCGCCTGCAGCGTCAGAGTGCTGGGGCATACTGAATGAGTGTGTCTGTGTGCGCGCCTGCAGTGTCAGAGTGCTGGGGCATACTGAATGAGTGTGTCTGTGTGCGCGCCTGCAGTGTCAGAGTGCTGGGGCATACTGCTGACTGTGTCTGTGTGCGCGCCTGCAGCGTCAGAGTGCTGGGGCATACTGCTGACTGTGTCTGTGTGCGCGCCTGCAGTGTCAGAGTGCTGGGGCATACTGCTGACTGTGTCTGTGTGCGCGCCTGCAGTGTCAGAGTGCTGGGGCATACTGCTGACTGTGTCTGTGTGCGCGCATGTGTGTAGATGTTGCTGGAGCCCCAGGCTCAGGGCAGGGTGGTGGTGCTGATGGGCTCTGCCTCAGACTTGGCTCACTGTGAGAGGATCCGCACGGCCTGCTCCTCCTACGGCCTGCACTGCACCCTGAGGGTCACCTCTGCCCACAAGGGCCCTGCTGAGACCCTGCGCATCAAGGCAGAGTACGAAGGTGAGTACAGAGCATAGCTTGAAGGTGCAGTGCAAGACTGTGTGAACCACAGGTGACTGCATACTGACGATGTATGTGCTGGTTCTGTGCTGCAGGTGATGGCGTTCCAACCGTGTTTGTGGCAGTAGCAGGGCGCAGTAATGGGCTTGGTCCAGTGTTGGCAGGAAACACAGTGTACCCTGTTATCAACTGCCCCCCCATAAGCCCTGACTGGGGCACCCAGGATGTGTGGTCCTCACTGCGCATGCCCAGTGGTAAGTGTGTCTGCGCATGTGTGGAGTAGCCATTAAACCAAACCTGATTCCAGATCATGATTTTTACATTGCATGCTTGGGTGGATTGATATAACTTGTGTCTATATATCATTAACTGTATTTTTTTCACAATACAGTAAATACATTTAGTATGTATTTTATTGAATAAAATAGCTATATATTGCATATTCTGATTCTCCTTTAGGCTTGTCTCAGTAAAAATTAGGAAGTCATAGTAAGGTAATTTCCATAACATTTTCCAATTACTCTATCAGTAGAGTAATGGATTAGGGCGGCAGCTCTGGAGTATTTAGCTGGTGTAGTGTGCGTATCTAACTGTAGCTGTTCTCTGCAGGTCTGGGCTGCTCCACTGTACTCTCTCCAGATGCAGCAGCACAGTTTGCTGCCCAGGTGCTGGGGCTCAGTGATCACCTGGTCTGGGCCCGGCTGCGTGCCTCCATGCTGAACACCTGGGTCTCCCTGAAGCAGGCTGACAAAAAGCTGCAGGGATTCAGCCTGTGAGCAGCCATGCCCACATGAGTCACAGACTCCACCCCCACTTGGCTGCAACCAATCATTCAAATTAAAGAGTTTTTCATGTGTAATTACTTGTGATTCTGTGTTACCACTGGGGTGAGAGAGAGAGAGAGAGAGAGAGAGAGAGAGAATACTGCAAATTATATCCTAAATATATTTTTGTAGGTTATTTTAGTTTTATGGTTAATATCCAGTCCGTGGGCAGGAAACGGAGACACAAGTTAATCAAAAGGGTATAAACCCGGACTTGGCAATCTAACTTCAAACACTGGTGCAAAAGGGCAAGCGTTACATTTCAACATTTTCTCATGTGCCATTGATTGAAAAATGCTACATACAATTTGGGCAAAGCAAAATATTTTGACAATATTGTTAACAAATACAATTTGAGGATTGATTGGTTGATCCCTGGACTGCAGAACTGGCTCACCTGCTGAGTAGCTGTTTGCATCTTTTGTGAGCTGTCAGGCCTTACAGCCATTACCTGATGGAGTAGTTAACCTTACCATTCTTGGCGTGGCCCAGTAGGCCCACATCTGTTTTGGGGGTTTAGATGGTTAAGTTCATTACTCTTATCACTGCCTAGTGGTCACTCCTTGTTTGCCAGTCCCCTGAACATGTGCAAACCTGCTATATGGTAACATTGGCATCCTTCGACAATTGAGGATGGAAGAGGTGGTGCTGTCTGTAGTTTCACAGTGGGTGGAGGTGGTGCTGTCTGTAGTGTCACAGTGGGTGGAGGAGGTGGTGCTGTCTGTAGTTTCACAGTGGGTGGAGGTGGTGCTGTCTAGTGTCACAGTGGGTGGAGGAGGTGCTGTCTGTAGTTTCACAGTGGGTGGAGGTGGTGCTGTCTGTAGTGTCACAGTGGGTGGAGGAGGTGCTGTCTGTAGTGTCACAGTGGGTGGAGGAGGTGGGGTGATCTCTATTCCTGTACTGCTTTGACTCCTGTGCAGCAGTAATTAATGTACATTCCCTTAACTCAAACAGGCAAGATCTGTTGGCTGAGTTACTGCAGTCTCATTTTAGAATTGGGGGAATTGGCCACACTGTTCTCTGTGTGTCCCAGCACACACAGGAAATTAATGGTAATGGAGTCAAAGGAAATGAGTGCAGTAAGGTTGCAAGAAAACATGGATCGGTACAGTATTTCTCCAAGCAATAGAGGCCAAGGACCTGGAAAAGAAAGAACGAGATCTCAAGGTGAGACAAAGATTGACACTTGAAATTAGTTCACTATGTAGGATGAACAAGAGGATTTGAGTACAAAGGAAAAAGTCAATTTCCAGAATCGGGGTTGGTTATGTATTGTAATGTGCATATTGTCTACTGGGAGCACATATTGTTTCAGTGCCCGAAATATAGGGATGAGAGAAAACCTGAGTGATAAAGGTGCCCAGCGTAGCCTTAAAATTTTAAGACCCTCAGGTTATGAGTGCATCACATATTTGTTCCAGTGGACATGATAAATATGTATAGTTTGAGCTAACTAATTACCAAGAATGTATTTATACTAAATTTGTTCGAAACTACGGTAATTTAGTTCCCCTATTGATACTCCTGGTCAATAGGTGGCAGTAACGCACCAGAAACCTTTGTTCACACTACCATACATTTTAGAAGAAGAATAGCGAGCTGGATCATAAACAGCCGGAATGTTATGCTTCTCGGGGTTTGAAGGAGCTCTAGAGGCTGACTATTTCTTTATTTCGGTAATGTTTGACGTTTGTAACTGGAAGCAGTCAATGTTCATTATTCAGGGAGCAGCCAATGCTGTTTTCTTTTCGCTAACAAGCAGACGGGGTTAGGATGTGCTGACCGTAACCTATGTTTACATATTTAGGCATTTTAGCAAGCGAACAATTTTGCCATTGGAAATCGGCTATTATGTAGTAACGTTGTTTATGTAAACACGTAAACTGATGGAGGAAAACACAGATCTGTGCATGTGGTTCTGTCAAATCAAAAGGCAGTATAGAGTAGATACTGATTTAACTGACGCTTATAACTACATGTAAAGTCAGCGAATACGTTACGTTGTGTCACTAAAACCACCTCTCCGGCCTGAAACTCATAACGTTATATTTGTTAAGATGGCTGATGTGGCACGGAGCAGAGCACAGCTTTGAAGAGTACACACAGGTGTTAGTTTTCCGTTACCAATCGATAAAGTCTGTATGTACACATTTCACCTAGTTCAGTAATTTTCTGAGACAGTTTTAGCGCCTTCTACTTATGCTCCCTGAATGTGTAAATGTTTTCGGTCATTTTGTTATCAATTTCGCGATTCCAAGTTAGATTTCTTGCATTAAGTAATTTGTTTTAATAAATATACTGCCTTCCTACAAATTACTGGATAAGTTCTTCTGTCGGTATTATTTCTTAAAACCCTAACCCTTCAGTCTTGCGTCGTTTGGCGCAGCAGCTTCCCCTCCCTGATGTGTAAAATCATACCCCAGAAGACCGGCATACAAATTTAAAGGTAATTACATATGTGCTGTTTCATTAAGATAACTAATTAGTTTTAATACTGAATTCGTGGTTTTTTTACTTGAACAACTTGTATAATTTCTCACCATTATCTAATGTACCTCCATTGTGGCAGTAAATATGGAACCTCTAAAAACACCACAAAACAAGTAGCTGAATATTGATTATACTAATAGAATCATGCCTAATTTATAAAATATTTTTCTCTCTCCATGTTTGTTTGCTATTTATTCATGTAATCACAAATCAGTGTATTCATAATTTTCTTCCTTCAGTTTGAGAAAGACTTGAGAATAAATTGTCACTCATTAAACTCATAAGAAAGATATAGGGGTCTGGAGAAGATGCAAAGAAGGGCAGCTAGTGTGAGTCTGAGTATGTAATGTAGTATGTACAGAGTTATTAGGAAAGACAGTTAGGATATTTACTCTATTCATCTTTAACAACATGTGGGGGGGGGGGTATTGTTGTTCTTGTCATGTTCCGGTTGCTTATTTACTGCTTATAGATGAGTGTTTATTTCTTGTAAGAAGTATTTATTCTCTCTCCCTCTGTTAGCTTTATTAAATCTTTCTGTTCAGGAGAAAACATGAAGACAGAGCCTGTGACGGACAGCACAGATTACACAGGGCCGCAGCTAAGATCAGGGCTGAGCAGAGGTGAATATACAGAAGAGAGGACAGAGAGGACGACTGGATATGGACTGAGTAGAGAGGAGGAAGACATCCTGGCCTGCATGAAGAAAGAGGAGGAGGTTGAGAAAGAAGGTCAGGAGTTAGTTTGTTGGCAAACTGTTTTTCACAGATTGATTGACATTATTGCTTTTACAGTCGTATCATTTGCGACTGCAGAAGGGAATAGGACAGCTGCTCCAATGGGAGAAGCAGAAAAGCTATTTTTCTGAGGACAAGAAAAATATATATAAATGTAACATATTTGGAAATCCTGCAAATTCCGCGGCTGTCAGGTCCGCTGAGAACACAATTTTCCCTCTTTTTCATAGAAGCTTTGAGATGCTGTGAGGCTGTGTTGATTCATGCTTTGCTGTTGTTCAATTGCTTGAAAACAGTTGATAGTAACTAGCCCTGATCCAAGCACAGATGCTCTGATTCAATTCTGCCCTCAAACCATCTCTCAAATACAGTAATCCACTGAGTTACCATAGAGACACATCTCCAGTTGGCACTCTAACTTTCCTCCATCTCTATTCATTTGTATGTTATCAAAGATTAAGAATTATGTCTCAGTTCCTGTTAACTTATGTGACCGTCCTGCCTCAGAAGTGATGCATCTTGGATCTTTATCAACATTTCCATTCTGTCTCTCTTTCCAGGGCAGAGTGGTGAGGTGGTGTCTCAGGTGTTTGCCTGCGAGTGGTGTCCGTTTGTTCACCCTGAAGAGGTGAAGCTTCAGCAGCACATTGAGAAGGTTCACCCAGAGGAGCACAGCAGGATTCTGAGGCCTGAAGGAAACGCAGCGGAGAACCCACTGCCTCCCAGCAGCACACATCAGCACCCCACACCCCCCAGGAGGCCTGCCAGCCTGATGCAGGCCCACCCATGCTGTCAGTGTGGGAAGAGTTTTGGCTGTCAGTCTGAGCTAACCAGACATGTGCGCACCCACACAGGGGAGAGGCCGTTTTGCTGTTCCCAGTGCGGAAAGAGTTTCAGGCTGGCTTCGCATCTGACAATCCACCAGCGGATTCACACAGGAGAGCGGCCTTGCCCCTGTTTGGAGTGTGGAAAGAGCTTCAGATCTGCCTCTGACCTGACCAGACATCAGCGTACTCACACAGGGGAGCGGCCATTCCACTGCTCCCTGTGTGGGAAGAGCTTCATTCAGTCAAGTACCCTGAAAATACATCAGCGAATCCACACAGGGGAGTGCCCATTCCACTGCTCCCAGTGTGGGAAGAGCTTCCGGTCTGCATCCATTCTGACCATACATCAGCGAACTCACACCGGAGAGCGGCCATTCCAATGCTCCCAGTGTGGAAAGTGTTTCAGTCAGTCGAGTACTCTGATACTACATAGACGAACCCATACAGGGGAGCGTCCGTTCCATTGCTCTCATTGTGAGAAAACTTTCAGTCATTCAAATTCTTTGACACTGCACCAGCGAATTCATACAGGGGAACGCCCCTTTCAGTGCCCCCCATGTGGAAAAAGCTTCAGTCATTCAAAATCTCTCACACTGCACCTGCGAACTCACACAGGAGAGCGCCCGTTTCACTGCTCCCAGTGTGGCAAAAGCTTCAGGTTTGCATCAAACCTTACCAAACACCAGCGGACCCACGCCAGTTTGTAAACATAGTAGGGCTCCAATTTCCACTGCTCTAGAAACAGAGAGAGCTTCACTCACATCAGGCTGATAATGGGCATAAACCTCCACAGGAGAGATTTTGTATTTGCTCATCCAGGGGTCATTCCATATCAGATCACCTAAGGAGACTAATTTTGACACCTCCCATCACAGATCTTTGTAATACGTTGCCAGGTGATGCATAGTGATTTCAAAGATGATGTTTGAGCCTTTTTAGGTGAAAATATTAACTATTTGCAAAAAAAATAAATGCACTCAATAAAAAGCGGAATCTTGGTTGCTTGTGTTTTTTGTAAGTTTTTGTATCTCATGTGTTTTCTATAAGTTTTCATATCACAAAAACGACTCAGATTTTAATCAGATTTGGCCCTAATAATACTAAGGATCAGGAGAATCCAATACAACAACCAATCTAAACATTAATTAAAAACAGCACATTGTAACGAACAAGTATGTGTGCTGAGTTTGGAGATCCAGCTGTTTGGCCCTGGGGCTTGGGGTCCACCAAATTCCTTTAGAATGCCTAACCCTAAAAGGTCTAATTAATGACTAACCTTAAAAATTTGGAATTGATGCTTCAACTTAACAGTGCATATAGAATAGCAGGGAGGATCCAGCCCATACTCTGTACCAGGTATTACTATTTTCTGGATGCATATTCTTGACATTGCCATTGCATTTGAGACAAACATACAACATCTGAAATCTGGATTTTTCGTTAATACATTATCAGGCTTGATACAGTCCTGTCCACTTTCGAGTCCAGTCTCTAGGACCTTCCATTTTTTTAACCCTAACCCTAATCCTAACCCTAACCCTAACCCTAACCATGCAACAGACACACCCACCCAGGAACCCTGCACATCCACGGAACCCGGGGAGGACCTGTCGACCGCAGGGGACCACGCGCCACCGGAGGGACTGGGAACCAGAGCCGCTGCCACAGTGACCCCGGAAGACGACACGAAGACAGGACTGCAGACACTCCGATCCCATTCCGTGCCGCTGATTTGTAGGAAGTGTTCCTTGTTGAATGTAAAGTCATTCTTGGTGAGGCTGATTTCCAGAAGTTGTAAGAGGCTCCTGTCCGGTCGGCTGTTGTCCGGGTATCTCTCCATCCAGGTCCTTACAGCTGTTAGTCCTGCCGTTGTGTTGATGTTCGTATATAAGCTGTCTATGTCTATTGTGAACAGGATGGCTTCCTGTGGTATCCTGATGTTTTTGATTTTGTCTATAAAGTTATATGTGTCCTTGATGTAGCTGTTGTGTTTTGTGGACAGTGGATTTAGGTAGTGGTCTATGTATTCAGCGATCCTGTAGGATTCGCTGTTGCAGTCTGAAACAATGGGTCTCCCTGCCGGGACCTCATGTGGTATGGTCCAGGACTGGGGTGGTTTGTGTATTTTTGGGAGGAGGTAGAACACCCTAGGTCTAGGATTTTCCTCTCCCCTCAGGTAAAAGCTTTGTTTTTTGGTAATGTATTTGTTTTCCAGTAGTGTCTGTATGACAGTATGTATTTCCTGGGCTGTGTCTGGGTATATGGGTCTGTCTAGTCTTTCATAATGTGTTGTGTTGTTAAGTTGTCTATGTGCCTCATGTATATATTGTGTTCTGTCCATGATGACAATGGCACTCCCCTTGTCCGCTGGTTTTATGATGATTTGTTTGTTGTTGGCCAGCTCCCGTAGAGCTTGGCTCTCTCCTCTGCTGAGGTTGTTCTTGTCCTTGTGTGTTTGGGGGTTGAGTGCCCTGATGAGCGTGTGATCTTGTGTTATAATTTGTGTGATTTCCGCAGGGATTTGGTCCGTCCTGGGTTCCCAGTTTGATGTCGGTATGAAGGGGGTTCTTTCCGTGGTTTCCGTTCCCTGAAAAAAGGCAGCCAGTTTGAGTTTCCTGTGGAACTCCTGGACTTGTCCTTTGAGGGTTTCCCTTTGTTTTTTGCGGATGCCCACTGTGGGTATGAAGGATAATCCTTTGTTCAACAGACTTACCTGATCTTCTGTCGGTGTGAAGCTGTTTGACAGGAGTATAATGTTCTTGTTCCCCTCCCTGTTTGTGTTTGGGCTTGTGGGGATCCCTAGTTTAAATGGTGGAGCCAGTGGTGTAGCATCTGGGTTGCCGTCCCCTCCGTCCAGTGGATGTCGTCCCGTGTGGTGTGGAAGTCCTCCTCTGGAAGCTTGGGCACATGTGGCATGTTCCTCCGGATGTGTTGGTTGATTTCTTCTAAGTTGGATCTCTGCTGGTGTTGGAGGTTTCCGGAGTGGTTGATGAGCGGAATCCAGATTTCCGCCGCCGGGAAGGTGGATTTGGCCATCCTCAGCATCGTCTGGAGTTGCTTGATGGCTGTCCTCTTTGGATGCTGGTCCTTATTGTTGATCCCGAATGACAGGACCACTCTCTGCACCTTGGGATCCACCTCCGTCTTCTCCAAAAGGGCCGCCGCATGGTAGAAGGTTGCTCCGGGGTAGCTGTCAATCTGGAGGTCCTCCCTGCTGTGCGACGGGATTCTGGAGAGGTTGGAGTCACCCAGGATGATGTTCGGCTTGCAGACGGTGATCTCCCACTCTTGGATCTTCCTGTTGGATCTGGGGTGTCTTGTGGGGTGGAAGATCCTCCTTTCTACTCCGGTCCCGCTGGCAGGTGGGGAGGGGGCGGGGTTAGGGTTAGGGGTTGGGTTAGGGTTAGGGGTGGGGTTAGGGTTAGGGTTAGGGGGTTAGGGTTAGGGTTAGGGTTAGGGTTAGGGTTAGGGTTAGGGTTAGGGTTAGGGTTAGGGTTAGGGTTAGGGTTAGGGTTAGGGTTAGGGTAGGGGGTTAGGGTTAGGGTTAGGGTTAGGGTTAGGGTTAGGGTTAGGGTTAGGGTTAGGGTTAGGGTCAGGGTCAGGGTCAGGGTTAGGGTTAGGGTTAGGGTTAGGGTTAGGGTTAGGTACGGTTAGGGTTAGGGTTAGGTTAGAAAAAATCTTTTTTTCCAAAGTTGCCCCTTGTGAGGGCCCCTTGGGAAAGAAAGGTTTGCACTGGCCATTCAGTGTACTGGAGCCTTTGATTAGGAAGAATTTGGTCCCTCTTGTGTTGGTTTTTAAGTGCGTTTGTTTAGTCCACCCGGGAACATGGTGTTGAGCTTCAAAATCCAGTGTTTTTCCGCTCTCCGTCTGTCCCCTGGTGTCCAGTTAATATTTGTTTCCAGACCCGATATTTCTAGTGCCTCTAGTCCATGGTGTAGGAAATGGGCTACTAGATGTGTGTCTGTGTCCCTATGGTTTCTGATGTTATATATGTGTTGTGATAATCTAGTTCTAATTGTGTTCCCTGTCTCTCCTATATATTTTATGTCACAGTGTTTACACTTTATGACATATATGCAGTTGTTTGTTTGGACTGTAAGTGTTTGTTTAATAAGGTATGTTGTGTTTGTAGTGTTGTTTTTGACAGTGGTTGCAGGTTTGTAAAAAACTGGGCCCTGTGTTTGTACCATGTTCATTTCTGGCAGTTTGCTACTTACCAGGTGGTCCTTGAGATTTTTATTTCTGTTGTAGGCCGAGATGATCTTGTAGTCCTGGAGTACATCTGTGTTCTGCAGGATCCTGGCCACGTTGTTTTTGATTTTTCCGTTTGCCGTCTGGCTGAATGCAGAATAGGTGGTGATCAGTGGAATTATTTTCCTTGGGTCCCGTTGTTTTGTAGTCAAGAAGGTTTTCCGGACCTGTCTGAGGAAAGATCTGGAATATCCCCTCGGTTTTAATGCATTGAAGAGGGTTTTGGTGGCCTCTTCAAAATCTGTTTCCCGCGTGCAGATTCTGTGGAATCTGAGCAGTTGGGATTTGATCAGTCCTTTGAAGGTATGTTTTGGGTGGAGACTGCTTTTGTGTAAAAGGGCATGTGTGTCTGTGTCTTTGAAATAAATTTTTGTGTCTAATATGTTTGTCTGGGGGAATGTGGGTCCCTTGTAAGTGGTAGTGTCCAGAAAGTCAATGTGTTGGTTATGCGTGGTGTATTTAACAGTAATGGATCTATGGTGTGTGTTTAGTATGTGTATAAATTGTTTGAAATCCTCTAAGCTATGTGTCCATGTTCCCCATATGTCATCTAGATACCTAAAGTAATTGGTGGGTAATTTGGGGCATTTTTCAAAGGCAGTCTCCTCCCACTGTGCCATGTAAATGTTAGCATAGGCTGGGGAAAATTTTTTGCCCATAGCCGTGCCGCTGATTTGTAGGAAGTGTTCCTTGTTGAATGTGAAGTCATTCTTGGTGAGGCTGATTTCCAGAAGTTGTAAGAGGCTCCTGTCCGGTCGGCTGTTGTCCGGGTATCTCTCCATCCAGGTCCTTACAGCTGTTAGTCCTGCCGTTGTGTTGATGTTCGTATATAAGCTGTCTATGTCTATTGTGAACAGGATGGCTTCCTGTGGTATCCTGATGTTTTTGATTTTGTCTATAAAGTTATATGTGTCCTTGATGTAGCTGTTGTGTTTTGTGGACAGTGGATTTAGGTAGTGGTCTATGTATTCAGCGATCCTGTAGGATTCGCTGTTGCAGTCTGAAACAATGGGTCTCCCTGCCGGGACCTCATGTGGTATGGTCCAGGACTGGGGTGGTTTGTGTATTTTTGGGAGGAGGTAGAACACCCTAGGTCTAGGATTGTCCTCTCCCCTCAGGTAAAAGCTTTGTTTTTTGGTAATGTATTTGTTTTCCAGTAGTGTCTGTATGACAGTGTGTATTTCCTGGGCTGTGTCTGGGTATATGGGTCTGTCTAGTCTTTCATAATGTGTTGTGTTGTTAAGTTGTCTATGTGCCTCATGTATATATTGTGTTCTGTCCATGATGACAATGGCACTCCCCTTGTCCGCTGGTTTTATGATGATTTGTTTGTTGTTGGCCAGCTCCCGTAGAGCTTGGCTCTCTCCTCTGCTGAGGTTGTTCTTGTCCTTGTGTGTTTGGGGGTTGAGTGCCCTGAGGAGCGTGTGATCTTGTGTTATAATTTGTGTGATTTCCGCAGGGATTTGGTCCGTCCTGGGTTCCCAGTTTGATGTCGGTATGAAGGGGGTTCTTTCCGTGGTTTCCGTTCCCTGAAAAAAGGCCGCCAGTTTGAGTTTCCTGTGGAACTCCTGGACTTGTCCTTTGAGGGTTTCCCTTTGTTTTTTGCGGATGCCCACTGTGGGTATGAAGGATAATCCTTTGTTCAACAGACTTACCTGATCTTCTGTCGGTGTGAAGCTGTTTGACAGGAGTATAATGTTCTTGTTCCCCTCCCTGTTTGTGTTTGGGCTTGTGGGGATCCTTAGTTTAAATGGTGGAGCCAGTGGTGTAGCATCTGGGTTGCCGTCCCCTCCGTCCAGTGGATGTCGTCCCGTGTGGTGTGGAAGTCCTCCTCTGGAAGCTTGGGCACATGTGGCATGTTCCTCCGGATGTGTTGGTTGATTTCTTCTAAGTTGGATCTCTGTTGGTGTTGGAGGTTTCCGGAGTGGTTGATGAGCGGAATCCAGATTTCCGCCCCCGGGAAGGTGGATTTGGCCATCCTCAGCATCGTCTGGAGTTGCTTGATGGCTGTCCTCTTTGGATGCTGGTCCTTATTGTTGATCCCGAATGACAGGACCACTCTCTGCACCTTGGGATCCACCTCCGTCTTCTCCAAAAGGGCCGCCGCATGGTAGAAGGTTGCTCCGGGGTAGCTGTCAATCTGGAGGTCCTCCCTGCTGTGCGACGGGATTCTGGAGAGGTTGGAGTCACCCAGGATGATGTTCGGCTTGCAGACGGTGATCTCCCAGTCTTGGATCTTCCTGTTGGATCTGGGGTGTCTTGTGGGGTGGAAGATCCTGCTTTCCACTCCGGTCCCGCTGGTAGGTGGGGAGGGGGCGGGGTTAGGGTTAGGGTTAGGGGTTGGGTTAGGGTTAGGGTTAGGGTTAGGGTTAGGGGGTAGGGGTGGGGGTAGGGGTGGGGGTGGGGGTGGGGGTGGGGGTGGGGGTGGGGGAGGGGGTGGGGGTAGGGGGCGGGGCCGGGT
>JAFBMS010002770.1:0-24634 GCA_019788955.1 Albula glossodonta | reverse complement strand
TCTCTCTCTCTCTCTCTTTCTTGCAAACACTATTTCCTTAAAACAACCCAAAATGTATTTTGTTCAAGAGGGGAAGACTTTTTCTGAAGTTTGAAAATGCAGTTTTCCCTTTTACCCACTCCAGTAGTTCTAAAATGGTCTGTAGGAATGATGGTTTATGGATGCATGCATGATATCCCAATTAACACTAATTTTCCCTCAGGATCAGAAAACTGAGTCATTATCACAGAAGTGACATGTTATTCGCTCGTATGGTGCTGCAACATAACTAGAGGGTCTGCAGAGCTGTCAGAATAAATCCAATCTTTCCACACACACACTCACAAACTCTCTCTCTCACACACACATACACAGACATACAAACACACACATTCACACACACGCATGCACACACATACACACACACACATGCACACAGACAAACACACACAGGCGCATGCACCCACCCCCCCCCCCCCCCCCCCCCACACACACACACAAATGCACATAATACCAAATATAACCTCGGACCACTCCCTTTCATTTCCATTATGCACATGTATGTACACTCCCAGACAATGAAATAAGGAGAAAGGACATGTCTGCTGTCCAAGTGAACAACTGTACAGCGGTGTTGGTGTTGCTTTCACATGCTGTCCTGTGAGAGACCTCCTTTTTGGGCATCCTTATTCAATTCCCATTAAAAAATAGATAAATACATAAACAACCTGTCCTGACAAAAAGCTCATCCCTGACAAAGAAACTTCTCCCAACCATGTCCTATAATTGAATGTCAGTTCAATGTTGAATAGTCTAGTAAGTGGGATACATTTTGTCTGTTTTGTCACCAGGGCTTTTGTAAAAAAAAAAAATAAAACAGTTGTGGTTGGGAACGCTCATAGTTAAAGAATACATGTTTTTGAGGGGCTTCTGAAGGCAACCTTAGAATGTTCATAGAAAAGCAGCACCAGCTGCACCATGCTAACACTGGGCCCCTTTGTTTGCCATCACTAGGGTTTATCAATGAGCTAAAATGTGTGCCAGCTTCAAAGGAATGCTGTGTGAAATGACATGAGTCTGCAGCGTCACCTGGACCTCGTGCTCCAGCGGTACGCATTAGCAACCGCTTCATCACCCTTCGTTTTCTTTAAATTGACAGATGCTCTTATTGAAATACAAACAGCATGCAACATAATAATAAAAAAAATTAAGATAAAGACATTACCGATGCAAACATCACAACAGCAATATGCGCAGAACTGCAGTATTTATGGTGAGCAGGATAGCATCTGACAATAATCATTAGGATCTCCCCACATACAAAGCATCGCAGTCAGCACAGATCTTAACATTTATCCTCCATTAAAGCAACCTCACTCATTTTTAAAATGCATGGCCATGGAGCTGCATAAGAACTGAAACAGATACTTTCATTCTGTAAGATCAGGAGCAGTCGCTCCAGTTTCACCGCATCTCTGTGGTGTAGCGGTTTGAGCCTGATGTTTAGACTGACGAGTTCCCTGCAATCGACCCACTGTGTTTATGGTACCGAGCAATATTCCATAAGGTCAACATTGACTCGCATCATATTACAACACCATAGAGGCTTTTAATAATTTGACCTTTTCCACGCAACACCTCACTAAACTGGAGGGTTGTGCTGTATTATATTTTCTATGTGCCCGACTATGTTGTTGAATCATTTATATATTTCAAAATTCACCCCGCCCACATGGTGAGTCTGGTGGGGAATAATGAGCAGGAACAACTGGACCGAAACCCATTCCCCCCCATGCCCGGTTCTGCTTCTGACATTCAAGAAGCCGGCAGTGTGAACAGGTCACCGTGATGCACACTCCAAGAGGGGTGCCTTGCAAATAAGTGCAGTCCCGATACATTTTTGCTGTCCTGCTTGAATGTGGTATATCAATAGAAATTATTACGAAGACAATGATGATGACGATGATGATGGCAACTCCTGGGTTATGCCATTAGAAACACAAATTACTATGAGGCATGCTGCACACTCATACTTATATGGTGTGGAACTCCAGGCAAAATCTACTCACACATAACAAGTGTTAACATGTGAGCTGCTGTTTTGTCAACAAATGTGGTCTCTTTTAGGATGGTTATTACAGACACCATTTTATTAACATCTCTTTTTTTCAATTACCTCAACACATATTTTATGGCAGGCGAGATTTGAAGTCCCTGAGCACATTTATATGTGAAAACACAGGGTAAACGCTGTTATATGTGCTAAAAGGGGTCACGATCTATGTCTCTGAGAAGGACTGAAAATGAGTGGAGTTAAAAAATTACGCATGCTGTCGCATTTTATCTGATAAAAGCAGTACCTGTGGCTGTTTATAAATTATACTTGAACCCTCTCAAGTTTCAGAGAGTGCCATGGTGTAAAAATCTAAAAGTTGACTTTGGGTTTTCCATTTTGTCATGGGAGAATGTCAGATTTGTATTTTTTTCATTTTGTCTTATTTAGTTTCCTTTATCTGTGCACATATGTCAGCCCAAATATACTTAAGCAAGAAAGGAGAAGGTTCCCATCGGAATCAATGAAAATGTTAATGAATATCCTCAACAAAAAATATGACATGTTACTATAGCTTCACCTGCCTTTACAGTAATGGTGATACATGTTTATAAAAGCTCTTAATTGTATTGTATGAAGTATGGACACAAACTAAATCTGGATTACTGTCCAATTAATGGTTATCTATGCCTCATGCAAAGCCATACCCAATTCCTCAACCTCTATATCTAAAAGATTCCACAACATATAAACCTACATACAAGTCTAATAACTTATCCAAGCTAACAGTATGTAAATGGAGCCAGATTTTCATTCCTTAAAATGAAATTGTAATTTATTTAAGAATTGCATCATGTCATAGATTCATTAATCTGTTAAAGTATGGCCATATGACTAAGGTCTCAGAATGAAGAATGTTATACTAAGAGCAAACTGTGTAAATAATGTGTACATACTTAGAGCAAACTGTTCTTAACAACCGATGCCACCCCCGCAAGAAAAAAAAAAAAAAAAACAGAAAAAATAACCTTGACACCGCAGTGAAGTTAGAGAGTGAGAATATCAACTGAGCAGAATTTGAGTGCACCTAATAATGAATTACTTATTTCTAAATACAGAATCTGGAATCTTTTTAATGCCTGAAGCAATGAATTCCTCATATCTTAATGAGAAAATGCATACAGCTCAACGCCCGGTAAAGAGGCTCTCTCAGTGCTGCCCCCTAGCGCTCAAATATAAAACAGCATTTATAACATTCCATACATTTCACAGCTTCCAAAAGAATTGATTCTCTGTTTCACTGTCTTTTCAGTTTTCACTGCCTTGCCAATAGGTCGTGTTTTCGTGAACCGTTTCCAAGCTGTATTCCTACCTTTTTCTAAGATATTCAAATTTAGGAAGTACCTGATTAAACCTTGAGAAAGGAAACGACATGCCGCACTGTAATTAGTTTGGGGTAGTATTAAGACATAGTACATGGTATAAATTACGTTTGTTTTAAAACATAATTGTGCTATTCGATTGCACATTTTGGCAGGATTATCGAATAATAGTTACAGGTAACTCCAGTTTTTTTTTTTTTTTTTTTTGTATTTGTACTCAACATTTTAAAACAGGCAGCTTTAAAATGTTATTTTACTTTGCATTGTTTGGCATCTTCATCGGTATAAAATTACATTAAATCGAATGTAGAAGACCACTGTCCATTTGTAAGAACTTTCTCCAGATTAATTAATTTCCTGAAACTTAGTGGAATAAACAATCGGAAACCAAATAGATGTGTAAGCTATCAATTACTTAATGAACGAACAAGTATGACAGTAAGTAAGTAGGAAACCAAAAACATTAAAATTAAATGTAAAAAAATAAATTGGTTGCAGCCTCGTTAAAATTATACTGCGGGCACTGTACCCCAAACAAAGTAATAAATGTGCTTTTTCCGCTTTGGTGTGTGAGAGATATGCGTGTGTGTTGAAAAAGTGGGTGTCGCTAAGCATGCTGGGCTCAGAGCTTCAAGATGATGGTACGGAGAGGGGAGCTCGTACAACACAGCGGATCGCATACACACAACACTCTGTTGTAAACAGTGAACCGAGCCGTGGGAACGTCTGCATGTAAATTTGCTGTTGCCTGTCTCGGACATCCAGGTTCTGGATTTGCCACAGTGGCTTCGGTTTAGTCTGTGACCGGGGAAGGTACAATGTATCTAAGCCCGAACTTTAAATTAGCGGTCCCCTGACCCCTCGTTTCTTACTCGCAGCTTATGGGGGGAACAACGCCGAGCGTAGCGTTCTGGTACCAAGTACTCGCAGCTCTGTTCACCGGGAGATGGTAACGTATGTACGGAATTGGAAGGAACATGGTTGAGAGGACCAGTAAATTTTTGTTGATCGTCGTTGGATCCATCTTTTTCATGCTTATTCTGTACCAGTACGTGGCCCCGGGGGTGATGAACTTCGGGTCTCCGCACGGGTACCTCATCGAGGACGATACGGATATCTTTCCTACTCCGGATCCACACTACGTGAAAAAGTACTATTTTCCAATCAGGGACCTGGAGCGAACTGTGGATTTCGAAATAAAAGGGGAAGACGTTATTGTCTTTCTCCACATCCAGAAGACTGGGGGGACCACTTTCGGGAGGCATTTGGTCCAAAATGTGCGACTAGAGGTTCCTTGTGATTGTAGACCTGGGCAGAAAAAGTGTACCTGCTACCGCCCGAACAGGAAAGAGACCTGGCTGTTTTCAAGGTTCTCCACCGGCTGGAGCTGCGGGTTACACGCGGACTGGACCGAGCTTACCAACTGCGTGCCCGGTGTACTCAACAAGAAGGAGAACAAATTAAAAAATCTGAGGTATGTGATTAAAGTAGTGTCGACTCTGTATTCGCCACCTGAAAGTGATACTCTTTAGCTAGACGGGTAACAGCTGAAATTACTCTTGTTTTCTAATTTGTAACCCATGGTTTGCGTCTCGGTTGCTCTCCTTGTTAGGAAGTTAACTGGCTCACAAGCGAAACAACTATTAATTATTTACTTCGAAGAGATTCCTGAATAGTATGATGTTGTTTGCCTATATGTAGGCCTACACCCTATATGCCCAGAAAATACTTGAATTTACTTGGTAAAGGGTTAAATGTAGATTTGCAAGATTTGCATTTTGGTTGTCAGCAGTTTGTTCGTTACCTTCTCTCTTCCCCTATCAGTGGGAGTAAACACAGGCTAAGCTACATGCCCCTAACTGCGCAGAGAAAGTGGAAAATTACTGCCCTATCAAGCAGTCTTTGTAAACAGTCTTTGTAATTCGTGCCAGATATGTAGGCTTAGTGGTTACAAATTCCAACACGACCTGAGCAAGGTGGACATGTTCCCTATTCGTATCGGAAGCTGTTGCAGTCGTCTACTCAGTAATCAACTGGCCGTCTGAAGCTCTGTATTTTGGTTTAGTGGTTTCGGAGCTTTGTCATCGCATCGCAACCTACATTGGAACAATATTTCCTTATTTCCCAGTTGACACAATTTACTAAATTAATGTTTAACTTCTTTCTGATATCGAAATAATCCGTCTGCTGGTTAAATGCTGTCACATCTTGTTGCTGAAACACAAGTGATTTACAAGTTTTATAAAACCCCCATGCTATTTCTGTATCTCTTTGGATAGTAAAGGAATGGCACTGCAAACAAGATAAACATGAAGTGACTAATTTAGGCTGTTTCTTTGTAACAATTCATCAGATTGTGGCTAGCTCATGAGCTGCACTTATCAGCAGCGTGTCCCGTTGCCCTTTAAAATGGGCAGAAAAGCTGTTGAAAAGAGTTAAAGCAGTGAAGACGCCGGTGAGCGCTGAGCCGCAGCCGCTCCGTGCTACGGCGGGAAGTCCACGCTGACTTTCAAACTGCCAAAGCGAAGACAGGCGAGCGGTGCTGGTGAGGCTGGAGCTCCCTCCATGCACACTGAGCGAACTGTGGCGTACAGTGTATTTTAATACCACACCGCAGTCCACAAGTGCCTTGCCACACCATAGCCTATCCTTTTAATCTGTCAGCAGACGGACGGTTCAGTATTTCATTAGATCACACTGAAATACCTGTGCCCTGCCCCAATTCACACACCGTAGTTTCCCCGTTTTGACAATGACAGTAATGAGCTCCTGCAGATCTCCTGGCCGCATTCCGGTTTGAGGGGTTTTCCACCGCCGGCGCGCTGCTGCGGCTGCGGGGCATGGAGCAAGGAGCACGGGCTCCGCATTCATGACCGGCGGTCTGAAAAGTGATGCAAGCGGCGTCGAAGGTGCTGTTTAGTCAGAGGTTACGAGACGTGTGTGATGCTCATTGTTGTCACCTTAACACTATGCCGGATTCTCGATTCATCACAATGATTTCAAGTCGCATTTTGTCATGTCATGTCAACGTTCATATGGCTGGGTTTATTCAAATAGCTGATATGCCATTTAGTTATGATTTGGTTGATAGCATGATGTTGGACTGAAGGTTACAGCAATCATGTTTATAAAATGTTCTGCCATATATGTTCTGTTGATCTGGCGCGCCTGGTTGACTCTCCTTCTCCGAAATAATAACGTTTTTAGTTTAATTACTTTTTATGCATCACTCCTGAGATTGTATTTATGTTTAGGATTGTTTAAAATGTGTAAAATGGGTTATAATTGTTGTAGTTTGTGATTGAGTGGTCCAGTAAGTGATCATCGAGTTCTCTGAAGTGTCCTCCAGAACATCATGAACCAACCCTGTACACTAACAAGGATCACGATGAAAACAAGTCCATGGGTTTTTGGTGCTATCGTTGTTTTAGAGGTGCATGAAGGTCTGACTGCTTGTATACATGTGTTTTTAAAGCTGGATCAAACAAAGATAAATGCCAGCTTGTGTGAATAGGGATTCATTTGCCAGGTTGTATCTACATTCAATGGCAGAGTGGAAATCCCTGTCCGACCAAACTATGAGGGGTCAATAATGCCGCTGAGAAGGTCAATTTCCCTCATTACCGAGATCTGACGGGAAACGGGCTCCTACAAAGATGTTTCCTCATGCCATTGATCAAGTTATTTGCTGTAACACGCAAATTGTGTCGTACGCACGCACACGCACACACACACACTCACACACAGCCCTCTCCAAGCTTCTATTTACAGAGTCTGTGTACCATTCCCTGGTGTCCTGTTACCCTCATATCCAATTAATCCACATGTCTGGGAAAACGGTTGTAGATTTCTCCTAACAAGCACCCCTTTCAACTTGACACACCAGATGACCTGAGTCTTCGTCTCACATGCCGTTCCTGTAGACATCTCTCTCCGCTCCTGATTAAACTCGAGTACATTACAATTCAGCCATCAGCGTGGGGGGAAAAAATCTTTAGGTGACATTTTTCATCGCTTTACATCTAATCTAATCATTGTAAACCTAGAGACATGATCCACATCATACTCTGTCTCCTGAAACTGCCTGCTTCCTCTCTCTCTCTCTCTCTCTCAGTCCATGGGAGCCAGGGAATATTGTTGGAGCTATTTTTGTTTAGTTTTTCTTGTTGCTGTTATTTTTTTTTATTATGATAGAGAGGATTGTGACAATTGCCAATTGTACTCAGGTAGTGCAGAGCTAACTGATATTGATGGTCCATGGTGGACTTGAGCCTTGGATACGGGTCACTGATTAGCGAAGTTCACCTGTTTCCGGAGGGTTGCAGGTTTGAATCCAGAGCGGAATGCTGCTGCTGTGCCCTTGAGCAGCTATTTAACCTGAATCACTTTAGCAAAGTATCCAGCTGTGATAATGCATGGGGTGGGAAATGTTACACAAGCCCCCCAGGATACTGGCGAATGACAAGCAAATTAATGACAAAGGAAAGGGGGGGGGGAGGTGGAGGGGGTAATGGCTTTTAGGTCTGGCCTGGTGCTCATTGTGTTGAATAAGGCTTGATTGCAGAAGTTCGGGCCAGATCCATCTTTAAGGTGTGGACAGATTGGTTTTCAGCCACATGGCCCAGATCTGGGATGTGGAAGAAGATAAGCAGATAAGCATTTAAGAGAAAACACATTTAAAACAAAGAATAAAAAACTCCCCTATGTACCTGAGATTTCAGGGACATTTTATTTTTCCTTTGGGCAGGGGAGAGCAGTGCACACTGGTATGCTAATGCGGCTTCCCCTGTGATTTGGGAAAGTTTTTGTTATGAGCCAGATGAAACGATAGTGAGGGAAACGAGAAGAGGAATATTCCTTGCTGTTAAGGCCGCTGAGCGCATGCCGCCCAACAGGATGCTAATGTTTAATGTGTAACTGCGCTCGTTACGAGGAGGCAGAGAGAGTGCGCTCCGTATGGGGTGTGGGGAAGGAGGGGGGAAGGGGGGGGGGGGGGGATCACACAGCATCAGAGAGGTACAGTGTGTTGCGTCATTAATGGAGGGTAGTGGGAAGGGATCACAGTAGGGGGTCCTAATCGGTTTTTCATCACTAAGTCGTCTTGCTCTGTGAAATGAGGAATGGAGGAAAGTAAAGCGCCTATAAGTTACACTGCATTCCCTATGTTACTGCTGTGGGGATGAGGATGGCGAGAGTGTAGTCATTGCTTCTGCCATTTGTTATGATTATTATTTGGGTTAATTTATGTGTATCATGCCTTGCCCCTTTGCTTACAGTTTGTCTTTGTGCTCTCTGGCCTGTGAGAGATTTAATGGCTGTGGTTAGGGTAGTTTTATGAAGGTATCCAGGTGAGATAAATTAACTGAGGCACAAGGTTCCATAATTGTTTTGTGTGGCAATTTTTCTGTTTAACCAAGCAGAGATGTGGTCTAATATGCATAATATTTGTTAACTGTTGGTGCCAGATACACACTAATGTGTCTTAATTTGATAATGAGTTTTAATTGTAACATTAATGGCTAAAGTCAAAAAAATCTGCCAATTTAAAAAATTTAAAAAAAAATCTCTAAAGTGTGTTTGGGAAACATGTATCATCAAGTAAAATGAAAAGTGACTTTGAAATGAAATGTGTGTAGGTGTTACAAACTCCTGCTGGAACGGGTGCCCTGGAGGACTTGTACATCCCAATGATCTCGTGAAGGAAATTGACAACACACAACGCAATCAGCAAATCGGATTTCAGGCAAATTTCGACAGTGCAGATTCGGCGGTAATATTTCATTTTAATCATAAACATTATGAGACAAACATATCATGGCACCCACGCACTCCCTCGTTTCCCCCCGATCTGTAATGAGTGAAGAATCGTTTATTGCAGATTTGTTCGGATAATTTGGCTTGTGGCGGGAAGGAAAGGCTACGCAATCCTGTCTTGTTTCCAGGCCGCGCCACCCCCTCGGGAACCCAAGACTGTGCGGCAGGCTAAGTTATTAATGTCTTAATGAGACTCATATCTTCATATTTACATTAAAGTCATTTTTCAATTTGAAAAGAGTCTGGATTGTGATACTAATCATGACACCGCTGTTCCTTTTTTCCTCTTCTGTTTTTTTTTTTTTATGATTTTTACATTTTTTTTTTTTAATAAAATGTCTGCTCAGCTGAAAGCGAGCAAAGTGGTTTTGTCTTCTCAAATGAAAATGAATCCCACCTTTCAGACAGGGAGCAGTGCCTGTAATGCGATTCTGCGTTTCGTCAGGCGGTGGGGGGGTGGGGGCGGACGCCAGGCTCGCGCAGCTCTCGGACCCCACACGTCTGTGATGGTCTGTTTAAAGTGTGCGTTCCTCCCTCCCTCACTCCCACCATCTCCTGCTCTGGCATGTAACAGTGGGGTCAGCCAGGGCGGTGTTATCTGCCTGGTTTTAATGGGGGAAACGGCTGCCCCTTACGCGGGATGTGGGGTGAAGGGCCTGGGGTAATAACTCATCCTGATTATCTCACAGGCTGCAGAAACACCATCACCATTATCCCCCAAAGGGGTACCGCAGAGATCTCACACACACTCTGGACCTCAGGGCCAGGGACGGGCACGTTCAGGTTCTCCTCTGCTGGGAAGATGGAAAGCTATTGTGAAGACAGATGACAGACACACACACATATACGCACGCACACACACTCTCAAATCATGATGCAATACAGATCTATACCATTTATAAAAAAAAAAACAGAGTGCCCTCCATGTTCCTAAGGAAGCTACACCCTTACAAACACACACACACACACACACACATGTAATGAGAAACAAGCAGACCATTTGACCCATTAAGGCTTGTCATTCGCCTACACATGCTAACACACACCGCTGCAGTTTTGCCCTGTAGAACCTGTGAGTTGGGCAGGAAGACTGGTGTGGGACAGTGGTGGTAATACTCGGTGATACTCCACAGTCGTGTGTCTACATTGTGTGTCTCCTGGTAAAAACACACCGTGCACCGCTGGGTCCCTGGCTGTGTTCAGCATGCAGGTCCCTCCCTGCGGCTCCCCACGGGATCGTCATTCCCAGTCTCTCCTGAGAGGGAATACTGAATGAAGGGAGCGTGCTCCTCCACTGAAATGCTGCTGACTGGCTCTTTCTCGGCTGTCGCCGGTGACTGCGTTGATGCCCGCTGCTTCTGAGGACACGACGCTGCTCGTGCCGACCTGAGACGTGTGAGGACATAAGTCTATTGGGTACCATTGATTCAATGGCTGATACACTCACATGAACAGGCTAGTGAAAATGTCTGTGGTCTACCCACTGCCAACGTGCATAGTCAGAGAAGATATTTGTATGCGGTTATGTCCCTCACAGCCCAGAGTAATGCAACTATGCTATTGGGGAATGTAGTGGGGAGTCCACTTCATCCATACCAATCCTGTCTATAGCGTCATCAAGGGAGAGAAGGGATCAAGGACTGCCCTGCCTCCTTGCTCAGTAGCGCCCTCTCTGGTGGGTTGCAGACCTGCAATATCCTGGAGCGAGCTGGATCAGTCCGGGCAGTATGTCAGCTGTCAGATCTCGGGCTTGCCTCAGACTGTGATCATACACAGAGAGAGAGACACTCCCACTCACAAACATTGAAGCATTTGCGCATCTACGCCGATACTGCATGCACCTGTTAACCCTCCAGCGTTTCACAGAGTTCTGATAATGTAGGCTAATGCATTATTTAAACTCATTATTTTGAGGCACACATAAAAGGTGAAACTTTTATTGCAGTGGGAATAGAGGGGAATGAAATATTCAGGATCTGTTGGATAAAACAAACAGGGTTTTCACGACAATATCAAGATTTATTATCGTTATTACTATTGTTTATTTAGTTTTTTGGTTGGAGTGTAAGGTTGTATTTCTCAGGGATTTCATGGATCCTGTTTTGTCCCTGGGTGAGCGCTAAACCCCGGGGGACCCGGGGGACACAGGTGAGGCTGAGGTGCGGAGTCCGATCTGACAGGTGTGTGGTCTCTCTCTCCGAACGCGCCGTACGTAGGAGAGACGCGCTCGGAATGGAGCAGCTGAATCAGGGGCTCGATTAAATGCCTGTGAGAAAACAAGGCCCGAGGAATTTGTTCGCTGTGATGGAACAAGCCCATATAAATGCACCCTGCTGGGTCCAGCTCGTTCCCCGTGTTCCCCACACACACACACACACACACACACACACACACACACACACACACACACTCAACACTGCGGTTAATTTGTAAACAGTCATGCACATTTTTTTCCCCCCTTCAGAAAATATAAGTGAATTGCGGTAAGGTACATGCTGAATGATAATTGAAAATGGCGAGGTGCACTAATCGCAGACAGATGTTTTTTTTTTTTTTAATTATTATTATATATTTATATTTTTGTTCAAAGCATGGCTCCAGGTCTTCTCATGGCTGGCGTCTTGCGTTTGACTGTGACGTGAGAGTCTGGCGCATCGTCAGACGGGGCTCAGCCCCTCCTGATAAGCGAAGTCTCCCGAGGCTCTGTCTGCTTCCTCTGCGTACCCTCACTGCATTTACATTTGCCTGCAGAAATGCAAACAAACAAATAAACAAATACTTCAAAGGCAGCAATTAACAGCCCTGTTTTTTTTTTAAATATTTTAAATCTTCACATCAAGTCACATCAAGATTTCAAAACGAAAAAATAAAAACAAAAAAAAAAAACTTGTTTCCCTGTTTTTTTTTTTTTTCCTCCTGTTTCTCAGCCCAGTGTGATTGGGGGAAACAGGATCTGGCAGTGCCGGCTCACAGTCTCACCACAGGCCTCGCATGCCTCTGAAAGGGCAGTATCTGCCGTCCCATCCAATGGGTGACATTTGGGGGAGTGTCACAAGCGTTGGTCTGCCAGAGCGGAAGCACTCCGCACAACGCAGCCAAAACCACGCCTCCCCTCGGAACTCCCTCTGAGATCTATTTGCGGGTCCAACGCGTCTTAGGACACTTATAATAGCCCATGGCTGCCATGGCGACCCATCAGACAAATCCACTACAACTCCAGGCGAGCTTCGACCCAATCCACCCTCCGCGCCCATGGAACTGACCACAGAACGAGGCACTGACCACATAAATCATTACCTGTGGTTTTAAGAGAGAGGAAGTAAAGGGCAGTCTCGATTATGGATCTGCACCCACTTTTTCGTATTCTCCTAATTTTGACGTGAAGAAGAGTTCACCAGCGCATTGAATACTCTGGGATCAGGGATCATATATGTAACAACTTGAGGGGTAAATCCCCCCACCCGTGCCGCTGTAATCCCGTTGAAAGGCGGCCCGGGGGCTAATAATAGCCTTAGCTGATTTATGGAGCCAGAGATTGGCCGGCCTGCACTTACAGTAATAGCCGCTGTTGGTACGGCTGTGCTGTAACCTGCGATTTGGTTCTCAGAGGAAACAAATGGCTCCAAAGCCGCCTTTAACGAGTGGCTTTCTCTCTCGCTGCGAGCAGAAATGAGAGAAACCTGACTGAGACCTCTATCATTGCCTTTTCTTGACTGGTTTCTCAGGTTGTGAAAATTATACAAAGTTTTACAAAGTTGTACAAGTTTTTTTTTTCTTCATTCCAGAAATCAGTGTTAAGCTATTTTTTTATATCCCAGAGGCCTAATTTTCAAACTTGTACTCACGTGTCTGGGCCTGAGCATGGAGCCATTCTCTGGACTCAATGATTTATCAGCTTGCCTTCCTCTGACTAACTGGCCAGTTTGTTGCCTGTATCTTGTTCCCAGGCTTTTCTATAGGACAGTGCTATTCACCTGCAGGTGTTTGGGCTGCAGGTGGGGCTGCGTGTATTTTCTCCAATCATGCATTACATGCCCTTTTTTTTTTTTTTTTTTAACCTCCTTGGTCAGGCAGACAAGCTAGTTAGTGAAACTGGGCGGCGCAGAGCATGGTTGGAGTGAATGCTTGCAGATGCTGTGGCCCTGCTGGACTGCAATTTTTAGCATGTTCTCATGGTGTTGTTTTCTTCACCAGTGTTTAATCTTACTGTATTATTGGCTCTCTCCGATGAGTTATCATCTTCTGCAACTGATGTCCTTTTGTGTTGTGTTTTGCCACAACCTGATTAGTAGCCCATGTAT
The DNA here is from genome assembly GCA_019788955.1 of Albula glossodonta. NCBI lineage: Eukaryota > Metazoa > Chordata > Actinopteri > Albuliformes > Albulidae > Albula > Albula glossodonta. The sequence continues at coordinate 11,105 of JAFBMS010002770.1, read as the reverse complement.
GGAGACTACCACTAATAATGAGCCAGTAAAAAAAAGGAATAAGCAAGTGAATGAACAAGCAAAGTAGTGATAGGAGGAAGGAGGGAGGGAGTAAACAAGCACTACAGCCCACAAAATGGGGACAGGCGTGGGTTCCTGCCGCCTCCGCCCGTCGCTCTTCTCTCTGCAGCACGGCTCCTGCTGGTGTCACTCTAATCAAACAGCCGAGGCAATTTTCCACTCGGCGGCTTTATGGATATGGCCCTCTGCGCACGCCGAGCGTGACCGGAACATTACAGGAAATGTGTTTTTCATGGAAGATTTGCCACGGCTTCCAAAACAGCCAGGATTCCGTGTGATCGAGCGCGTACACGCACGCTGCCGCCGGCAACCCGCAGAGGTTAAGTTACTTCAGCACCTGTTGGGACTCCGATACGTTATTCACCAATTAACAAGACCAATTCATGCTCGCTTTTTAGATCGTCATAGTTTAACCCCCAACCTCCGACCCTGCCCACTCCGGCTAAGCGCAGATAGTGAGGAGCTGAAGTTACCCATGGGCCTTCAAGAAAAAAAAGTGCAGAGAAGGGAAAGGGAATGAAGACGGACGATGGTCTAATTGAAGTACGTTATTGAAGGAGGCCGGCATGTCAGCCTCCACTGATGAGGAGGTTAGTCTCTAGCTCTCTGAGGTCCGACTTTCTCAGGATTTCATTTACTGCCTCTGCGATTATCTTTCCCCTGGCGCCCTCTCTCTCTCTCTCTCTCTCTCTCTCTCCCTCCTTCTCCCTGTCTTTCTCTCTCTCGCTCTCTCTCTCTCTCTGACTCGTTTTCTCGTTCCCCATTCCCTACATCCCTGTCCACTGAGGTCATCAAATGTCAATCAGTTCCACTTTTTCTAGTTAAATTCCACCAATAAGGGATTATGAGTGCTTTCCCCTCCTTCTCTTTTAATTGCTCTGAATCCTCGGGTGTCAGCAGCCGAACCCATATCCCAGAGTGACGTTCAATTCCGGCTCAAGAGATTGAGTCAAATCATTTAGTTTCTTCTGGACAAACTAGAATTGACAGCTGGGAATTGCTATGAACTGAAGATCGCAGCAGCAGCAGAGAATTGTGGAAAATTGATCGAGGTTTGTTTTCCAAGGTCATAATGAGAAAGCACGCTTTTTTTCTGGGGCTTTTGGTGCTTCGGACATTTCAGTGTTTCCAGGTTCCTGGATGTCAGTTCTTTTACACCGGCAGTTAAAGGACCTCTCTGGCTGAACTTACGTCTTGATTTTACCTGAAAAATACTCAATGCTATGAAGGCAGAGACGATGACATAGGACTCTATCACACTCGTTAAAGAAGTAACGCTCCTCCGTTTGCTCCTTAACTTTATATACAGGACAGCTATGTCACATTTGTAACATATTGATTAATGAATGTAATTAGTATGTAAGTAATTTTGGGAGGAAGTCTGGAAATCTGTCATACTCTCACTGACATGTAAATTTGCTCAGTCTTTGATCGGTGTGCAGCACCATTCTTAGACTGCAGTGTGCAGTAGAGCCTGTAGCTAACAGCATCAGAGTGAGTCAAGGGGTTCTGTAATGCAGGACTGCACTGGGACAGAAAAGTGAGGAAGCTGGGGTCAGGCCGCTCCCTGGGGCGGAGCTGGAGTTCTCAGGACGGCTCAGGAGGAGGCCGTGCCCGTAAACCAGGACAGTGCGGATGTGTTAATCTTGTCAGATCAGCGCAGATTAAAGTCTGCCAGCGTCAAAGCCGACTGCGAGGCTGCAGATCTCCCAGCCTTCTGCATCCTGAACTGGGTTCAGGGGCTGCTGTCAAAGGGGCTTTGGCTGGATTCCGTCCCTCCCTCCTCCCTTTCTTTCTTCTGTTTGTGTATTTACTTATGTCGCTCATTCTTTTTCTCAAAGTAATATACCACATCTGTGATGGAAACCGGATTGGAGAAGGTGATGGTCCATGTATCACATATTTTTGGGGCAATTCAGTCCAAGGGCAGGGGATTTTTCTTTACTTCTTATAGGGATTTAATATGCATCGGCATTTAATTACTGTGCCCCAAAAGTAGTTCTGTTTTCTGAAAAGCAACATTGGGAAAAATTTCTTTTTATATTGCTACAATTTCTATTGTAACATCCATCTGGTTAGGATCAGACTCTGGCCAATGGGGAGCACCCTTTTAGAGCGTTCCGTTGATCACACAAAAGCAGTATGATGTCATTTTGGCTCACATACAGATTGTGGTAGTACTCATTTCCCTGCAGTTGGTCTCCTGCAAAGTCCTGCCCATGCAGGAAGCACAGATGTTTTTCCTGTCCAATACCCCAATGCCTCCCCCCACCCCCACCCCCACCCCCGCTTGTGATGATGTGATTGCAAAGTACAAAATAAGGCCTAATTAATGGTAAATACATTTTAAAAAGGTGTTTCAAAAAGATGAATCGAGACAAAGTGCAAAACTCCCTTGGGGTCGGCCTTAATTGGGACTTAATTGGGCTTGCCAATAGCTGGGGGACTGCACTTCACCAGGACTGCATTTTCCCCTGTCCCTTTCAGTACACTAGGTACCCGCTGGCAAAGTTGTGGCTGCAAACACGTAACCCCAATATTCCATTAGCAACAGCAAACATCGCCCTTACAGTGCGGTAGCAACACACTATGCTGCTCAGACATGGAGAGGAACCTGACTAAATATGTTTTGAGAGGTGAAGGTGAATCACAAGGATGTGCATGCACACACGCGAACACACACACACACACACACACACACTCACACAGCATGCCAATGCTCTGCTCTGCCAGTCTCAAAGCAGTATCTCCTCTAATGTTTAAATAAACAATGACCCAGCTCCAGATAGTCTCAGCGGAGCACTTTGCATAAATTAATAAAATAACGGATGAAGTGATAGACTCCGGCGTCTAATACAGTGAGTAAGTGCTTTTGTACCTGGTGATAACGCATGCACAAACATGCACCTACATACACGTTGCTCTCACACACACACGCACATGCTCATGCACACACAGACACACACCTAGGGCCAGGCCTGTGTCCTAACCGTGATTGAAATGATAAAAAACATGCTCAACGGTGAATATCAAATATGTAGTGTGTGTGTGTGTTTGTCTGTGTGTTTGAGCCTGTGGGCCTGAATGGTACATCTGTGTCTTCCTCAGAATTTCCGCTGCTCTTGGAACTCTTCAAGGTTTACTAGATTTGCTTGAAGCATTGCAAAGCATCCCTTTGAAGTACAGGGACTTAAAACTCTCACTGTCAGACTGTATCTGCAGCCTGTAACAGTAGCTAAATTGTCGGCCCCCCGAAATACCACAAGGGGCTCGCAATGTTCACACTAGCTCCAAAAATACACATCCTTCCGTTGTCACTGCTCATAGAACCACCCTGTTTTTATCTGTGCGTGAAAATAAGAAAACACCCGCTGCAGTCTGATTGATTGGATTTTGTGTTGTGGTCTGATGGGAGGTTTTTCCATTGAGCTTAGCTGGATTGAATCACTCCTGGGCCGCATGTGTCCGGCGCAAACCAGGGCGTTGTGGGTGGAGGACAGGATTCCTTCCATCGCCACTGTTCTCTCGTCCTGCGCTAACTTGCCAAACCAGATGTCTGGCCATCGCTGTGAACCGATTCTTCGATGCGGAGGACAGATTGTCATGTGATGACTGATTAGGGAATATTGGGGGTTGGGGGGGGGCGGTGGGGGGACTGGGAACTGGGTCTATAATTAGCAATCTGTAACAGGGGCAGACTGGGACCTGCAGGCACAGCTGAGGACGGATTAGCCGGGTGCTGCAAATGGGCTGTACACACTGCACAGGTTTCACCCACGGCCACAGGTGTTCACCCTCCCTGTGGTTCCTCCAGATAAAGGCTTATGTTGGAATTGGCAGGAGCCTATCTCAGCAGGTGATGGCCAAGTCTGCCTCTAGAGGGCGCTAGGGAGTTCCTTGTTTTCTCCCACTGTGGCCGCATCTGACCGCGGGGGACACAAATACGAGGGTTTCACGCGGGTTGAAGGTGCGAGCGAGCGAGAGAAGCCATCAAGAAGGAAACAACGGCGTCTCCTCTTCTTGTGGAAATCTAATTAACTACTCTGATGCAGGCTGGCGGAGACACCGGAGTCGGCAGCGAAAGGCACGGGTCCCGGCCGGGCTGCCGTGGAAACCCTGACGCGCACACGCTCTCCTCCACCAGGTGTGCATTTCCTCTGCCCCTGTTAATAAATGAAGAGCGAGGCTGCCGCTAGCTGCTGTAACCTTAATATGTCATTCACTGTGTTAGAGACCTGATAGACAAAGGCCCATTAATCAGCTTTTATTAGGCTAATAGCCTGCCCCTGCCAGCGTGCCCTGGAACCCTCTCTCTGTACTGTGCAGTAGTGTGTTTCCATCAGCACACACGGATTATACCATACACAAATGTGCACACATGTGTGCGTGTGAGTGCGTGTGTGTGTGTGCGTGCGTGTGTGTGTGCGTGTGCGTGCGCATTATTATGTATAACATACCCCGCCGTAGCCATAATAGAGCTGCTTTTTCAGTCCCTGTAAGTGAGCATTGCGTAATATTCCCCCGAAACTCACATATGGTATTTTTTTGTTTAGACCTCCTGCCCTTTGTGGAGCAGCGGAGCTGGGGGAGGCTCTGCGGGCTGTAGGCCTCACTCCCAGGGAGCCTCTGCAGGCTGTAGGCCTCGCTCCCAGGGCGCCTCTGTGGACGCTAACGTTGCCTTTCAGAGCAGCGATGATGCAGCAGTTTGACCTGACTGAACATTATGAGACTGCAGCGTTTTTAAAGCGCTTTTTCCCCCCCGGAGGAGAGCGGGAGCTGAGAGAATGACAAGTTCAGCCCTCAATCCATTTTAGAGAGAGTGAGAGAGAGTGAGTGAGAGAGTGAGAGAATAAGAGAATAAGAGAGTGATATGCCAACAATTCTTTTTTTATTAAAAGAAGAATACAGTTACATTCAGCCACACCCCAATATTAATAAAAAAAACAACAACCGCAGAAGCGTCATAAAGTAAGAAAAAGAGAACAGAAAAACAGAAAAGCAATTGTAGAAATAAGGAGAGACAGCAACAGGATTGGTGAAGAACATTTCTCCTGTCACTGCAAGGCCTATGGTACATAGTGCCTTATGTCACACCATCATGGTCACATCACTTTAACATTGCAGAAACGTAACAAAAATGTCATGAAGGCTCTCTGAGTCACAGAGCACTCTTTCTCCAGCTTTGCTTTAGCTAGCCTGTTCACACCAGTAAAAGAACTGGCAACTCATTCCTGTGTGTGCATGTGTGTGTGTGTTGTGATGTCTGCTAGAGCTGGGTTAGCTGTAGAATTGATTTTCACAACTCTCTGGGACCAACAACTGCTGTTCTTCGATCTCATATGCCAGTCCCGTCTTGTTAGCGCTGCCATCCTTCTGTCTTACAGCCCCCTTCTGGTGTCTCACCCATTGCCATCTACAAAGAGGTTTTTCTCCAAGTCAATGCTACATGTGTAAAATTCATTGATTTTCAGTACATGAGTTCAAAGTTCAAGGTTGAGTGTCACAATAAGCTCCTGATTGGCTTTGATTTCCTGGTCTCTGAAAAGGGCAATTAGATGTTGGTTTTTGGTGGGCACCTTTTCATTTTCAGAGAAGACTTGTATATATTTTTAGCTCCACTAACTGTGCTTGAATCCTGAAGTGATGTGGCCGCTCCCCCATAGACCAGACGATTTGCATGTCAGAAAGTACAGAGGGTGATTTAGCTGTCCTCCCGAATCGTTAAATATCACGGTCCCAGATCCCCCGCTGCTTTTGTCCTGTTGCAGCCTCCTTCTTTAATTGCTTCTTTTTTTGGATTTCCCTCACTACACAGTTAGCGCGTGCCTCTCTACCCCCGCTGCAGGTTTCACATCACCGGTCACTGCAGTACTGCAGCTGTCTTACAGTGCACACCCAATCCTGTCCGGTGTGCAGTCTTGCATCATGTTTACAGCGCCTCACCGTCACCTCACCGCAGGGGAATACAATAATATAATAATGCCCCGCCTGCAGCGTCCCCCTCCCTGCGCGATAGCTTTGCTTACCGTGTATCATTGCACACAACAGATATTGCACAGTGTCCCAGTCTGCACATTCTCTAACGATGCTCAGTTCTGACGGTGCGTCTGAACCCTGTGTGCAGGCAGATATGTCTGAAACACTCATGGTGAATATTTCCAGTATGGTGGGGTGGGGGTGTTGGGGGGGGGGGGGGGGGGGGGTTGGGAAGTTGCTTTTATCCGCTCATCTCAGGCTCTTTCTGTGTAGCATCGCCTCCAGCCCTACTTTTTTTGTGCCTTTGTTTGGGTCTGTGTGAGTGTGTGAGAGCGTGTTGGAGCTCAGCTTATATGTTTAGAGCGTGTTTGTGTGCATGTGTGTGTCTGTGGGTGCAAGTTGTGGCCTTTAGCATGTATGTGTGCGGTGTATTTGTGTATGTTTGTACCTGTGTGTGTGTTTTAATGAGTGAGGTGTAGCGTTTAGTGTATGTGTTTGTGGTGTGTTTGCGCATGTATGTATATGTGTGTTTTTGAGACAGTGAGATGTAGCGTTTAGAGTATGTGTTTGTGGTGTGTCTGTGTGCATGTGTGTATCTGTGTGTGTTTGAGACAGTGAGATGTAGCGTTTAGTGTATGTGTTTGTGGTGTGTCTGTGTGCATGTGTGTGTCAGTGCGATAGCTCGGTGATGGGGCTCAGTTGCTCTCTCTGCCGCCCACAGCAGCGCAGCGCTCTCTCGCTCTGTAAGGGCCTGCTGAAGCACACAGCCCCTGCGGTGTTGTCGTGGGAGATCCGTGGTGAATTCTGAAAATGTGCTCTATGGCCATGGCTTTTATGAAGCTTTTCACTTGTTTGTGTGAGTGTTTGTGAGCGTGAGTGTGTTTCTGTCTGTGTGTATGTGTGAGCGTGAGTGTGTTTCTGTCTGTGTGTATGTGTGAGCGTGAGTGTGTTTCTGTCTGTGTGTATGTGTGAGCGTGAGTGTGTTTCTGTCTGTGTGTATGTGTGAGCGTGAGTGTGTTTCTGTCTGTGTGTATGTGTGTGCGTGAGTGTGTTTCTGTCTGTGTGTATGTGTGTGCGTGAGTGTGTTTCTGTCTGTGTGTATGTGTGATGCGTGAGTGTGTTTCTGTCTGTGTGTATGTGTGATCGTGAGTGTGTTTCTGTCTGTGTGTATGTGTGTGCGTGTGTTTCTGTATGTGTGTATGTGTGTGTGTGAGTGTGTTTCTGTATGTCTGTGTTTGTGTGTGCGTGAGTGTGTTTCTGTCTGTGTGTATGTGTGTGCGTGAGTGTGTTTCTGTCTGTGTGTATGTGTGAGCGTGAGTGTGTTTCTGTCTGTGTGTATGTGTGTGTGTGTGTTTCTGTATGTGTGTATGTGTGTGTGTGAGTGTGTTTCTGTATGTCTGTGTTTGTGTGTTTATGTGTGTGTGTGTGTGTGTGTGTGTGTGTGTCTGTATGTAAGCATGCACTTGTACACGTGCACATGGGTTTCTTTGTGCATGAGTGTGTTTCTGTGTGTGTGCGTGTGTCTGCTAATGTATGTATATATATGTGTGTGTGTGTGTGTGTGTTGTGTGTGTGTGTACATATGTTTGTGTGGGTGATTGTATGGATGTTTCTGTGTGTGTGTGTGTTGTGTGTGTGTGTACATATGTTTGTGTGGGTGATTGTATGGATGTTTCTGTGTGTGTGTTGTGTGTGTGTGTGTACATATGTTTGTGTGGGTGATTGTATGGATGTTTCTGTGTGTGTGTCTGTGTGTGTGTGTGTGTGTGTACATATGTTTGTGTGGGTTATTGTATGGATGTTTCTGTGTGTGTGTGTATGGGAGCACAAGTATGTGTTGTTTATGAGAAGCTTTTCTACCTAACAGACCCCTGAACTAACCACCTTTCAGTCGGCCATGTTGATTGTTGAAACAGCAGCTGTTTCTCATTACATGCCAGTGAAAATATATAAGGCAGAGCTGCTTGAGAGGGAGGTGGGGGCAGGGGGGGGGGGGGGGGGGGGGCAGAGAATGTGCAATTTAGCCCTCCTGTGGCTGAGTCTGCAAAGGCAGAGCCACAGATTTAAGCCAGAACCTACAGGCCAGACTCTGAGCCCCATCTTAAGCCAGACCCTACAGCATAGACTCTGAGCTCCATCTTAAGCCAGACCCTACAGCATAGACTCTGAGCTCCATCTTAAGCCAGACCCTACAGCATAGACTCTGAGCCCCATCATAAGCCAGACCCTACAGCATAGACTCTGAGCTCCATCTTAAGCCAGACCCTACAGCATAGACTCTGAGCTCCATCTTAAGCCAGACCCTACAGCATAGACTCTGAGCTCCATCTTAAGCCAGACCCTACAGCATAGACTCTGAGCTCCATCTTAAGCCAGACCCTACAGCACAGACTCTGAGCTCCATCTTAATCCAGACCCTACAGCACAGACTCTGAGCTCCATCTTAATCCAGTCCCTACAGCATAGACTCTGAGCCCCATCTTAAGCCAGACCCTACAGCATAGACTCTGAGCTCCATCTTAATCCAGACCCTACAGCACAGACTCTGAGCTCCATCTTAAGCCAGACCCTACAGCATAGACTCTGAGCTCCATCTTAAGCCAGACCCTACAGCACAGACTCTGAGCTCCATCTTAAGCCAGACCCTACAGCATAGACTCTGAGCCCCATCTTAAGCCAGACCCTACAGCATAGACTCTGAGCCCCATCTTAAGCCAGACCCTACAGCATAGACTCTGAGCTCCATCTTAAGCCAGACCCCACAGCATAGACTCTGAGCTCCATCTTAAGCCAGACCCTACAGCATAGACTCTGAGCTCCATCTTAAGCCAGACCCCACAGCATAGACTCTGAGCCCCAGCCTAATCCAGACCCTACAGCAGAGACACTATGAGCTCCATATAGTCAGACAGGCAGATGGAAAGCCCAGACCTTTAGCCTTAAAGGAAGTTAATGCTCAACTGCAATGATAAAGCAAATGGCATTGATTAGTCACACCTGCTTTGTGTTTGAATCTGTTTCAGCACAGAATAAGGACTCTTAAATGCATTTTTCAGCAGCCTAACAAACAGAAAGGTCATTTGGAATGAAATCCACACACACACATGGTCACAGTAAGGCCAGGGATGGGAACCACAGCTCTGTGACGGGGAGAAAGGGCAAGGGTTACCATCCGAGATGAGCAGCAACGACCGGAGCGCACGCCATGTCACAATATGTCGCAGTATTTCACAGCATGTCATGACATATGGCAGTATGCTTGACGTACAGCGCTATGAAACTGCATGCTGTCATTTCCTCCCATAATGCTTTGTGGTATTAATGCATGCTGTTTCAAACCACAATACTCTACATTATTTTATTGTAGGACACAAAAAAATCTCTGAGATGTCATGATATGTTGCAAGGCCTTCTGGCAGGAGTGGCTAATCATTGTCCTTATGCGAGCTATATGGTGTGGAAGTTTTTTTTTTTTTTTGTTTTCAGTGCAAAATAAGCTGCCTCTACAGACCCAAATAACTGGGTGAGGTGAGTTAACTGTGTAATCATCTGTATTAAGTGATCCGTGAGATGCTGACAGGTAGCGAGAGTCAGCATAACCTGCAGCTCAAATGATGCCTGGCCATTATGTGCAACAGCTTTTCCTCTTTCGATTCCATGGCGGGAAAGGAGCAGTTCTGCCTCCTCACTAACGATGTAGGACCTGGCTGCACGCAATCAGCGCGGGCGCTTTTCATTGGTCGGATTGGTGCCTGCTTTCATATGTGTATATTCGAGTGTGTGTATGCGCGCACATGCGCTGCTCCCAAAGCCTTAAAACTATCCACAGGTGAGGTTCTCACTGTTCCCAGTGGTGTTGATCCCCTCCAGTGGCCAGATTCTGGGAGCTGCCCTTGTGGCTCTGCCTTGCGATGGAGTTTGTATCCAGAGAGCATTTGCAGCTGCCTGAAGGGGGTGGGCCCAGAAGATATACCCACAATCCCTTGGTATCAGATGTTCAGCTTGCATCCACTTTATAATTCACTTCAGGCCTTGTTTTTGCACATTAGAAGTGTCTGGGGTCGCCTTAAGAGGAAACTGCTCAACACCTTAATCAGCCTGACATTCCCTTCACAAAATGGTGTCTCTGCCAGGTTTTAAGGATAGGATTTTATTAGCGTAACTGATTTACAATTTGCTCAGCCACTTCACCGTCTTGTCTCTTTTTACAGCTGTACGAGGCTGAGATCACAGCTGGTGGGGGAGAGAGAGAGGGAGGAGAGGGGGGAAGGAGGGAGGACAGAAGGGAGGGTGGAGATGAGGAAAAGAGAGAGTGGGTGAGAGGGACCAAGACAGCAGGGGGGAGAAAGGAGAGAGAGAAGGAGAGAGGCAGCACAAGAGAGAGATGACCTCCAAATCCTCAGAAGAATAAATGGGGACAAAGGAGCGGTAGTTTATCTTCTCTCTTCATCAGAATGCACAAAAGGCTGCCCCCTGAAAATGATGGGGTACCACGGTTTCCCCACCCTCACCCCCACGCTCCCCTGAAAAGAAAGGCATTAATCTTCAGCCAAATGATGCTTCCTGCGCAGGCTGTCTGCTTCAAGCTTTCACTGTTGCTTTTTTGCTTTCTAATTGATTACCTAAACACCTGAAAGAATTCTTACAGAAAAACAATATCACCCACATTTTTAAAAAAAAAAATATATTACTGTGATTTATTTCTAATAGATGTACTGCCTGGTTTGATTTATGTCGTTATGCATTTAAATACCTGTAGTGACAAAAAAAAAACTGTGGAATGCAATAAAATTGCAGTCACGGGCTGCAAAGCCGTAACTTGTAAGTAGTCACTTTCTGTAGGAAGTGCTTTGTAACTTTATCCAGGAGGAACCTGACACTGCTGGAATGCAGGGTGCTTCTCAAGCTGAGGAGGACATTTTGTTAAACACTGTTTTTATGAAGTGATTTACGCACTGAGCTCAGTGGAACCCCGTGAATAATGTGAGCGTGCTCCTGCAGTGTGTGTGTGTGTGTGTGTGTGTGTGAGAGAGTGTGAGTGTGTGTGTGTGTGTGTGTGTGAGAGAGTG
>JAFBMS010002769.1:0-24636 GCA_019788955.1 Albula glossodonta | reverse complement strand
CTCCCTCTCCCTCCCTCCTCCCTCTCCTCTCTCTTCTCTTTGCTAGACATCCATAGTTGTATTGCCAAAGCAAAACTCACAAAGCATGGAAGTAGGATCTGAACTAGCTACAAACATATTGACACATAAAACAATAGAAAGGCTTGGAGAACAGTATGGAAATAAGTATATTTTATAGTCATGCATTGTTGTGTAACAGTAAACTTTTGGCAGTGTTGATAGTGGGTAATCTCTTTGCATCTTTCCTTCATGCTCCATCTTTCTGCGTCTCTCGCTGTTGCTCCCCCTCTATCTCTCTCTCCCTCTGTTAATCTCTCTCTCTCTCTCACTGTCTCTGATGAGGAGGGCCTGTCGTAACTCTGGGGCTGCTGAAGGACACTGTGGGGGTGGGTGGAGGTGGGGGCAGGGTGGGCCCTGGGGACTGGCTGTAAGATCTGTTAATTCAGTGTGTTTGTTGCTTGCTGTGCAAGTTTAATTAAACATAATTAAGAATAAGCCGATATTCTCCTGATTGGATTCCCCAGAGACCAGTGAATGTCACTGAGCATCAGCAGGGACGGGGGGTGAGGGAGGGGGAGGGAGACAGGAGAAAGGGTTCCTCAGTGAAGCTAGCCTGACTCTGGGCTTGGTGACTACAACCCCACAATACTCTGTTCCTAAACTACAACTCCCATAATGCCATCCACATAAACTACCACTCCCACAGTGCCCTGCTCCTAAACTACCTATACAAGCATTACCCTGTGCTGGACTTACTGCGACAAAATGCCGCAAACAAAGCACTGGAGGGCCGCAGTATCTGCAGGTTTGACTCCAGTGCCACATTCTCAGTCTCATTAATTATGTGTGTTTTTTACTCCAAGATGTTTCTGTGCTTTCTATCCTGTTCTTTTGGGGGGGGGGGGGTTAGGTTAATTAAAGAAAAACGATAAAAGAACAAAACAGCAGGCCCCTGTCCCCCTTTTCAATGTGCCGTTTTGCCTTAGTAATTCTGCTGCGTGATATACGTCATATAGTTTTGCTGCTAGTGAGTCCATTTTAAAATGGTTTTAAAATGTTTGGTGCATCGCTCCCTGATGCAGAGTATGAGATGGGAAGTCCATCCTCAAACAGGCCCCACCCCTCTGTGTCTCCCTGTTTCCAAACTCAGGCCCCGCCCCCATCCACACCCCTCTGTGTCTCCCTGTGTCCAAACTCAGGCCCCGCCCCCATCCACACCCCTCTGTGTCTCCCTGTGTCCAAACTCAGGCCCCGCCCCCATCCACACCCCTCTGTGTCTCCCTGTGTCCAAACTCAGGCCCCGCCCCCATCCGCACCCCTCTGTGTCTCCCTGTGTCCAAACTCAGGCCCCGCCCCCATCCGCACCCCTCTGTGTCTCCCTGGCTCCAGTGGTCAGTGCCCCAGTAGGGCAGTGTGCAGTGCATGTGTCCTGCTGGCCTTTCCCCCAAAGCACAGCCAGACCCAGCTAAAATGACTGCACCTTCCCAGGTTCCTTTGCTCCATCAGTCTTTATAGTCCCACTTTTATGGCCTGTGGTTTTTATTTTACTCATTTTTTGTTTTGTTCTTAAATATATTACATTTAGATTTTTTTAATTTGCTTTTTGTTGTCCAGCTTCTCTGGTGTAGTGGTACATAGTATCACACTTTGAGCTACAGTTAATGTGAGAAAGGTTCATTTCATACTGATTGATGCTATTGCTCTCCTGTTGTTGAAATTATGTGTTTCCTGCAGGTGGATTTGAATGACTAATGTTGTAGCTGTCCTCTCCCTCCCTCTCTCTGCGCTGCAGGACGATATCCTGACCGTTATTCGCCGTGTGGATGAGAACTGGGCAGAGGGAATGCTGGGGGATAAGATTGGGATCTTCCCCATCTCATATGTGGAGGTAGGCGGAGCTGGGCGCCTGTTACCGTGGTGGCCGTTACCGTGGCATCCATGTTAAGTGCATTTCACATATTTCGCATGTCTGTCCTCTGAGTGTCTACGGTGACGTTCCTCTGGATCCGTTCTGAGAACAGACATTTATTTTGTATTTTTTATTTTTTTTGTATGGTCAGTTACTGCATGAAAAATTCATTCCACACTTAGAGAGACACACCAGCAGAGAGCACAGAGTGCGTTCAGCCGCACACACGGGCGCTGGAGTCATGGGGGACTTTCCCAGCTATCTGTGTTGCGTAGGTATTAGTGGAGTAATGCAGAGTGGAGTATCTGGTTTGTGTGCAGGGTCTGTGCTGCAGCCAAACACAGGGGCCACGAAGTTCAGTCCCTGGGGGAGGGGCGCTCAGGAAGAACCTCTCTCCCTCTACCCCCCTCCCTACCCCTCTCTCTCTCTCCTTTTCTGTTTCTTTCTCTCTCTCTCTGTCACTCTCCCTTTCTCTTTCTCTCTCTCTCTCTCTTTCTCAATAGAAGCAGTCTCAGAAGGCAGTTGTGAATTTTAATGCTGGCATCCTGAGAGAGGGGGTAATGGCCCTCCTCTCTGTTTTTACCCTGAGAGAAACATTCAAACAGCTTGAAGCAGTTTTTCCCACCCCAGAAAAAAGCTGCCCATATCATGTGCGTCCCAAGGAACCCATGACCCATGTCAAAATATTTTACTTTTTACTTTTGCCCTAAATTTATGGAACTGTTTAGGCTGTAGTACACTGCATGTTTTTATGCCGTTGTCTTTGAGGTTTATAACAAGCAAAGCGATTGCCCCTCGCTGTACTGACAGTGATGTGGCCCTTTTCTTTGGGGCGGCGCTTGTATCGGGCTGTCACTGTTTACAGTGCCAGGATGGAGATTGGGGTCATTACTGACCATGTGTGACAGAACCCCCTCCCGAATTCCATCTCCGCCCCCTCCTCATTGGTCCTGGTGAAGCTAAGGGCTCGCTGGGGGAGCCGCTGGGGTGCTGATAGATTTGGGTTTGGATGGTTTCTGTTCCGGGGGAAACAGACCGAACAGTCATCTCACTGCACCTGGCTCACTAAATCCAACCAACATTACTGTGAAACACTGTGCTGTATTGTCTGATTTCTGCATTTTGAATCATTTTGACACGGTGTCTCTCCTCTGTAGTTTAACTCGGCCGCGCTGCAGCTGATTGAGCTGGATAAGCCTCCGGAGGGAGGGGTGGAAATGGGAGAGGGGCCGTCGGGATGTGGGAAGGGGGGGGAGGGGAAGAAGAACACCCGGAAGCGCCACTCCTTCACCTCACTCACCATGTCCAGCAAAGCCACGCCCACCCGCCAGGCCACGCCCAATCGCCACTCCATGGAGATCAGCGGCCCTGTGCTCATCAGCTCGTCCAATCCCACGGCCGCAGCGCGCATCGGGGAGCTCAGCGCACAGGTACTCACACACACACTCGCACACACGCTCGCGCACACACACGCTCACACTCACGCATGCACACACGCTCACACACACACGCTCACTCGCACACACGCACACGCGCACACACACACACACGCGCACACTCACGCACACACACACTCACACACACGCACACACACTCACTCACACACACGCACACGCTCGCACACACACACACACACACACGCTCACACACACGCTCTCACACACACCCACACACACACACACACAGGGGCCTGCTGTTTTTGTTGTTCTTTACTGATTATTAAACAGGCTGTAATTTCATGCCTGGGTAGCTGTTAGGCGTTCTGCTTTTGCTCATCAGTGGAGCTGTGATTTATTTGATTTCAGGAACAAAACTAAGGAACATGTCCCCAGGCAGAACCCTCCTCCCTGTGTCTGTGTTACTGTTTGCCTGTGTCTGTGTTACTGTTTGTTCCTCTCAGCGGAAAACTACAGACTCACCTGAGAGCAGCTCTGCCTCAGGTGTGAGCAGAGAGTGTTCAGCTTGTTTTAGCAACAAAATGTCAAATCATTTCAGTGTGTAATGCATGAAAGAGCACAATGTGTAAAGCTGATGAGTAATATGTAGGACAGGAATGGCTGCTGGGATAAAACCCAGAGAAGTTTCCACATATGTTGCCTGTATCTGCATGTAATTATTTAAATAAATGTGCAGAAACTCTCTATGTTAGAGTCTCTACACTGGTTAAGTTGTAAGCTGCAAATCGGTAAAAGATTTACAAGAAATAAATATTGAAAGGGGAAAGAAAAATTAAGAATGAATGATGTCTGAGGCTCTGTCCCTCACAGGTTCATATCTGCACAACTGGGCTGATCGTGACTCCGCCCCCAAGTAGTCCTGTCACCACGGCAACAGTGTTTACATTCCCGCCAGAGACAACCTACGTGTCCATACCGGCGGTAAGGCTGTGAGTGTGGCTGAATGACTGAGTGGCAGTGTGGAGAGAGTTTGGAGCAGCATGTGTTTAAGTGTAGAGTGTGTGGGGCTGCTTACTCGGTCTTGGCTGTTAATGTCGTAGAGGTTTTGACATTTTGCTGACACTTTCCTGTTCCTCTCCAGGATGGACTCCCCCCTCCCCCCCCTCCTCCCCCACAATCCTCTGCTGTCGGCGCTGCATCCTTGGCTGCTGGACAAAGACCATCCCTGAGCAACAATGATGCTGCTGGGAGGCAGCGCCCCACTGTGTGAGTACAAACCAACCAATCACTGGCCAGGAGCCAACCAGGCACAAGACTGACCTGGGTACTCAGCCACACTGATCTGGAGTCAGTGATACAGTCTTAAGACGATGATGGTTTAATTTAAACTGGAGGCACATTGAGTGCCCAGAAATGGAAGCCACAGTTTGTAAGGAAATGTTATGCTGAAAGAAATGTTAGTGCTATAAGGTTATGAGCAGCCTGGTCAGGCTCATAGTGCTGTAAGGTTATGAGCAGCCTGGTCAGGCTCATAGTGCTGTAAGGTTATGAGCAGCCTGGTCAGGCTCATAGCGCTGTAAGGTTATGAGCAGCCTGGTCAGGCTCATAGTGCTGTAAGGTTATGAGCAGCCTGGTCAGACTCATAGCGCTGTAAGGTTATGAGCAGCCTGGTCAGGCTCATAGTGCTGTAAGGTTATGAGCAGCCTGGTCAGACTCATAGCGCTGTAAGGTTATGAGCAGCCTGGTCAGGCTCATAGTGCTGTAAGGTTATGAGCAGCCTGATCAGGCTCATAGCGCTGTAAGGTTATGAGCAGCCTGGTCAGGCTCATAGTGCTGTAAGGTTATGAGCAGCCTGGTCAGGCTCATAGCGCTGTAAGGTTATGAGCAGCCTGGTCAGGCTCATAGCGCTGTAAGGTTATGAGCAGCCTGGTCAGGCTCATAGTGCCCTAAGGTTATGAGCAGCCTGGTCAGGCTCATAGCGCTGTAAGGTTATGAGCAGCCTGGTCAGGCTCATAGTGCTGTAAGGTTATGAGCAGCCTGGTCAGGCTCATAGCGCTGTAAGGTTATGAGCAGCCTGGTCAGGCTCATGGCGCTGTAAGGTTATGAGCAGCCTGGTCAGGCTCATAGCGCTGTAAGGTTATGAGCAGCCTGGTCAGGCTCATAGCGCTGTAAGGTTATGAGCAGCCTGGTCAGGCTCATAGTGACTCAGGCTGGTCAGGCTCATAGTGCTGTAAGGTTATGAGCAGCCTGGTCAGGCTCATAGTGCTGTAAGGTTATGAGCAGCCTGGTCAGGCTCATAGTGCTGTAAGGTTATGAGCAGCCTGGTCAGGCTCATAGTGACTCAGGCTGGTCAGGCTCATAGTGACTCAGGCTGGTAAGGCTCATTCTTGACCTTGAAGGTGATAGTGGTGATAGTGGTGATGGAGGTGGCTGTCCTGCTGCAGGTACGTGGCGATGTTCCCCTACATGCCCAGGAAGGAGGATGAGCTGGAGCTGCGTAAGGGCGAGATGTTTTTGGTGCTGGAGCGCTGCCAGGACGGCTGGTTTAAGGGCACCTCCATGCACACCGGCAAGATCGGCGTGTTCCCCGGCAACTACATGAGTCCCATCAGCAGGTAATGCATGCACACACACACACACACTCTCTCACAGACACTCACACACACACACACACACACACACCCTCACACACACACTCACACACACACACCCCGTCCCCCACACACACACACACTCATATACACACACACACACACACACACATATTTGCACTCACGCTCAAAGGCATGTACATAAACACGCGCGCACACACACACACACACACACACACACATCACACATGCACGTGCGCACTCACAGGCACACGCACACTCTCACACACATGCACTCACACAGACTCTCTCACACACACACCACACACCACACATGGACGTGTGCACTCACAGGCACACACACGCATGCACACACTCACAGGCCATGTGCACATTGCTCTGCAGCGCCCCCTTTGGCAGATCCAGTGCCTCACAGTCTCTCCGCGCTTCCCTCAGGTCGGGGTGTCTCACGCAAACCGGTCGTGGAGGGGTCACCATCCTTGCCCCCTCCTCCCCCCTTGGGGCATCTGTGGGTGGGGCTGACCCCAGCAAGCCCCTCCCTTCGGGCTCAGGCTCCTCCCCCGCTTGTCCCCTGCCCACCGCTGTGGTAGCTGCTGCTCACCTGCAGGCCCCGCCCACTAAGGTGCTTATGCACATGACCGGCCAGATGACCGTCAACCAGGCACGCAATGCTGTAAGAACAGGTAAGCTTACCTGTGCCACACCCGTGTCTCTCACTGTACCAATAATCTCACCTGCATCTCACTCAGACAGCTCAGGTAGACTCACCTGTGTGCTCGTGTTCTCAGCCTCTTGTCACAGCCAGGAGCGTCCTACGGCAGCTGTCACACCCATACAGGCGCAGACTGCAGCAGCGTACCTGCCTCACCTGCCAGCCGGCGCCCAGCCAGCATTCACTCTCACACCTGGTCCCACCCGTACGGGTGTGGCCCTCACCTGCGCTGCCGCCTCCCTGACCCCACCCAATGTCAACGCTGCCTCCCTGACCCCATCCAGCACTGGCTCTGCCCCCATAGAGAGTGACTCCACCCCTAGACCCATGGCTGTAATGGCTGCCCCTATTGCCCCTGGCAACGTTTCCACAGCGCCTGTCGCCACCAGCAACGCCACTGCCACGCCCGCTCTCACTTGCCGCTTGGACAAGGACGGCAAGGTGAGTGTGATGGTGCACTGTTCTGGGACCAGCCCTATGTGTGCGTGCTCAGCGTTTGTTAGAATTGTGGTTGTAGTAGAGTGTCACGTAACAGACACTCTCGCGCACTCTCTTACTTTATTCCTCTCCTCCGCCCCACTTCTCTCCCTCTCTCTCTTCAGAAGGAGAAGAAGGGTTTGCTGAAGTTGTTATCAGGAACGTCTGCTAAGAAGAAGTCCCGCCCCTCCCCGCCCCCCTCCCCCACGCTGGAGTCTGAGCAGGTAGAGGGGGAGGGGCTGCAGGGGGCCATGGGACCAGAGCTGCCTGGCCCCGCCCAGGTCACTGTCACCACAGGAAACCAGGACTCCTCCCCTTCGCCGTCTTCCTCAGCCCCGCCCTGTGCGGAGTCCTCGCTCAGGAAGAGCAGTTCGCTGGACCCCAGCCCCCCCACCGCACCCATCGCACCCCCACCCCGCCAGCCCTGCTCCTCCCTCCACTCTCAGCAGCAGGATGCTCGGCCAATCGTGTGCGAGAGGTGGGCCCCACCCCACTGCTGCTGCCTGGCAACAGCACAGAATACAGCAACTACGCTATAGAATAGCGGCATGGAATCGTGCAGGTTATGCTAAGGCTGTGAGCTTGTGCTGTATGATCAGGCAAAAACTGTGTTTGTGCTAAAGCTTTGCAGTGGTGTTACAGTTGTGCTAACATTACATGGTCATGCTAACAATGTGTGTGATTATGCTGTGCTCATGCTAATGGTATAAGGTGTGGTCCCGCTAATAATTCTGTGCTAGGGCTCTATGGTTGTGCAAATGCTGTATGGTCTTGCCAATGCTGTGCTAAGGCTGTTTGATTGTGCTAACGCTGTGTTTGTGCTGTGTTCCTACAGGTACAGGGTGGTGGTGTCGTACCCGCCACAGAGTGAGGCGGAGCTGGAGCTGAAGGAGGGGGACATCGTGTTCGTTCACAAGAAGCGTGATGACGGCTGGTTTAAAGGAACGCTGCAGAGGAACGGCCGAACCGGCCTCTTCCCTGGGAGCTTTGTACTGAGCATCTAACACACACACACTCTACACACACACTCTACACACACACTCACACACACACTCTACACAAGCAGACACACACTCACACACACACTCTACACAAGCAGACACACACACACACGCACAATCAACCATGAACATACACACATTGCCAGCACAATCACGGACCAGGGCCTTCACAGAATGTGTGTGCTCGCACATGCACACATATGCATGCACGTACACACACATATACACACACACACACACACACACACACACACTCTAGCACAGTGTAACAGTCTGGAGCACAAGGACACTAATGAGACTGAGAGGCAGGGAGCTGCAGTGTCTGCAGCTTCAGGGCAGCTCGCCCGTCACAGCGCTGTCATCTTCATGTCCTCCATTTCCCTATTCTGTGTTTTTATTTCAGTTCAGCAACATTTCCAGGGTTAAATGTGTGCCTTGTAGTGTTTCTCACTTTATTGTCTTTAAACAAAAACTCCCACAACCGTGAAGAATCATGGAGCAGCGAGACAGACTGTTTATCCTGGTAGTGATGTAAGTGTGACTTATGTTTCCTGTTTCCTCTTAAATGGTTGGAAAGGTGATTGCGCAGGTAACGTAGTGGAAGTTGGGGACGGCGTTGAACGTGTCAGTCAGACATTCTGCCTCCAACTCGGGTGCCTGTGACCCCTCAGCCATGTGCCCCCCAGCACAGAGTGTGTGTTTTATGGAGAGCTGGAAAACATGGCAGGATTTCAGCTGTTTTGGACTGGAGTTTGAGTGTCACAGTCCTGGTGACGGGGACGTGCCGTCTCGAGAGCGTCTCCAAACGTAGCTGAATGCTCGGATCACGTGACTCAGGTGCAGCTTATGGTCCCATACTAAACAATATTCACTGACCCTGGGTCAGTGAAAGCTGCATTTTTGGATAGGGCTGGGTTTGGGTTATAGCAGGGTCAGCTGTTCTCAGATCAGTGGTTGTAGGCCGGGCTGGGCAGACTCTGTCCTGTAGGGTGGGTGTGTGTGCAGGTTTTTTCTCTGCTGGTTGCACACACCAGTGCTGATTCAGTCATAAAACCTATCATGCACTGGTGTCAGTCTCCGGCTGTCCTTCGTTTATTATCAAAAATGGCTCGTGTCAGACCTGATAAACTATCGGGCCATTGAAATAAGAAATGAGGTCGGCCTGAAACAGCCCTCAGTTTCCTCCCCATACAGTAATGAGAAAAATGGGGCTTCATCAACCCAATGTTGGGTAGAGCCACAACGGTTTGGCAACCACAGATCGGTTTGAACCAATCAAAAGATTTTTTGTAACACATCACTAATTGACTAGGAGAATAGGGCCAATGGCAAAACATATTGTCAGATACATTGGCCAATAGTAGGACACTGTGTCACATCCCTTGGCCAATCAGGAGGCAGTGTGTCAGATCCAGTGGCCAGTAGTGCAACAGAGTCCTCAGATCACCTGGCCAATAGGAAGGCAGTATCAATAGAATGGAAAAGTGCTCACTTCCTGTGTCACTGGTGCCAGAACCGTAAGGCATTGTGGGATTGCTTAAACTTTTTTTTTGTTAATTTATTAAGTGAACAGGTAGAATGATGGTTTTGTCCTTTTCTATGTTGAAATAAAAAAAAATACACTCCATAGAACATGCAGTTAGATGTTACTAATATTCTTGTGTGTAAAAAATGGTAAATATGAGGCCAAAATTGTAGCTGCTTTTCTCCATGGTCAGCTTCCACAGTGACGGATTCCATCGCATTCAGATAGGTTCTGCCCAAAAAGTATATATATATTAATATATTTTATTTATATTCATGTGGATTTTTTTTACAGAAACAATCATTGTGGTGAGGTAGTGTGAGCACTCGTAACTGACAGGACTGTAATGTGTTTTATGTGAGAATTGCACCTTCAGCTGGAGAATCATGTGCAAGGAGAAAATGTGTGTAGTCATAATGCTGGCGAAAACTTTGGTCCTCAGACCGCTTCCTTCAAACTGCGTCAATCAAACCACGTCGTTCGAAGCGCGGAGCACAAACCGCACGTCCTGAGGCCTGGTGCGTTTTGGGGCAGCGCAGTCGACGCACCTTTGAGCTTCCACTGCTCAGGTGAAGATGCTCACCTGTTCAGTTTGTTTTCCTGTGAGATCACACCTGGTTGGTGGTTCTGTTTCCTGTCTTAGTCTGTGGACGGGGTGTCTTCTCATTGCTCAGAGTTGGGTTAGGGTTAGGATGGGTTAAGGTTGGGTGAGGTTGGGATGATGACTGTTCTGTAGACTTGAGTACAAATGTAACTGGCCGCTGGGTGATACTGGTGCCAGTTTTTTTTTTTTTTAAAAGCACAATATTGAGCAGAGCTCTGAAGATCTGTGTGTGTGGCTGGGGGCAGGGGGGATTCATACATGCACACACACACACACACACACACACTCACTCTCTCTCTCTCTCTCTCTCTCTTTCTCTCTGCACAGTGCTGGTCCCCGTTGCCCCCATGGGAATTAGTGAGTAGGGGCTGATTAGTTAAAAGAACTGTTAAGTTGATTCTGAGTTTGACATTGTCAGGCTTGTGTGTGCATGAGTGAGTGCGTGCGTGCGCGCGTGCGTGTCCTTTGGGAATGAGTGTGGGTGGGAACAGCTGTCAGTGATGAGGTTTGGTGTGGTCAGTGATGGTGTGGGTGGAGTCTCACCTCACAGTGCCACCCCACTGTGGCCACGGCAGCGCAGAGCACAGCTATGTTGGTGAGCCATCAACAACACGGACCGCTGGGGTGTAACCATAGCGACGGGAGGAGGCGCAAGGACATTACAGCAACATTGCTGCTCTTCTCCCTCATTAAGGACAGATATCTGCGTTTCTGTGTCTCAGATGGCCATTTTGGACATTGTTCTGTTTGTAAATCCAGGGATCCACTTTGTGGGGGGAACATGTAAAGATGTATCAGTGTGTGTCTCTCACAGAAACGGGCTCCAGCTCTGATGTGACGATGTTCTTGCTGTATTCGGATGTAGGCTTGGGGTATGAAACACTGCTCTGTGTTCTGCCACATGCTTTCTCCTTAAATGCTCCTGTAGAAGTGATTTGCTGCTCACTTGTGTGACTTTGGAGTGCCTGCATCTGTAACCATGACGACCCACAGCAGGGTGTTCTGGCAGGGTTGCAGGGGGATGTGGCTGTGACTGTCAAACTGTACTTCTACAAGATGCATGTAACAGTTGTTAACTTACGTTACATGTAATCAAAGTATAAAACACAGAATCACACACACTCAGTCACTCTTTATGTAGGTCTTGTTCAGGTTCTTTTATTGGCAGAAACCTGTGCAAATTTAATTTTACTGTAATGCCCTGCCTTGGTAGAACACAAGGTGGCGCTAGTGTTTCCTTTAAGTAACACATGCGCCTTGCCAAGTTGACTTACTTGATTTTTTGTAATTGTTTTTTGTTTGTTTTTGAATAGATCTGCCTTGTTATTTTTCTGTAGGGTTAATAGAGGGGCTGTGGAGAGGTGTTTGACACGGTTTATGTGCAAAACGTCACACAGCATCAAGAGACAGAAATAGCACATTTTGTAACAGTAACTATAATAATGATAATATAATAAAAGCTAATAGTTTCCACATTTTAACCTCTTTATTACCGTTTGGTGTGTTCAGTCAGTTGGTATTACAAAAGTGTTTACATAACAGAAAAACTGCAAAAACAATAATAGTGAAAAAATTAAATATTGAACTGTCTGTGCACTTGTACATGAGCATGCATGTGTATGTGCATACATTTGTGTGTGCAAGTGAGCGTGTGCATGTGTGCGTGTGCATGTGTGTGTGTGCGTGAGCGTGTGCATGTGTGTGTGTGAGCGTGTGCATGTGTGTGTGTGTGTGTGCGTGAGCGTGTGCATGCATCCTCATTTGCTCCTGCATGTTGATGTTGCTCTCAGGCTCAGTCAAGCTGAATCTCTCAGAATAGCAGGTGCATGCTGGGATAATTTACCAGTGCTTGGAGCCGCCACTCATGGTCTCACACTGCCAGTTCCCTCTAAGAAACGGCCACAGGCGCACACACATTTCTCTGCACGGTTTTCCTCTGATGCACACACATTCCTCTGTGCAGTTTTGAGGCGTAGTGATATTTTCTGACAGCACTATCCATTTTTGTACTGAGCACACCCCACCCCCATAAATCTGAACTCTTCCTTTCTCTTCCCTTTCAAAACAGCCTGGCCCGTCATTAAACACAACCTCAAAGCATTCTGGGAGCTCTGCCTGTCAGCTGAATTGTGTTACGGTTTTGTGATCCTGCGGAGAGTTCCGTGCCAGTGTCACAAAGCCAGAGCAGAAACTGCACTACTGCACCGCACGCCTTTAATCTTTTATGCGGTTGCTTTGTCCCACAAACATTGCAGATTCCTATTATTACACCCAGACTTTCTCTGGGACCTACTGTGGTGTTTTAGTATTGTACATTTATGTAATCACTAGTTACTTCTTTGCATAAATTTCTTGTATGATCTAATTTTCTGTGGAAAAGAGCATCTGCTAAATGATAGCTGGCTCCAAACAAATGGAAATATACATAATGAAGCAATAGCCAAAATGTTATGTCTCCAAATGCCAAAAATGATATATGAATGAATAACAAATACCAACACTGACCCTGCATGGGGGTTGACTTGAGCAAGTGACCCCATACCTGGAGTACAGGTGAGGCATGTTCTTGATTTTCAGTGTTTTGACACACATATTATGTCTCATGATGAAAAGGTTATAAAAATGTTTCAACACAGACTGCTGCTCTATACTACTGCTCTATTTGTGTCATGGATACAGATCACAGTCCTTAATAAGACTGGACCAGCTACAGCCAAAACACAGTATCTCCTCATGTCAGACTCCACATCCCAGCAGGCAGTGATCCATGTGTTCAACAGATCCTGATGGATATTTATACAGAATGTTCTTTACAAATCTTTATTAAACCAGGTACGTCAACTGATAATTCTGTTTTCATCACCTAGGGAAACAAAGTGGGTGGGGAGTGCAAGGGATTGTGTACCCAATCAGATGCAAGGGGGAGGTCAGGTGGCCAGATTCAGAAGGCCAGTTTTTATGGTAATTTTACCAGAAAACTGGAGTTTACACTATTTAAGTAGATAGTGCTAATGTTTTATTGACGTATTTAAGCCTCAGTGATGAATCTTTCCTCTCTGTGCGCTTGCGCTGAGCCACGTGCTAGCAGGCTACTGGCGGTGGCGTCGGATCCCGTTGCTATGACGACCGTCTTAAAACTTACCCAAAAAGAACAAAGAGCCTTCTAGCTGAACACATTATTATGCTGCCCGAGTCACGTCAAACTGTGCCCAAGCGCATGCCTGGTGGGGTACCGAAAAGAAACAAGTCTCTTTTAATGTAACGGCCAGGTTATGGCCTAATTATAGTGGTTTTTAAATGATTGCACTGTTGTTATCAATTAATCACAGAGCCCGACACGTTGTCACCAGGGTGTTTGTAGTTCTGTGTTACGGAATTAAATGATGTGTGTGGTGGATCCATCAGTTCTAAAAACATTTCAGTGTCCACGTGTAGAGCTATTTAGGCTAACTCTAGTGAAGACATCCAGGCTAAACATTGATCTGAAAGAGCTAAATGACAAAGCGGTAACAGTCCCGCACGCAGCTGTGACCATTTGGCACTTCGCGAGCTCGTGGAATTAGCTCGTGCTGCATAGACAGTAGACCCAGACAGACCCGGGGCGCTGCCAGCGGGCGAGGCGGCGTGTCTGCCGGCCCGTACACTAACCACCATCTGCTGCGGGATTCAGGAACAATCGATTGTGCGACTTGTAAGCTAAGCCAGTGATTTAGTAGCCTACTGTGACAACACTCGAAAAGAACAAAGGAAATACGCAAAGGAGATCAGATGAGCGATGCCATATCAGCTATACAGCTCGGTGTTATATATTATTTTACTATTAACTTTTACCTAATCGGGGATGATCTCATTGAAATTCAAAACTTTACAAGCTTACAAGACAATACTGGCCAATGCAGCAGCGTATACTACATGCTTACAACAGAAAGCAATCAAGGCATTAAAGAAAAACAAGATTCACATGAAATCCCATACATTAAAAGAAGCACAAACTGTGACTAGACATATCAAATATATAAAAATAAAGTATTAGGCCTACCTCGTATTTTATCATTGTAGGTCTGTATTCATGAGTTTATGTAGCCTGTTTTGTACTATTTTACGGCAAAAATACAGGGGTGCAGCTGTTTACTCTCAAAGTAAAAAAAGATCTTATTATTTATTGGGTGCAGAGAAACGACAGTAGCGTAAGGTTAAACGATGACATCAACTTATCTTCAGTTTTTAGTGAATTTTATTGTGTAAAACAACAAACAGACAGCCTTCCAACAGTAACAGCAGTCTTGAAGCCCTCTGTATCAGTTAGGCCAGTGTTTACCCTCCGCAGGCATGTGAGAGCCGCTCGACTCTCGTGGTGTGTGGAGCTCGGGCGCCGCGCTGTGGCGTACTGTGGAAATTACACTGCATAAACAGTCATGGCGGATGTGTCCTTGACATAGTAGCACACATTCATAGGAGTGTTTTTCTTTTCAAAGTCTTGAATGAAGAGAGGATAAGCAGGGCACTTGTTTCAACAGCAGACGTGAGTTTAATCTATTTACTTTTTAAACTATCCTGCATTTGCAGATATACCGTTGAATGTGTTTCCAACTTCGCTAGCTGGCTAGTTATATCCTTGTTTTCTGGAATGCGATGCTAAACTGACGTGTCTATCATTTGTTTTAAACAACAGTAGCGTTTGTTAACATTGCAAGATGTAGCCATGCTGGCAGGTGAGTTAACTGTATATTTCCTGTAAAACGAATGTTGTTTATCTAGAGCAACCCAACGCTTATTTGTTAGCAGAAACATTGGGTGTCTTTCTTATAGAGATTAACTTGAAATGAAACGGCGAGTGGATGCGCTAGTTGCCTGTTTGTAGCTAGCCTATGTAGCAAACCTAAATCTGAGCCAAACGTCACATGCTGTGCAGTTAGCGTCTGCGTAGAGCAAATCGGAGCAGGTCATTGCTTATAGTACATAGCGCTTATGAACAAAACAAGCAATACAAATCAATACCAGTGCAATTATAATAGAAAAATGTAATCTATATTGCGTAATGGATTTTCTGAATAACGCACAGATCAGTCTCTAAGGACCACTGAGGCACAGTCAAATTATAAAAACAGTCATAGTTATGAGATATTGTGTCCTCAGTCGTCAGCAAACGTTGTTGAAATAGACATGTATTTATGATTAACAATAATTAAATTTGCATTGAGTCCTTAGGTTGTGTCACTGTACAGGATTGAACTGTATTGAACCTTGACATGAGCATGTTAAATGTTGATATCTGTGAGGTGAAAGGACTCGATCTCCACACAGTGCCGTTTCCCTCTGGCTCCAGGAGGGGGCAGTGTTGGTGATGTCAGAGGTGGGCGTGGTGTTCGGGGGCTCGCGTGGGATTGGTCGGGCGGTGTCTCAGCTACTAGCCGCCCGTGGTCACAGGGTAGCCGTTATCTCCCGGAACCTGGATGCTGCCGAGGCTGCCGCGGCAAGGCTGGCTGGAGGTATCCCGCTGAATTGTATACCCAGACTCCCTCGTAACCAAAAATAAGCCCCTGGTATGGTTAAAAAATTCATCTAGCTTTAATTACGGATGGAACACATCATAGCATAGCAGTGAGTCAACCAGTAGAACCTCACCCTACTGACATCTTTACATGAGGGGCTGTATGTGTGTGAGTTTAGGGGTGTGTGGGGTTTTGGGGTGACACTGCGCTCTGTCCCCAGGGCAGCACATGGCTCTGTGCTGTGATGTGTCCAAACCAGAGGAGGTGCAGAAGGCCTTCCAGCACATCCACACCACCTACGGGAACGTGCGCTACTTGGTCAACGCAGCAGGCATCAACAGGTGTGCGTGTGTATGTGATTATGTATATATTCCTCTGTGCATGTTTCTGTGTGTGTGCATGTATCTTTCTTTGAGCATGCACATGTATTTATTTCTGCGTGTGTGTGCATTTGTGTGTGTGTTTGTGTCTGCGTTTGTGTGCGTCTGTGTCTGTGTGTGTGTTTGTGTCTGTGTTTGTGTGCGTCTGTGTCTGTGTTTGGGTTCGTGTGTGTGTGTGTGTGTGTGTGTGTGTGTGTTCCTCAGGGACGGGCTGTTGCTGAGGATGCGGCTGGAGGACATGGTGTCGGTGCTGCACACAAACCTGCTGGGGACCATGCTGACCTGCAGGGCGGCGGTGAAGAGCATGCTGCACAGACAGGGCGGGGCTATCGTTAACATCGGTTTGTTACAACACTACACACATAGGCTTACACTCACTGCTACAAATACTCACGCACGCTTACACTCAGCACAACACTACACACACACACACACACACACTCAGCACAACACTACACACACACACACACACACACTTACACTCACTGCTACACACACACTTACACTCACACACACACTCACACGCACATTCACAAACTCACACACACACATATATAGATACATTCACACACATACACATCCTCTCTCTCACACACTCTCACTCAAACATACTTATATTTTCTCTCTCTCACACACTCACAAACATGGAAGGACCTTGCACAGTGTTTTACTACCATACCAAATCAGCAGGGGGCAGCAGAGTCAAAGGAATCAGCAGACGCTGAGCCTAAGCCAGCTTCTGCCAAAATTCCATCTCTTGATTTTCTGTGTTCAAGTTTCTCTAGACAGGAAACCAGTGTTTTCCATCATACTGTTGGCTGTACTGTTATGAGAGAACATCACTGTTTCCTCTGGCCTGTACCTGAGTGCCCCCTTATTTTACATCCTGCGGGTCCGTATTGTGTGCAGAGAGGGGTGACTGTAGTGCCTGTATGTCTGTTCCATTTGCCGGGTCTGTGGTCAGCAGTGATGAGGGCTGACACATGACGCTGAGGTCATGACTCAACTACGGTTATTACAAATTCCTTTACTGTTTGAGGAAGAGTAGGGGTGATCCGGCGTCTTGCTCAGCTTCCCATAAACACTGGCCTACATCTGCCTGCCAAATCATGCCAATGCATTTGATTGGCTATACAGTCACTTCAGTCCCCACCCACATTTATTCTCCACAGTCACTGCAAAACAAACCCTGAGCTCTCTGTTGTTCTACCCGGTTACTTCAAAGTTGAAATAAGTTTAAGGTACTTTTATGAGGATATATCTGTGCTGTCTGTAGGGTCTGTCGTGGGGCAGAAGGGAAACTCGGGGCAGTGTGTGTACAGCTCCACCAAGGCGGGGCTGGAGGGTTTCACCCGCTCACTGGCGAAGGAAGTGGCATCCCGTAATATCCGCGTCAACCTGGTGGCTCCAGGTATCTCTCTGCCCCCCCACCTCCCTGTCTCTGTCTGTTGTTCAGTAATATGTTATTGTTCTTTTTTTAAATCTCCTGTTTAGAATGCTGTCTGGTACTGCCATTACTCCTGCCACTTTACACTTTATACACTCTACTCTGACACTGCTGCAGTTTCCCTCAGGATAAATAAAGTTTCTGTCTGTCTGTCTGTCTGTCTGTCCCCGGCTCCCCAGGTTTTGTGCGCACGGACATGACAGCGGGGCTGGATGAGGAGGCGCTGGTTCGGGGGGTCCCACTGGGCCGTTTCGGGGAGCCGGATGAGGTGGCACAGGCTGTGCTGTTCCTCCTGGAGGCGCCATACGTGACGGGGCAGGTGCTACCGGTGGATGGGGGGCTGCGATTGGCTATGTAGAGCTTTGCTTCACTGCAAGGAGAGCTGTGATTGGCCATGTGAAGCCCCAGCCCCATACAGGCATTATGTGCTCCTGTAGCACATCGCTGCCGCCAGGGAAGGAGTTAGGCTAGGGCTTCTGTGTCCTTTTTCCAAATCGGAATCAGGATATTTTATTAAATTAAATAAATCACATTGTCCTTTAGCTCAGTGCTCCTTACAATACCAGGACAGGGAAATGGACAACAGCTTTAAAGACACCAAGCTCCAGTATGCCAGTGAGAGTCCTGCATGTATCATCTCTTGGATTCCAGAGTTACTGATAAAGGTGGATCTGTTTGACTTGGACTTCATTACCAAATAAAGTTTTGTTGTTGGTAAGCCCTGTCTGGTGAGGTTGGTGTGTGACCCATGGCCCTAGTTCCATGCAGGAATATGTCAGTGTCTTCAATTAGCCTTACCCTCAACTATGACATCACAATCACTTTGCCTTACTCTCAGCTATGACATTACAATCACTTTGCTGCGTCATACTGTTGTACTTTGACATCACAATATGTAGTCTTGATGACAGGTACTCAGTCTCATCTGCCTCCCTCAGATTTTTTTTTAACCCTGATTTTTCCCCAGCGAGCTTTGCCCCCCCCCATCAATGTGGACCTCCAGCCATAGCTGGCAATGGCGAGACTGGCAAGACTGGGTTTTAGGCCCCGATCCCAGAGCTCCCAGGCAAGCGTCTTACCCTCTGTGCCACCCAGAGGCACTCTCCCTCAGATTTAAGACAGTGGATGTAGTTGCTGTAGGCAATTTTCCCATCTGCATTTATTACAGAGGAACTGCTAGGGAATTTACCTTACTGAATAGCTGCTTCAGACCAGAGCCCCGCATACATGAGTTTGTGAAGAGACAGACCATTGGCTTTTTGGCACAGAATATCCCCCAAAGTTGGGTGTCCATAACAGAGATAGTAGTTTGTCAGGCTCATAGCTTTGAGGCTAGTAAGTGAGGCTGCATGGTGTGTCAGTAGGAGTAGCAGTAGTGTAACCTGTGTTTTGTGTGTGAGTGTGTGTGTGTGAGACGTGGATGCCCTGCCCTGTCCTGGCCCACACACTGCGTCTCCCTAATGACCCTGGTCTGCGTTTGCTGCTGCATCTCTGCCAGTCTGTACTGCTTGGTTTAAGCTGTTCATGAGGAGGTGCTTATTTTCCTGCACTTCAGTACTTTAAAAAATAGTTTAGAGTACAGCTGAACAGTTTTGCAGAAATTCTTGTGTTTAGCATATAAAAGCTGGCATTGAGTGTTAGGCTCTTGATGTTTACTGAAGTTACAGTATGTGTCAGTGTTAGTGAGTACATGTATTTTTCCAATTCATTCCCCTCTATCCCACCTGAACACAGCTGTTCTGCTCAGCCACATGCACTAACCCTCGCCCACTGACCTGGGATCAGGCGACTGTGATTCTTTCCACACTGTACTGAACTGCGAATAGCCTCTGTACCCAGAGGATGACAAAGTGCACATGCTCAGTGTGTGCATCGTCAGGACCACCTGCTAGTGGAGTCAATGATGGTGTTGAGTGCAGTCTGGCTGTTGTGTCCCTCATGGATAGGGGCCAATTTAAGGGGCTGGGTGGTTGTGGCTGGTTTGGAGGGTGGGTTGTTGGGGCTGGGTCATTGGTATTGGTTTGGAGGCTGGGTCATTGGCATTGATTTGGAGGCTGGGTCATTGAGGGTGGGTTGTTGGGGCTGGGTCATTGGTATTGGTTTGGGGCTGGGTCATTGGTATTGGTTTGGAGGCTGGGTCGTTGGGGCTGGGTCATTGGTATTGGTTTGGAGGCTCGGTCATTGGGGCTGGGTCATTGGTATTGGTTTGGAGGCTGGGTCATTGAGGGTGGGTTGTTGGGGCTGGGTCGTTGGTGCTGGGTCATTGGTGGTGGGTCATTGGTATTGGTTTGGAGGCTGAGTCGTTGGTGCTGGGTTATTGGTATTGGTTTGGAGGCTGGGTCATTGGTGGTGGGTCATTGGTATTGGTTTGGAGGCTGGGTCATTGGGGCTGGGTC
The DNA here is from genome assembly GCA_019788955.1 of Albula glossodonta. NCBI lineage: Eukaryota > Metazoa > Chordata > Actinopteri > Albuliformes > Albulidae > Albula > Albula glossodonta. Next base: position 4,684 of record JAFBMS010002769.1, on the reverse strand, counting down.
ATTGGTATTGGTTTGGAGGCTGGGTCGTTGGGGCTTGGTCATTGGTATTGGTTTGGAGGCTGGGTCATTGGTGGTGGGTCATTGGTATTGGTTTGGAGGCTGGGTCATTGGGGGTGGGTCATTGGTATTGGTTTGGAGGCTGGGTCATTGGGGGTGGGTCATTGGTATTGGTTTGGAGGCTGGGTCATTGGGGCTGGGTCATTGGTATTGGTTTGGAGGCTGGGTCGTTGGGGCTGGGTCATTGGTATTGGTTTGGAGGCTGGGTCGTTGGGGCTGGGTCATTGGTATTGGTATTCAGAGTTAACAGGTCTGTTTAACTTGGTTGCTCAGCAGGAACAGGAGCTGGTTTGCGTGCTTTGGGCCTCTGCTGCTTCGCCCCACGTTTGGCTGTGCTGTTTCTGTGGCCGCAGTCTGTGCTGTTTAATTCTGGCCCCTCTGATCTGGGTGTGGTCCATTTTGGCTCTCTAAAGGAGCACAGACACCCCCCCCACAGTAAGAGTCCAGAGGTCCCAGTGCGCCAGTGTATATGGCAGTGGGTGTGTATGTGTGTGTATCAGTGTGTGTGCGTGTGCATGACTGTGTGTGTGTGTGTGTATCTGTGTGTGCGCGTGTGTGTGGCTGCGTGCAAGACTGTGGGCATGTGTGCGTGCGTGGTGTGTATCTGTGTGTGCGTGGTGTGTGGCTGCGTGCATGACTGTGGGGGCGTGTATGTGTGTGTATCTGTGTGTGTGTGCGTGTGTGTGTGCTGCGTGCATGACTGTGGGCATGTGTGTGCGTGCGTGTGTATCTGTGTGCGTGTGTGTGGGGCTGCGCATGACTGTGGGTATGTGTGTGTGTCTGTGTGTGTGGCTGCGTGCATGACTGTGGGCGTGTGTGTGAGGTGTGTTTACAGGCCTGGAGCTGATGGGCGTAGTGAGTTTCCTGGGAGATAAGATCTGCACAGATAGTCAGAGCCTGCTAGAAGCGAGGGCGCTGTCCTCTCCCATTTGCACTTAGATTAATTGATTCTTTTGTGATTGAGCATTTGTGTGTTTTGTATTTATTTTCTATTCTGTTTTTAAAAATATTATTTTACTCCATGATGCATGATAGATGCCATATAAGGTGTGTTAGCTGTGTTATTGACTACTGTGCGATCAGTTTAATGGACTCCAGATTCAAGGCTGTTAGGCATCAGTGACAAGAGACAACATAACGCCCCCCCCCCCACCCCCACCCCCCCTCCACCCCACGCCCCCCCCCCTCCACCCGAGGGTGATTCAGCACTCACTAATCATCAGGAGATTCTTTTTATTATCATTATTATTACAATAATAATTATTATAATCTTAGCATCAAAGTTACATTAGGATAACCATCCATACACAGGCACAGACATTGGTTTAGAAACAAAGGGGAAAGTGTCAAAATAAGAGTCCCTCTTTGGCTAGACTGAGTTGCTGTGCGACAGAGAGACAGGAGGGAAACAGGTATTGTTTACGGGTGAGCAGAGAGGATGAGTTAAACAGAACGAGGTTATAAAAACTGCATGTTTATTTAATCACAGGAAGGATGCATGTTTGAGAAATACAGGGTAGATATATTGATGAACAAGCTTGTCAGTTGCACTCTGCTACTGATGTACACTACGCTGCTTTAGCTCATACAGACATCCTAATACCAGAGACTTTAAAGTACCAAAGGATACAATACGCACAGATATAAATAACCATAATAATAATAATAATAATCACAATAAACATGCCAGTGTGATCCACCAGGGCATTATATAAGTGAACTTTGTAGGTATGGGATTTTAAATACAGACTAAGCTTAAATTAAGTCTTCAAAAAAAGAAATAGAAGAAAAGACATCTCTAAGATAATTTATGGAAAGCTGTCAACAAGGACAGGGAAAAAATATATATATATTCATATATGCTGTGCTGAACAGTTTTTTTTTTCTCTTGTACAAAAATAAAAGACCCCGTTCTGCAGTTTGTGGGGGTTCTTTAATGCTCTCCTCCAGAATCTAAAGACCTTGAACTTCACTAATGAAGGAAATCAAAACAAGGGGACACTGGTCGTCATCATCATCATCATCATCCTTCCCTTCTCCAAACACCCTGCAGCAGCACAGTACCTCACTGCAGTACACAAAGCGAGCTTTTGAATATGATTGACCGTGTACATCAAAATCAGCTGTTTATCTGTAGATACAAAGATATGAGATTACGTTACATTGTAGTCGTACTGGATAACTGCTCTTTGTTATAATTTAAATAATTGTAAATTGAAATCACGCTCAAAGTACCCTAGTGAATTCCAGGTGGGAACTTATCCAGTAACTATTCTAAATTCAATACAGTGCAGCTTTGGGGACTAATGCTAATAGCTACTGGGACACCAATGTTTTTGTTTCATTTATTTGACATATTTTAATGGCAGCCTAATGTGTTTCCGAATAAAAGGAACTTGGATGGGCAGTTCACTACAGACACAACACTGTCTTCCGATAGTACTAACATGCTGACACACTTGGTCAGATAGCGCCATGCTAACATGCTGTTAGACTACCTCAAAGTTAGGGTGGTCCTATACTCTGCTCTCTGCACTAGGCTCTCTGCTCTGTCACACTTCCTCAGAATCAGACTGAGCCACGCTAACACACACTCACACACAATCAGATAGCACCACGCTAATACATTCATAGATAGCACTGTGCTAATACCCTCATAACTAGATAGCACCATGCTAACACATTCATAGATAACACTGTGCTAATACCCTCATAACTAGATAGCACCACGCTAACACATTCATAGATAGCACTGTGCTAATACCCTCATAACTAGATAGCACTGCTCTAACACATTCGTAGTCAGATGGTGCTATGCTAACATGTTCATAGTCATCACTATCGCACATCACAGCTCCTCCAACTTGCATACTTTCCTTCATGGCTACTTTCCCCTGCCTGCCAACGAACACTGGTCCCCTCCTCACGCACGTCAGCCCATTCAAGGCATTTTTCCAAGTTCATCTGTCAAGCACACCGGTATCCTGGCAACCAAGAGTACCTACACCCCAACTCCTCCCCAAAACCGCCACCCTTTGATGCAATTTCCTTTTCTGCTTCACCTGTGTATGCAACACTTCCCTTTCTCCCTCTCCTGAACAGACCACAAGAAAAAGAAACATTTAAAAACTTCAAAAAGGAGAATAAAAGGCCCGGCCTTGTATGATGTGTCTGTTGCTGAATTGGCTAGAGTGCAGACATCACTGTGCTTTTCATCCACTAAAAAAACAAAAAGGAAACACACGCCACCAGCCCAGGCCCTCCCACTCAGGGGGTAGGATACGTTAAGGCACAGCATTCATACGTTTAGTGTTCAGAAACTCTGCCAAAGTTTCTGCCCTCCCTCTAAAATAAACATAACCCAACAAACTGGGATCGCTACAGGAAAATAAGCAAGAATCTTCAGACCTTTTATAAACTATACGCCCCTCTGGAGCTGTGAGTACATGTTTGAAATGGCACCTTGGTAACATGCATAACTTGATCCTACTTTGGCTACTTTTTTTAAAGAAAAGAAATCCCTTGATCTAAAGTTTTATACAGAATGTTGGATAAAGTCACTTGTGCTAGCACCATGCTGTAAACTGCAGTGTTCCCTGCTCACTCTTTCCTGGTGCAGGAGGAGAACAAACTTGCGTGTGCACTGCCTGAGTCTGCTGTCCTCAACCCCCTCCCTAAAAAAAACAACACACATGCTTAGTGAAGGAGACATCTTCATCGTCATCTTCCTCCTGCACTTACATGGTACAGTGAAGCCACTAACGCAGAGACAAACTCATATAAAAATACATCTTTTTTCATTGTTTATTTTAAGGCGCATGCAATAGAAACCTGGAACCTGGAAGCATGTCAGCAGCATGTCTATAGGACAGAAGTCTGGATACGTGGTACAGTACACACACACACACACACACACACACACTGTTTCACTGCGGTGCGGCCCGAGTGTGAGGCATGTGACATGTCATGTGATTGGGGGGGTTCCTGGTTGGCCATCTCAGAGAGCAGAGTCCATGAAAGTGTCTCTGTTATTATTGCTTTGTAATTTTCCTTCTTCCTCCACAGAGAGTTAGCCAATCACCCCATGTGACTGAGGGGGGGGGGAGAGAAAGGGAGAGAGAGAGAGCTGGGAGTGCTGTGGAGGAGTGACTGGCGTGGTTTGGCCGCAGGTGGCGCCCCCTGCAGGTCTCTACAGATCGTCGCTCTCCACCAGGCTGCCGGGCTGGTGGACAGGGCTGGAGTCGGGGAAGAAGGCAGCCTTCACGTCCAGGCCCCTCTCTGTCAGTGCAGCATAGCGGCTGGCTGAGGGCCGCACTTTCTTGGGCTTTGGGGTTTGAGACTGCTGCCACTGAGCTGGGAGGGTAGAGCAGAGGAAGTGTCAGTCACCTTCAGCCCTCCCCCTTCAGACATAGCCCCTCCCATTGACATTCAACCTCTCCTTCTTTTAGTAGTTTTTTTTTCTCCACTGAACAGGAGCTGTGCTGTATGTGAGTGTTATGGGTGGTGTTGTGCCCTGTGTGGGTGTGTGAGTGGTGCCGTGCCTTGTGTGGGTGTGTGGGTGGTGTTGTGCCCTGTGGGGGTGTGTGGGTGGTGCCGTGCCTTGTGGGGGTGTGTGGGTGGTGTTGTG
>JAFBMS010002768.1:7500-24662 GCA_019788955.1 Albula glossodonta | reverse complement strand
TAATTGACTAATCTCTTCAAAGAGCTCTCTTTCTCCCTGCCAGTATACAGCACAATGGTGATAATGACTAACAACAGCCTGGAAGAGCAACTCAAACCTCCACCTTCTTTCCCATCCGCACACTGGAGCAGGGCCTTAACAGGATGCAGACTGTGGGGCCCATCAACACACTGGAGCAGGGCCTTAACAGGAGGCAGACTGTGGGGCCCATCCACACACTGGAACAGAGCCTTAACAGGATGCAGACCGTGGGGCCCATCCACACATTGCAACAGTGCCTTAACAGGATGCAGACCGTGGGGCTCATCCACACACGGGAACAGAGCCTTAACAGGATGCAGGCCATGGGGCCCATCCACACACTGGAACAGTGCCTTAACAGGCTGCAGACCGTGGGGCCCATCCACTCACTGGAATAGTGTGTTGTTGCAGATTTAATTATATTTATTTTCATGGATTTCAAATTGAAATTCGTGACATTTTGTGGTCTCACGGGACTTGACCTGGCTGCCCTAGTAGTACAGGTTGTGTCTGTGTGTAAGAGACAATTCCTCTGGGGAGTTTTGGTGTGGTGAGGCGACACTGGGAGGCGACAGCAGGGAGGATGGTGGTGCTGTTGGTGTTTGCGTCTCGCTCATTTTTAGCAGCTTGTAAATCAGTCTCCCACTGCGCCCGTACCAAGTGTGCGCACACAGGAGGAACCAGGAGAAACTGTATCCAGTTGCCATGGTAACCCGCATCTAGCTTGTGCTTTTAGGATGACTGACTTGGTGTTTCCTACATGTTCAATTAAATCTTTATCTTATATACAGCTTAACGTATGCTTCATTCATAGTTTACCCCCTACACAGCTTGTACACATCAGTACAAGCTTATATGTTATATAAAGCTTATCCTGCTTACTTCCCACTTACTCATGCCTTATACACATGTTATATATGCTTTATAAACAGCTTAAGTGACGTTACTGATCATTTACATTCACATTTATTCATTTGGCAGATGCTTTTACCCAAAGCGACGTACAAGGATTGGACACAGTCATCAACAAATCAAAAAGTGCATCCATCAATAATGTTACAATAAATCTAATAATTAAATCTGAGTCATAATAGTATAGCCAGGAAGAATTGTACATAGCCAAGTAAAATACATACATACAATTATAAAATTATACAATTAGTATTATACAATTAACAAATCAACATAATTCATATATAAATATAAATACTCATACATTTACATTATAATCATGCATAATTATCTATAATATAATAGTTAAATAATGCAAACACATAATTATCCATAACACAAAATAGATGTTCTGATTGAGGGTAGGATGTTTAACCCAGATATTGTCTGAAGAGGTGCTTTTTCAGACCACGTCGGAAGGATAGTAATGATTTAGCGGTCCGTAGTAAGACAGGGACTCGTATCAGTATCAGACATGCCGTACTCTGTCCCCTCTCCTCCGTTCCTCCTGCTGTCTCTGTTGGACTCTGGCTTATTTGCATGTCTCTGCGGATTCTTTAGTGATGCGGTTTGGTTAGCGGTGTAAGTTTGTTAGTGGTGCAGGGTCGTTAGCGGTGTGAGTTTGTTAGTGGTGCACAGACGCGCTGGGGGGCTAATATTCAGGCATGTGAGTGCTCAGGTAGCCTGCTGAGAACACCTGTTCTCAAGTTGCTTTTTGAAGAGCGAAGTGGCGCCACGTGATTGGAGCAAGACTTGCTTGTTTCACACGCATTTCACACACCGCCAGCGCAGCAGTGAGCCAGCGGGCAATCAGTGGCAAGGTCGCGACGGAGAGCGGCTCATAATTAACTCCAATTATGTATTCAGGGGCAGCACTCGGTAAATGGTGCCCCCGCCAGCAGGCTGCGCAGAACGCGGTGGACTGGATGTGTGCTGTGCGTTGAAGTTCGTTACACTGAGAGTGCTGTTTCACTGAGATCAACCAAAGTAAAGCTGGGGTCTGTGTTATCATACAAAGTGTCATCATAACACTTCCTCAGCAGTGTTAGCAGTGTGTGCTCGTGCTACTCTCAGCTTTCCTCAGCAGTGTTAGCAGTGTGTGCTCGTGCTACTCTCAGCTTTCCTCAGCAGTGTTAGCAGTGTGTGCTCGTGCTACTCTCAGCTTTCCTCAGCAGTGTTAGCAGTGTGTGCTCGTGCTACTCTCAGCTTTCCTCAGCAGTGTTAGCAGTGTGTGCTAGTTCTACTCTCAGCTTTCCTCAGCAGCGTTAGCAGTGCCTGCTAGTGCTACTTTCAGCTTTCCTCAGCAGCGTTAGCAGTGCGTGCTAGTTCTACTTTCAGCTTTCCTCAGCAGTGTTGGCAGTGTGTGCTAGTGCTACTCTCAGCTTTCCTCAGCAGTGTTAGCAGTGTGTGCTCGTGCTACTCTCAGTTTTCCTCAGCAGTGTTAGCAGTGTGTGTGATTTCTACTTTCAGCCTTCCTCAGCAGTGTTGGCAGTGTGTGCTCGTGCTACTCTCAGCTTTCCTCAGCAGTGTTAGCAGTGTGTGTGATTTTTACTTTCAGCTTTCCTCAGCAGTGTTAGCAGTGTGTGTTAGTGCTACTCTAAGCTTTCCTCAGCAGTGTGTGAGTGAGAGAGGGTGTGTGTGTGAGTGAGAGTGGATGTGTGTGTGAGTGAGTGAGAGAGGGTGTGTGTGTGAGTGAGAGTGGATGTGTGTGTGTGTGAGAGAGAGAGAGGGTGTGTGTGAGTGAGAGTGGTTGTGTGTGTGAGTGAGTGAGAGAGGGTGTGTGTGTGTGAGAGAGAGAGAGAGAGGGTGTGTGTGAGTGAGAGAGGGAGTGTGGGTGTGTGTGTGAGAGCGGGTGTGTGTGTGAGTGAGAGAGGGGGTGTGTGTGTGAGTGAGTGAGAGAGGGTGTGTGTGTGAGTGAGAGAGGGTGTGTGTGTGTGAGTGCGTGAGAGAGGGTGTACTGTAAAGAGTCATGGGGGAGGGGGGCACAGTGTCCATCACTGCTGGCAGTGAGGATGTGAGGGAGGGGAGATGTGGATTTACTGAGAGGATGCAGCGCTGTCAGTGAGGAAGAGAACTATCACTCTCCCGCGTGTGACAGACCGTGGCCTGGCAGCACAGAATGGGCCCTCAGAGAGACAGCCAGAGGAGCAGGGAGGGTATGAATCCGCCCGTGTTTGGAGTATGAGCAGCTCAGTTTGTTGAAGAGGTGTCCAACATGCATGCAGCTTGATTAGTGAAAACTCTGTCTGGCTCATCTCCTCTCAGCTCTGTAGCACCTGTTGCCCTGCCTTTTGTTTAGTCTGCGACGCAGGTGTGTAATTTTACAGGTTTTTCTCTGCGGCTCCTAAATTCCCAGCGTGAGTGGAGGAGCTTCCCTGGAGCCAGTGACAGTTCATTTAATCACATTTTCTAAAGACGCAGCGTGGGAGAGTGGAGCAGCACAGCTGCCCACAGAGCTGCTTTCCTCTGGTGCTTCTGCTTCCCACATTTCCTGTTATTTACACTGCCCTGTACACAGAGTTATACTCGGCCCTGACTCTACTCTCACCAATTTACACAGAGCTATACTCGGCCATTACTCCTTTCTCACCAAGTTACACAGAGCTATACTCACCGCTTACTCTGCTCTCACCTATACACACAGAGCTATACTTACCCCTTACTCTACTCTCACCAAGTTACACAGAGCTACACTTACCCATTACTCTGCTGTCATTATGCTCCCTGTGCCCTTTACTCACACACAAACACTATGCTCCCTGTGCCCTTTACTCACACACACACACACACACACACACACACACACACACACACACACACACACACACACACACTATGCTCCCTGTGCCCTTTACTCACACACACACACTTTGCTCCCTTTGCCCTTTACTCACACACACACACTTTGCTCCCTGTGCCCTTTACTCACACACACACACACACACACACACACTTTGCTCCCTGTGCCCTTTACTCACACACACACTATGGTCCCTGTGCCCTTTACTCACACACACACACTATGGTCCCTGTGCCCTTTACTCACACACAAACACTATGCTCCCTGTGCCCTTTACTCACACACACACACTATGCTCCCTGTGCCCTTTACTCACACACACACACACACACACACACACACTATGCTCCCTGTGCCCTTTACTCACACACACACTATGCTCCCTGTGCCCTTTACTCACACACACACACAAACACTATGCTCCCTGTGCCCTTTACTCACACACACACTATGCTCCCTGTGCCCTTTACTCACACACACACACACACACCACACACACACACACACACTATGCTCCCTGTGCCCTTTACTCACACACACACACTTTGCTCCCTGTGCCCTTTACTCACACACACACTATGCTTCCTGTGCCCTTTACTCACACACACACACACACACACACACACACATTCTCTCCCTGTGCCCTTTACTCACACACACACACACACACACACTTTGCTCCCTGTGCCCTTCACTCAAACACACACACTATGCTTCCTGTGCCCTTTACTCACACACACACACACTATTCTCCCTGTGCCCTTTACTCACACACAAACACTATGGTCCCTGTGCCCTTTACTCACACACAAACACTATGGTCCCTGTGCCCTTTACTCACACACACACACACACACACACACACACTATGCTCCCTGTGCCCTTTACTCACACACACACACACACTATGGTCCCTGTGCCCTTTACTCACACACAAACACTATGCTCCCTGTGCCCTTTACTCACACACACACACACACTATGGTCCCTGTGCCCTTTACTCACACACACAAACACTATGCTCCCTGTGCTTTACTCACACACACACCACACACACACACACACACTATGCTCCCTGTGCCCTTTACTCACACACACACACACAAACACTATGGTCCCTGTGCCCTTTACTCACACACACACACACACACTATGGTCCCTGTGCCCTTTACTCACACACACACACACTATGGTCCCCTGCCCTTTACTCACACACACACACACACACACACACACACACACTATGGTCCCTGTGCCCTTTACTCACACACACACACTATGCTCCCTGTGCCCTTTACTCACACACACACTATGGTCCCTGTGCCCCACACTGCCCTTCTGCATATGAGTGGAACACTACACTGACCAGCAGGACTCTCATCCAGCTGGATATATGGACCTTCTTCAGTCAACAACAGTTATTCCAGACCATGGAAGTTTTGACTGGCTGTGGTTTTCTGAGGCAGAAGTCGGCAGTCTGGAGTTGAGTCTCAAAAAAAAAGCCAGATTCATATAATACATTCTTTTGATAATGTTGGAGCAATCTGGAGGGGGGGGGGGGGGCATAAGAATCCTGGCTTCAAGTGCTGCTTCCTTTTGTGGAGCTCCAAACTTTATCCAAATATGACATTTTAATGAGTCACTGAAGAACAGAAATATGAGCTGCTCTTTAAATGACACATGTTTGGATGATCTGCAGTGTTTTGGATAATGGTGGGGTTTTATCGATCAAATACTGCTCTATCTGGTGATACTGTGGGACGATAAGATATTTGTGATCATTCACATTGTCTGGCTAATAATGTTGCTAATACCACGCTGGAAAGAGACAAATGACTAAAATGCATATTGATGATGTGAAATTGTGTGCACACCATGTATCAGCTACATTTGTGTGTGCTGAAACAACACCAGCAGACATGAAGCTTTAAGATGACTGAAGCATGCTGTCTGCATTGAGCCCAGTGAGGACAGTGCAGGTGCAGCTGAGCTCTGGCTGCGCCCCCTATGTAGTTTTCTGCGCAAGAGCCCCACTCCTCATCTGCAGCAATAGATAACTGATGATTCAGTGTGATAACTGATCAGTGTGTGTGATAGCTGATGGTTCTGTGTGATAGATGAACAGTGTGTGTGTGATAGCTGATGGTTCTGTGTGATAGATGAACAGTGTGTGTGTGATAGCTGATGGTTCTGTGTGATAGATGAACAGTGTGTGTGATATAGGGTTGTTTGGTATACAGGTACTATTCCACTTTTTTTCAATTTTTGGTACTTGATGAAAATGTGCTGATCTTGCTTTATATTGCATTCATCAAAAAACACTGCGCCCTTTCAGTAGTGGCATTTCATCGTGATAATTCTCTGTGCTTTGGATTGAGACGTTAGTGAAAGTCACGTGTCTCCCATGTGCTACGTGACTGTGGAGGTAGAATCCTTACATGTTCCTAGAGTAATGGAAACTGACAAAGACCTTAAGAGTTGCTTGGTGCCTAGAGCGCTTTTTAAGCTGATTTGAAAAAGCAGCTCACACGATACTCGGTTCTATGTTTCATCTGATCGTAGCGGCTAGCTAGCTACTTTCAAATTGTCAGAGAGGTTATTTCCTCAGCTGTGTTATACAAAACTAAACACACCTGTCAGTCACATGTTCCAATACTTTTGCTCACCTAAAAATGTGGTGTTCCTTTACAAATAATGCTATCTTCTAAGTTCTGTATCAGATCCAGATGTAAATATCTGGAAATAAAAGCTGAAATGTTGATCTCTTGTCTCATATTCATCTTTTGGAGGGGACTGTAGTTATTCAAAATTTATATTCACCAGCAATACTAATCTCTCAACCTGCAATCTCGGTTCTCTCAATCTTTGATTTAAAAAAAAAATGGTTGATGTCACTCTGCACTTTTCTGAAAAGTTTTTTTTTTCTCAAAAGTGCTGCTGTTCCGCTGATAAGATTGTGTGTGGTTGCTGGTGAGTGTGTGGTAGCTGAGGAGTGTGTGTGTGGTTGCGGGTAATGTGTGTGTGGTAGCTGATAAGTGTTTGTGAATGTAACTGACGGGAGCGTTCTTGTCCCCTCCTGCTCTCCGCAGGCTGACGGGTTTCCAGCTCCCAGCGCCCATCGTCAGCACGGGACCACGCCTCACACTCTGGTTCCTGTCTGACTACGCCGTCAGCGGCCAGGGCTTCAGCGCCTCCTACCAAGGTGAGACCTGCTTACCTGTGCCCCTGCTTACCTTCCCACACCCTTACCTGTGCCTCTGCTTACCTTCCCACACCCTTCCCTGTGCTCCTGCTTACCTTCCCACACCCTTCCTGTTCCCCTCCCACACCCTTACCTGTGCCCCTGCTTACCTTCCCACACCCTTCCCTGTGCTCTTGCTTACCTTCCCACACCCTTCCTGTTCTCCTTCCCATACCTTCCCACACCCTTCCCTGTGCTCCTGTTCCCCTCCCACACCCTTACCTGTGCTCCTGCTTACCTTCCCACACCCTTCCCTGTGCTCTTGCTTACCTTCCCACACCCTTCCTGTTCACCTTCCCACACCCTTACCTGTGCTCCCGTTCACCTTCCCACACCCTTGCCTGTGCTCCTGTTCACCTTCCCACACCCTTACCTGTGCCCCTGTTCACCTTCCCACACCCTTACCTGTGCTCCTGCTTACCTTCCCACACCCTTACCTGTGCCCCTGCTTACCTTCCCACACCCTTACCTGTGCTCCTGTTCACTTTCCCACACCCTTACCTGTGCCTCTGCTTACCTTCCCACACCCTTCCCTGTGCTCCTGCTTACCTTCCCACACCCTTCCTGTTCTCCTTCCCACACCCTTACCTGTGCCCCTGCTTACCTTCCCACACCCTTCCCTGTGCTCCTGTTCCCCTCCCACACCCTTACCTGTGCTCCTGCTTACCTTCCCACACCCTTCCCTGTGCTCTTGCTTACCTTCCCACACCCTTGCTGTTCACCTTCCCACACCCTTGCCTGTGCTCCTGTTCACCTCCCCACACCCTTACCTGTGCTCCTGTTCACCTTCCCACACCCTTACCTGTGCTTCCGCTTACCTTCTCACACCCTTACCTGTGCCCCTGCTTACCTTCCCACACCCTTACCTGTGCTCCTGTTCACCTTCCCACACCCTTACCTGTGCTCATGTTCACCTTTCCACACCCTTACCTGTGCCCCTGCTTACCTTCTCACACCCTTACCTGTCTCCCGTTCACCTTCCCACACCCTTACCTGTGCTCCTGCTCACCTTCCCACACCCTTACCTGTGCTCCTGCTCACCTTCCCACACCCTTACCTGTGCCCCTGCTTACCTTCCCACACCCTTACCTGTCTCCTGCTTATCTTCTCATACCCTTACCTGTCTCCTGTTCACCTTCCTACACCCTTACCTGTGCCCCTGCTTACCTTCCCACACCCTTACCTGTCTCCTTTTCACCTTCCCACACCCTTCCTGTTCCCCTCCCACACCCTTACCTGTGCCCCTGCTTACCTTCCCACACCCTTCCCTGTGCTCTAGCTTACCTTCCCACACCCTTCCTGTTCACCTTCCCACACCCTTACCTGTGCCCCTGCTTACCTTCCCACACCCTTACCTGTGCTCCTGTTCACCTTCCCACACCCTTACCTGTGCTCCTGTTCACCTTTCCACACCCTTACCTGTGCCCCTGCTTACCTTCCCACACCCTTACCTGTCTCCCGTTCACCTTCCCACACCCTTACCTGTGCTCATGTTCACCTTTCCACACCCTTACCTGTGCCCCTGCTTACCTTCCCACACCCTTACCTGTGCCCCTGCTTACCTTCCCACACCCTTACCTGTGCTCCTGTTCACCTTCCCACACCCTTACCTGTGCTCCTGTTCACCTTTACACACCCTTACCTGTGCCCCTGCTTACCTTCCCACACCCTTACCTGTCTCCCGTTCACCTTCCCACACCCTTACCTGTGCTCATGTTCACCTTTCCACACCCTTACCTGTGCCCCTGCTCACCTCCCCCCACCCTTACCTGTGCTCCTGCTCACCTTCCCACACCCTTACCTGTGCCCCTGCTTACCTTCCCACACCCTTACCTGTGCCCCTGCTTACCTTCCCACATCCTTCCCTGTGTCCTGTTCACTTTCCCACACCCTTCCCTGTGCTCCTGCTGGATGTTAAAGCTGGGCTTTAGGAGGGGTCAGGTTTGGGAGGGGTCAGGTTTAGGAGGGGTATTCAGTCTCATGTCATGATTGGATGGAATTTGCAAAGGCAGAATTCATTAACCCCTTCATGAACCCCTCCATTCATTGCTCCCTTCAGATCAGCACAAAAAGTCTGAAAATGCCCAATTAGTCTGATCACTGGACTGAGAGGGAGATGATTTGGTCCCCTGGGTATTGAGAGCCACTTACTGTGTGTGTGTGAGGAAGGGAGGGAGTGAGAGAGAGCACACACACACACACACTCACACACACACACACACACACACACACAAAACCGCAGTTTGATTGCCTTCCGTGATTTGGTCAAAATTGAGCTCATTCACAAAATGGATTCCCCAGTTCAATTGATAAGTGAGCAGAGAGGGTGTTTGTCTGTGTGTGTGTGTGTGTGTGTGTGTGTGTGTGTGTGTGTATGTGTGTGTGTGTGTGTGTGTGTTTTTGTGTGTGTGTGTGTAAGGGTGTGTGTGTGTGTGTGTGTGTGTGTGTGCGTGCTTTTGCATGTGTGTATGAAAGGGTGAGTGAGTGAGTGAGTGTGTGTGTGTGTGTGTGTGTGCTTTTGCATGTGTGTATGAAAGGGTGAGTGAGTGAGAGTGTGTGTGTGTGTGCGTGCTTTTGCATGTGTGTATGAAAGGGTGAGTGAGTGAGTGAGTGAGAGTGTGTGTGTGTGTGTGTGTGTGTGTGTGTGTGTGTGTGCGCAGAGCAGGGAGTCCCCTGCCTGTGCTGTGCTGTGCTGTGTGTCTGGAGTACAGAGATGTTATTCTGCCTGTTGAGCAGGTAGTTCTCTGTATCAGCACTCTTTGCTGCTCATTTTGTGTTGCTTGTAACTATCACCCTTTGAATGTGGAAATGTGATATCGTACTTCTTAATTAATTGATGCAGATAGAGATCAGCTTTTGCCATAATTAATCTCTATGAGACTTCAAATGATGTAAGCCTACTGCTGAGTGTGGAGCGGTAGTCAGTGTGGGCCAGTGCACAAAGCAGTGGTCAGTGAGGTTCAGTGGATAGAGCAGCAGTGTGGAGCAGCGGTCTGTGAGGTTCAGTGGATAGAGCAGCATTATAGAGCAGCGGTGAGTGAGGTTCAGTGGATAGAGCAGCAGTGTGGAGCAGTGGTCATTGAGGTTCAGTGGATAGAGCAGCAGTGTGGAGCAGTGGTCAGTGAGGTTCAGTGGATAGAGCAGCAGTGTGGAGCAGTGGTCAGTGAGGTTCAGTGGATAGAGCAGCAGTGTGGAGCAGTGGTCTGTGAGGTTCAGTGGATAGAGCAGCAGTGTGGAGCAGCGGTCAGTGAGGTTCAGTGGATAGAGCAGCAGTGTGGAGCAGCAGTCAGTGAGGTTCAGTGGATAGAGCAGCAGTGTGGAGCAGCGGTCTGTGAGGTTCAGTGGATAGAGCAGCAGTGTGGAGCAGCGGTCTGTGAGGTTCAGTGGATAGAGGAGCATTATAGAGCAGCGGTCTGTGAGGTTCAGTGGATAGAGCAGCAGTGTGGAGCAGCGGTCGGTGAGGTTCAGTGGATAGAGCAGCAGTGTGGAGCAGTGGTCAGTGAGGTCAGTGGATAGAGCAGCAGTGTGGAGCAGCGGTCGGTGAGGTTCAGTGGATAGAGCAGCAGTGTGGAGCAGCGGTCTGTGAGGTTCAGTGGATAGAGCAGTAGTGTGGAGCAGCGGTCAGTGAGGTTCAGTGGATAGAGCAGCATTATAGAGCAGCGGTCAGTGAGGTTCAGTGGATAGAGCAGCAGTGTGGAGCAGCGGTCAGTGAGTGGTTCAGTGGATAGAGCAGCAGTGTGGAGCAGCAGTCAGTGAGGTTCAGTGGATAGAGCAGCAGTGTGGAGCAGCGGTCTGTGAGGTTCAGTGGATAGAGGAGCATTATAGAGCAGCGGTCTGTGAGGTTCAGTGGATAAAGCAGCATTATAGAGCAGCGGTCAGTGAGGTTCAGTGGATAGAGCAGCAGTGTGGAGCAGCGGTCTGTGAGGTTCAGTGGATAGAGCAGCAGTGTGGAGCAGCGGTCAGTGAGGTTCAGTGGATAGAGCAGCAGTGTGGAGCAGCGGTCAGTGAGGTTCAGTGGATAGAGCAGCAGTGTGGAGCAGCGGTCAGTGAGGGTCAGTGGATAGAGCAGCAGTGTGGAGCAGCGGTCTGTGAGGTTCAGTGGATAGAGCAGCAGTGTGGAGCAGCGGTCTGTGAGGTTCAGTGGATAGAGCAGCAGTGTGGAGCAGCGGTCTGTGAGGTTCAGTGGATAGAGCAGCAGTGTGGAGCAGTGGTCAGTGAGGGTCAGTGGATAGAGCAGCAGTGTGGAGCAGGGGTCAGTGAGGGTCAGTGGATAGAGCAGCAGTGTGGAGCAGCGGTCTGTGAGGTTCAGTGGATAGAGCAGCAGTATAGAGCAGCGGTCAGTGAGGTTCAGTGGATAGAGCAGCAGTGTGGAGCAGCGGTCTGTGAGGTTCAGTGGATAGAGCAGCAGTGTGGAGCAGCGGTCAGTGAGGTTCAGTGGATAGAGCAGCAGTGTGGAGCAGCGGTCTGTGAGGTTCAGTGGATAGAGCAGCAGTGTGGAGCAGTGGTCATTGAGGTTCAGTGGATAGAGCAGCATTATAGAGCAGCAGTCAGTGAGGTTCAGTGGATAGAGCAGCAGTGTGGAGCAGCGGTCAGTGAGGTTCAGTGGATAGAGCAGCAGTGTAGAGCAGCAGTCAGTGAGGGTCAGTGGATAGAGCAGCAGTGTGGAGCAGCGGTCTGTGAGGTTCAGTGGATAGAGCAGCAGTGTGGAGCAGTGGTCAGTGAGGTTCAGTGGATAGAGCAGCAGTGTGGAGCAGCGGTCAGTGAGGGTCAGTGGATAGAGCAGCAGTGTGGAGCAGCGGTCTGTGAGGTTCAGTGGATAGAGCAGCAGTGTGGAGCAGCGGTCAGTGAGGGTCAGTGGATAGAGCAGCAGTGTGGAGCAGCGGTTAGTGAGGGTCAGTGGATAGAGCAGCAGTGTGGAGCAGCGGTCTGTGAGGTTCAGTGGATAAAGCAGCATTATAGACTAGCAGTCAGTGAGATTCAGTGGATAGAGCAGCAGTGTGGAGCAGCGGTCTGTGAGGTTCAGTGGATAGAGCAGCAGTGTGGAGCAGCGGTCAGTGAGGTTCAGTGGATAGAGCAGCAGTGTGGAGCAGCGGTCTGTGAGGTTCAGTGGATAGAGCAGCAGTGTGGAGCAGCTGTCATTGAGGTTCAGTGGATAGAGCAGCATTATAGAGCAGCAGTCAGTGAGGGTCAGTGGATAGAGCAGCATTATAGAGCAGCGGTGAGTGAGGTTCAGTGGATAGAGCAGCAGTGTGGCGCAGCGGTCAGTGAGGTTCAGCGGATAGAGCAGCAGTGTGGAGCAGGGGTCAGTGAGGGTCAGTGGATAGAGCAGCAGTGTGGAGCAGCGGTCAGTGAGGTTCAGTGGATAGAGCAGCAGTGTGGAGCAGTGGTCAGTGAGGGTCAGTGGATAGAGCAGCAGTGTGGAGCAGCGGTCAGTGAGGGTCAGTGGATAGAGCAGCAGTGTGGAGCAGTTAATTCTGACTTTTTTCATTTACCAGCTTTGTACCCTGCTATGGTCCACCAGTAAAAGGATGGACTGTGTTTAATGTAAGTAGTGGAAAACTGTGTTATGTGTAAGTAGTTTCTCTTGACCGCAGCTCCTGCAGAGGTAATGAATAATGCAGCATTATTTAGCTTGGAACAAGATACATTTTGGCAATTATTCTATCACAAGCTACACGACTGCAAGGCCAAGACAACTGATAAATCAAAACTAGCATGAGACTGTGTGTGTGTGTGTGTGTGTGTGCGTGCGTGCGTGCGACAGAGGGCCCAATGGTCCTTCTGATGACCCTGTGTTAAAACGTGGCTCTCCTGCAGAGAGGAATGTTTGTAAGTTCACTCAATATATCTGTCCATGGTCCTGAACTCCATGCTACTTTCCGTGGTGCTGAACTCCAAGTCTCCGTCCATGTTGCCACATTTCTGTCTATTGTGCTGAACTCACTGACTCTGTCCATGGTGCTGAACTCTATCTCATTTTCCGTAGTGCTGGTATTATTTCACCTGTCAATGGTGCTAAACTGTTAATTCTCTATTCTGATTGTGCAGTAACAGGTTACAGGATTTCCAATCCTCCTGCAGAATTTCAGATGCTGGTGAACTGTGTTACCACACATACACATATTTGCGTGCGTGCGTACGTGCAGGCGGGTGGGCGCTCGTGTGTGAGTGGGATGTAAACAGTGAGTCACTAACAGGCTGAGATACAGGCAACATTATCTTTGATGCTCAATGCAATTCAGTTCTTGGAATTTTTATTTAAAAATTGGTTTGGCAGTTCATTAATCACCATAATTATTAAAAAAATTGCATCACAATTAAGGGAGAGGTAATTTATTTGAGACAAACTGAAGTCACTAAATTTAAAAACATTGCTCTCTCTCTGGGAGAACCTGGGATCGATGCTTCCTCTTATAAAGAATCTAGTGTTGCTGTAGCTGTGTGTACAGTGGCTGTAGGGTTGCATTAGCTCCTGACTCCATGTGGAGTCACCCCACACACAGGAGTGGGTGTGGCCCACGCAGGAAGCTCCATAGGAAGCGGGGGCTGTGGTGCCCAGCGGTCTGCGTGGGCCTGTCTGCCGGCTCTCCAAACGCAGCTCATTTTCACACTTGTGGGTACCAGAAGTGCCGTGTCATGCAGAATGTATTCCTGCACCCGCACACCTCACAGGCTGAGCAGGAAATGGCACAGTGCAGAGAAGCAGCAGGTAACGGCTCCTACACAGTCACTCACCTGCCAGCAAACACTCCGCCCATTGGCTGCCTCTCGTCAGAGTGCAGCCCTGGGGGGTGCATTGGGGTGGGGAGGGGAGGGGAGGGGAGGGTCCACTCTGCTCGGGGTGCCCTGGTTATCACCCTGTAACAACACAACATACATTGCCTGGTACACAAGTGTATCCAATGTTGCTCTGCAAGTCAGAAAACAGATTTTGCACATTGACAACTTCATCACTCTTTCTTATGCATTTTCATAATCATCTGGGAGACAGTTATGCAGTCTTTGTGACAGACATTCCAATTTTAGACACCATTTCAGACTCAATTAAGGGCAATATTAATGTAAGAAAGAAACAAAAGCTCCAATGTTTAGGAAACACAGGAGATGGAAGGAACACAGGGGCTGAGAATCCAGTGAGTCTAAAGAATCTGTGGTTTAAAGGGAGCTCAGTTTTAGAATGAGGTTAAAGAAAACAGCAGGGTGAATTTATTGGTTCAGCATGGCTTAAACTGAGTGTTTGAAGCATGTTGGATTGTCTTGATGATTGGCAGGGCAGAATATGAAAGCAGAGAGATTCTTACATGGGCTGAAATAAACACAGCGAAATGAATGCAGGATGTAGTAGTCAGGATTTTGGGCTGTGATTCAGGGCCTTACAGATGAGGTAAAGACTTGAGGTTTTTTCTGTCAAATCACTCAGAGGACCATGTTTGTAAACGTCACCCTTGGGAGCCCCCGGCAGGGTGGGGTGGGGCGGGGCACACAGGGCAGAGTCTGGTAACCTCTGAGCTTCAGCATTATGTCCACAGCCGAGGCTGTCTTTTACGGTGTACTCCTTTGTGGGGTGGGGCGGGGCACACAGGGCAGAGTCTGGTAACCTCTGAGCTTCAGCATTATGTCCACAGCCGAGGCTGTCTTTTACGGTGTACTCCTTTGTGGGGTGGGGCGGGGCACACAGGGCAGAGTCTGGTAACCTCTGAGCTTCAGCATTATGTCCACAGCCGAGGCTGTCTTTTACGGTGTACTCCTTTGTGGGGTGGGGCGGGGCACACAGGGCAGAGTCTGGTAACCTCTGAGCTTCAGCATTATGTCCACAGCCGAGGCTGTCTTTTACGGAGCAAAAGCTTCCCCCACTTCAGTGACGCCCAGGTTTCATTTTTCGCACGCATCAGAGAGGAACAATGCAAAGTGTCTGCACAGCAGTGCATGTGTTTCAGACAATCAATGTCTGATACTTTATGCAAATAAGATAGGAATGTGAGGAAATCAGCAGTAAAAAGGCAGATCAGCAGTTTATAAAACACTGTTCAGTCTCAGAAATATCGCTGTTTTTTCATTCTGCTCAGGACACAAAGAGAATATTCTGAACTCACTCTATCTCATATTTTTCATTGTAGATGTAATGGTTAATATATTGTAAGAACACCAGTATGTGTGTGTGTATATATATATATATATATATAACACACACACACACACACATATATATATATATACACATATGGGTGTGCCTGTAATGAGCTGGTGAATTATTGTTATTATGAAAATGAGCAGCTGTCAGCAGGCTGTGACAGGTGGCCATTCACCTGGATATTAATGATATGGGGCACATTGAAGCAGAAAGAACTCACACTTTTTCTGGAAAAAAAGTTATTGTGCCGACTGGAGCAATCTATATTTGTTGTTTTTGAGCTCACAGAGGAATCAGTATCACACACAAATGGGCAGACGCACACCTGTGCTGCCTAAGCAGGTGTCTCGGGTGGTTTTGGATGGCCAGGTAGGGTCAGGCTGCAGGCTGGCCACAGCAGAGTGCAGGAGAGCAAGACACACGAGCTCTAAGCACAGCCACAAATTTCCTTTCAGATCGAACATCGGCTCTAACCGGAGCCGCCCGGAGCCGCCTGGCGGATTTAACATCTGGATCACACCCAGCCCCCCAGCTGGGTCCTCACAAGTCACCATGGAAACTGTGGATAGTTGTTTCCAGGGAAAAGTACATCTTGTAATTTAGTTTTTTTATGAACCTGACACAGTTGTATAAAAATGGACCAGAAGGCTAAATTCCTGTTGGCATTTTGATCCACAGTTATAGCCCTTTAACTACCTATCTGAAGCCAGAACAACAAGCAACAAGCCAGGCTTTTATATAAACCCACTGCCTGGGTGACAGGTGCAGCTGCCAGATCACATGAGCCACAGCAGAGTGGCTGAGTGGTGCTGAATCTGCACTGTGAGGCAGAGTGGCCCTGTCCCTGGTTCTGAATCTGCACTGTGAGGCAGAGTGGCCCTGTCCCTGGTGCTGAATCTGCACTGTTAGGCAGAGTGGCCCTGTCCCTGGTGCTGAATCTGCGCTGTGAGACAGAGTGGCCCTGTCCCTGGTTCTGAATCTGCACTGTTAGGCAGAGTGGCCCTGTCCCTGGTTCTGAATCTGCGCTGTGAGGCAGAGTGGCCCTGTCCCTGGTTCTGAATCTGCGCTGTGAGGCAGAGTGGCCTTATTCCTGGTGTGAATATTCACTCAGTGGATCTCTCCTCTGCATGGTTCAGTGACTTGTCTCTGACTCTGGTCTAGTATGACCAGACTGTATGGTTCTGGAGCTGTCTGCCCTTAGGCCTGGCCTGATGGGGACTGTTGACTGACACCTCGTTTTTGATCCACCAATCAGAGAGTCTTTGCTGTGGTGTCAGAGCGAAACGCTGTTCGGGTGGAGCACGGCTGTTACCCCAGTACACTGGCTTAAACGCTCTCCATGTCTCCTCCTTAAGCAAAGAGTGCAATCTCTGAGGTCATTCCACTCCTGGCAGTGTCAATATGGCCGTGTTCAAACACTCATGTTCAAATCTGCCCCTAATCCTCTGGAGCAGAGATCATTGCAGTGTCAGGAGCGCAGAATAAAACACGCCTCTCTTATCTCTGTTGTCTCAGTGCACATGGGTTCCATGGGTTTGTGGATTATGATGGGTGGACTTGCAGTCACTGCTGAAACCAAACACATAAGACACAGATGGGAGAGGAGCACCCAGACAGAAGGAGCCAAGTCCTGAAGTAATGCATTAGTTCTGTGTTGTTATGTGCTCTGAGGAATTCATGGGGACAGGCTGGGGCGGCGCAGGTGCACTTTGGGCAGGGTGGGGGGGTTCAGTATGGGGGCAGGAGGGGGAGCAGACACAGCCGTTCATTTTATCTGTGGGGGGATGTGGGGGGGTCATCACATGGCCGGCTGCGCCACCGCTTGGGGGGGGGGGTTGAGGTGTTCACTCGGCTGTGCTGTTTTTGTTTAAAAGCACAGAGTTACTGCAAGTTACTTCAAGTGTGCAAAACTCATATTCTTCTTTCAATAATGCACTGGAAACTCAATATACAAGATGCAAAACAAAGAATATCGGTTTTTTGGTTTTTCAGTTGCTGTAGCTGTTCATTAGTTGCTT
>JAFBMS010002768.1:0-2500 GCA_019788955.1 Albula glossodonta | reverse complement strand
TGGAACCCCAGAGTCGGGGGTTTTTGAGGCGGTTAGGAAGAAGGCAATATATTTGGTCTGTGTCAAGGTGACCCGTGTTCAGTCACTTGCAGGTCTTCGGGCCTCTAAGTGGACTGAGGTTTTTGGGCTGGACTCTTCCCCGAGAGGCTGCTGGAGGTCCCTTTATAAGCCCCCAGTAGAGCAGCGGACGGCTGACCTCCAGGGGAGGATAACACATGAAGCTGTGGCCCCCAATAGAGAAGCGGACGGCTGACCTCCAGGGGAGGGTAACACATGGAGCTGTGGCCCCCAATAGAGAAGCGAACGGCTGACCTCCAGGGGAGGGTAACACATGGGGCTGTGGCCCCCAATAGAGAAGCAGACGACTGACCTCCAGGGGAGGGTAACACATGGAGCTCTGGCCCCCAATAGAGAAGCAGACGGCTGACCTCCAGGGGAGGGTAACACATGGAGCTGTGGCCCCCAATAGAGAAGCGGATGGCTGACCTCCAGGGGAGGGTAACACATGGGGCTGTGGCCCCCAATAGAGAAGCGGATGGCTGACCTCCAGGGGAGGGTAACACATGGGGCTGTGGCCCCCAATAGAGAAGCAGACGACTGACCTCCAGGGGAGGGTAACACATGGAGCTGTGGCCCCCAATAGAGAAGCAGACGGCTGACCTCCAGGGGAGGGTAACACATGGAGCTGTGGCCCCCAATAGAGAAGCGGATGGCTGACCTCCAGGGGAGGGTAACACATGGAGCTGTGGCCCCCAATAGAGAAGCAGACAGCTGACCTCCAGGGGAGGGTAACACATGGAGCTGTGGCCCCCAATAGAGAATAGTCACCAATAGAGAAGGTCACCAATAGGCACCTGGCACACTTAGATCTGCAGTGGGGATGGGCTGTCGTTTTTGCACAGAAGTGGAGACACTTGTTCATCTTTTCCTTGAGCGTACTCGCTTATTGGGGTTCTTTTCTCTTTTGGAATGTTCATTCTGGGTCCTGTTTATACTCCTCGTAAGTGTTCAGTCGTCACCATAGTGAATTACCTCTATGGGTTAGCAAAATTGGTGATTTGGAAGACGAGGAAGAATTGTATCCTTGGGCGGGGGTCCGTTGACCCCAGGAAGATGTGGATTGGTCTGCTTTCTGCCCAGCTTAGAATTGAGCGTTCATATTGCACCTTGGTTGGGGATTTGGCAGTGTTCTCCAGTGTTTGAGCGTTCATATTGCACCTTGGTTGGGGATTTGGCAGCGTTCTCCAGTGTTTGAGCGTTCATATTGCACCTTGGTTGGGGATTTGGCAGTGTTCTCCAGTGTTTGAGCGTTCATATTGCACCTTGGTTGGGGATTTGGCAGCGTTCTCCAGTGTTTGAGCGTTCATATTGCACCTTGGTTGGGGATTTGGCAGTGTTCTCCAGTGTTTGAGCGTTCATATTGCACCTTGGTTGGGGATTTGGCAGCGTTCTCCAGTGTTTGAGCGTTCATATTGCACCTTGGTTGGGGATTTGGCAGCGTTCTCCAGTGTTTGAGCGTTCATATTGCACCTTGGTTGGGGATTTGGCAGTGTTCTCCAGTGTTTGAGCGTTCATATTGCACCTTGGTTGGGGATTTGGCAGCGTTCTCCAGTGTTTGAGCGTTCATATTGCACCTTGGTTGGGGATTTGGCAGTGTTCTCCAGTGTTTGAGCGTTCATATTGCACCTTGGTTGGGGATTTGGCAGCGTTCTCCAGTGTTTGAGCGTTCATATTGCACCTTGGTTGGGGATTTGGCAGTGTTCTCCAGTGTTTGAGCGTTCATATTGCACCTTGGTTGGGGATTTGGCAGCGTTCTCCAGTGTTTGAGCGTTCATATTGCACCTTGGTTGGGGATTTGGCAGTGTTCTCCAGTGTTTGAGCGTTCATATTGCACCTTGGTTGGGGATTTGGCAGTGTTCTCCAGTGTTTGAGCGTTCATATTGCACCTTGGTTGGGGATTTGGCAGCGTTCTCCAGTGTTTGAGCGTTCATATTGCACCTTGGTTGGGGATTTGGCAGTGTTCTCCAGTGTTTGAGCGTTCATATTGCACCTTGGTTGGGGATTTGGCAGCGTTCTCCAGTGTTTGAGCGTTCATATTGCACCTTGGTTGGGGATTTGGCAGCGTTCTCCAGTGTTTGGGGTGTGGGAGGAGTGTTGTGTACTGTGGGTGATGATGGCCTTTTGTGCGTTACTTTCTGATCTAATTGTATTTGTATGTTTGTTTTGCTTTTCTTTGTTTGGGGTTGGGGTAGGTAAGGATTTGTCAGTTCTTTTCATGTTTTCTCTTTATTTTTGTGTCATATGATTTGGTATCAGTGTCTTGTTTATGGTCTGGTTTTGTTGTATGTTTATGTCTCAATAAAGGTGGTTTAAAACTCGAAAATCTCTCTCCCACTTGGCAGGACAACAAAAATCATTTTGTCAAAGCAAAATACAAAATTACATAAATTTAATAACATATTAATAAAAATGAAAAGTGTGATTTACTCTCTCTCTGTCT
>JAFBMS010002767.1:5000-24668 GCA_019788955.1 Albula glossodonta | reverse complement strand
TGTTCTGCTGAGGAAATCGTAGTTTTGGTGTTTCAGCATGTTTTGCCTAGGAAATCGTAGTTTTGGTGTCTCAGTATGTTCTGCTTAGGAAGCCTTACTTTTGGTGTTTCAGCATGTTTTGCTGAGGAAATCGTAGTTTTGGTGTCTCAGTATGTTCTGCTTAGGAAGCCTTACTTTTGGTGTTTCGGCCTGTGTGAGGAAGAAATATGAGCCACAAGAAATGTTGCGGAAAGGCAAAATGCTTTGAGTGTGTGTGTGTGTGTGTGTGTGTGTGTGTGTGTGTGTGTGTGTGTGTGTGTGTGTGTGTGTGTGTGTGTGTGTGTGTGTGTGTGTGTGTGTGAGTGTGTGTGTGGGTGTGTGTGTGTGTGTGTGGGTGTGTGTGTGTGTGTGTGTGTGTGTGGTGCTTTCCCAGTAATCCCAGTACACAGTACAGTGTAGTGTAATGGTTAGGGAGCTGGGCTTGTAGCTCAGAGGTTACAGTGTAGTATAATGGTTAGGGAGCTGGGCTTGTAGCTCAGAGGGTTACAGTGTAGTGTAATAGTTAGGGAGCTGGGCTTGTAGCTCAGAGGTTACAGTGTAGTATAATGGTCAGGGAGCTGGGCTTGTAGCTCAGATGTTACAGTGTAGTGTAATGGTCAGGGAGCTGGGCTTGTAGCTCAGAGGTTACAGTGTAGTATAATGGTTAGGGAGCTGGGCTTGTAGCTCAGAGGTTACAGTGCAGTGTAGTGGTTAGGGAGCTGGGCTTGTAGCTCAGAGGTTACAGTGTAGTATAATGGTTAGGGAGCTGGGCTTGTAGCTCAGAGGTTACAGTGTAGTATAATGGTTAGGGAGCTGGGCTTGTAGCTCAGAGGGTACAGTGTAGTGTAATGGTTAGGGAGCTGGGCTTGTAGCTCAGAGGTTACAGTGTAGTATAATGGTTAGGGAGCTGGGCTTGTAGCTCAGAGGTTACACTGTAGTGTAATGGTTAGGGAGCTGGGCTTGTAGCTCAGAGGTTACAGTGCAGTGTAATGGTTAGGGAGCTGGGCTTGTAGCTCAGAGGTTACAGTATAGTGTAATGGTTAGGGAGCTGGGCTTGTAGCTCAGAGGTTACAGTGTAGTGTAATGGTTAGGGAGCTGGGCTTGTAGCTCAGAGGTTACAGTGTAGTGTAATGGTTAGGGAGCTGGGCTTGTAGCTCAGAGGTTACAGTGTAGTGTAATGGTTAGGGAGCTGGGCTTGTAGCTCAGAGGTTACAGTGTAGTGTAATGGTTAGGGAGCTGGGCTTGTAGCTCAGAGGTTACAGTGTAGTATAATGGTTAGGGAGCTGGGCTTGTAGCTCAGAGGTTACAGTGTAGTATAATGGTAAGGGAGCTGGGCTTGCAGCTCAGAGGTTACAGTGTAGTATAAAGGTTAGGGAGCTGGGCTTGTAGCTCAGAGGTTACAGTGTAGTATAAAGGTTAGGGAGCTGGGCTTGTAGCTCAGATGTTACAGTGTAGTGTAATGGTTAGGGAGCTGGGCTTATAGCTCAGAGGTTACAGTGTAGTGTAATGGTTAGGGAGCTGGGCTTGTAGCTCAGAGGTTACAGTGTAGTGTAATGGTTAGGGAGCTGGTCTTGTAGCTCAGAGGGTACAGTGTAGTGTAATGGTCAGGGAGCTGGGCTTGTAGCTCAGAGGTTACAGTGTAGTATAATGGTTAGGGAGCTGGGCTTGTAGCTCAGAGGTTACAGTGTAGTATAATGGTTAGGGAGCTGGGCTTGTAGCTCAGAGGTTACAGTGTAGTATAATGGTTAGGGAGCTGGGCTTGTAGCTCAGAGGTTACAGTGTAGTATAATGGTTAGGGAGTTGGGCTTGTAGCTCAGAGGTCACATGACTGATTGCTGGGCTGCTCTGTGTGCAGGAAGAGCTACTGCCACAGACGCCTCAACTTCCTGGGCTCAAAGTTCTACCTGCATGAGATGCTGAATGAGATGGCGGAGCTGAAGGAGCTGAAGGGTGTGCCACACAGGGACTTCTACAACGTCAGGAAGGTGCGTACACAATCTAAAGCAGTCATGCAAACTGCTTCACTGCTTTGGCACACACTAAAGCAATGCAGCCAATGTGTACAGTTTCTAGGGTACACTAGAAGCTCAAACCATCATTCCCAAAAACAAACACCACAAACACATATCCTGCTACTGGTTGTGCATGCTCAGTTATCCTGTTTGCTATTCTTGTGGATCACCTTATTCTATTGTGATGGTTAACCTTACTGTCATTATTTTAACTTGAACACCTAAAGGTGGGTGATAAATAGCTGTATTTATTCTTCAAAAAGGCATTAAACATTTAAGAATGAATCTTGGGAAAGAGTGTAGTCGTTTTTGGCTAATTGCTTAGGCCATTCAACAACACTACATTTTCCAAAATGCCAGAGTCTTCAGGGACACTGAAAATAAACACATACAGCGACTGTAGATCGAGTGATTAAGTGATTGATTAAGTGATTGATTGAGGACCCTGGGGCATGTCTGTGAGTGCAGGTGGACACCCACATTCACGCAGCAGCCTGTATGAACCAGAAGCAGCTGCTGAAATTCATCCAGACCACGTACAAGACGGAGGCGGACCGCGTGGTGCTGGAGAAGGGGGGGCTTAAGAAAACGCTTAGGGAGGTGTTCAGCAGCCTGCAGAAGGACCCCTACGACCTCACAGTGGACTCTCTGGACGTGCATGCTGTAAGCTAGCCTGCACCCGTCTGCAGCAGCATTATGCGTCTCTCAGTGCAGTCTGTGTATCTCTCAGTGCAGTCTGTGTGTCTCTCAGTGCAGTCTGTGTGTCTCTCAGTGCAGTCTGTGTATCTCTCAGTGCAGTCTGTGTGTCTCTCAGTGCAGTCTGTGTGTCTCTCAGTGCAGTCTGTGTATCTCAGTGCAGTCTGTGTATCTCTCAGTGCAGTCTGTGTATCTCTCAGTGCAGTCTGTGTGTCTCTCAGTGCAGTCTGTGTGTCTCTCAGTGCAGTCTGTGTGTCTCTCAGTGCAGTCTGTGTGTCTCTCAGTGCTGTCTGTGTGTCTCTCAGCGCCGTCTGTGTGTCTCTCAGTGCCGTCTGTGTGTCTCTCAGAGCCGTCTGTGTGTCTCTCAGCGCCGTCTGTGTGTCTCTCAGTGCTGTCTGTGTGTCTCTCAGTGCAGTCTGTGCATCTCTCAGTGCAGTCTGTGTCTCTCAGTGCCATCTGTGTGTCTCTCAGTGCAGTAGGTGTGTCTCTCAGTGCCATCTGTGCGTCTCTCAGTGCAGTCTGTGTGTCTCTCAGAGCTGTCCGTCAAACACATGGCTCAATGACCCTGCAAGCTTTCTGTAATTGGCAGCTGTCCTTGTCCTGCTCTCTTTACAGGGTAGACAAACCTTTCATCGCTTTGACAAGTTTAACTCCAAGTACAACCCAGTGGGGGCCAGTGAGCTGAGAGAGATCTACCTGAAAACTGACAACTACATTGAAGGAGAATACTTTGCACGCATTATTAAGGTAATCTGCTTATTAAGGTAAGCAAGCTTTATCGATCATGCTATCATAATCCAATAGTTGTTTCTGCAGTTGGACTGCACAGCCAATAATTTAACAAAAGTATACCTCTGGAATGTTCTATCTACAATCGATATAATGTGATGTGATTGCAGAAGAGGCCAAGAGGGAAGTTGCTGTTGTGAAGAATCACAAAAGAAATTTCAAACAACATAACT
This sequence comes from Albula glossodonta, assembly GCA_019788955.1. Taxonomy (NCBI): domain Eukaryota; kingdom Metazoa; phylum Chordata; class Actinopteri; order Albuliformes; family Albulidae; genus Albula; species Albula glossodonta. The sequence goes on along the minus strand of JAFBMS010002767.1, from coordinate 20,980 downwards.
AACCACATGGAACCAACTAACAAACCAACATTTGTGAATGTTGTCTGTTTACCTCCAGATATGGAGACCAAACTTGCATTATTTCAATTCATGTATATGTGTTCAGCGGTTCTATGGGTTGTGGGACAGCACCGGATTCATTTAGGTTCTTTGGAGCTGGATTCTGACCCAGCCTCCCTTCCTGCCTCTCACAGGAAGTGGCTCGTGACCTGGAGGAGAGCAAGTACCAGCACGCAGAGCCTCGACTGTCCATTTACGGTCGGACCCCGAAGGAGTGGGATAACCTGGCCAGGTGGTTCATCCAGCACAAGGTTCACTCTCGCAACCTGCGCTGGATCATCCAAGTGCCCCGGATATAGTAAGTCACAACTGCTCCAAAGAGAGGTGCATTCTGGGATACACCTATTATTATTTGGATATTTGCACTTTGATCCAGCGCCAGTGATGGGGGATGATCACATTTAAATGATAACATACAGTAACCGGGCAGCAGTACAGCATGGGGGCTGTCAGGTAACTGCTATAAACGTGTGGATGCTGATTATTTGTTTTAGATGAAAAATATGTAAGTAAAATGTAAGTAAAATTAATTGTAAATGTTTAATTGAACACCTTAATATTAATTATGTTTTTCTTCTTTTCTCTCCAAAAAATACAGCTTTGTGTTTACTTTTAAATTTGTGTTTTATAACTGTTCTGACTCTCACATAATTTTCTTTTAATATTCTCAGTGACATTTTCAAGTCAAAGAAGATAATCCCTTCCTTTGCAAAAATGCTGGAGAATATCTTCCTCCCTCTGTTTGAGGCCACTGTGAACCCCCAGCAGCACAAGGAGCTGCATGTCTTCCTCAAATCTGTAAGATATATTGATTCTGCAGTTACTGCATGCAAATGGCTCCAGGAAAGTGGTTAGTGTAATCTGCAGAAGCCTATTCATTACATTAAGGGTATTCAAACAAAAGAGGAACTTTGATCAGGAATAAAGCAAATGCTGAAACTGATAGTTTCTAACTGTCAACCACTGATGATATAATTTCCCTGCTGTTCCCCTGAAGTATGATAATTAATAACAGTATTAATGACTTTCTGTTTTACAGTGACTTAAGACCGTCAGATACATGCAAACAAATCAACAGGTAATATCAGCAGAGTTTTACTCAGGGTCTGGCAGGGTGTTTTAAATGAGTTTTGTGTGTGTCTACATTTCATTTCCCAGGTGACCGGGTTTGATAGTGTGGATGATGAGTCCAAACACAGCAACCACATGTTCTCCTACAAGAGCCCGAAGCCTGAGGAGTGGACAGCAGAGGAAAACCCACCCTACAGCTACTACCTGTTCTACATGTATGCCAACATCATGGTGCTCAACAACCTCCGCAAGTAAGTGGCTGATATTTCCACCCTGTGCCGTGCACACATACCTGGGAGTATGGCTACCGTCTGATCTCTTGAGGGACTCAACCTGGAGAAAGAAGCTGGCTGGTGGCTGGTTGGATGGTGTCTGGTTGGTGGATGGTCAGGCTGGTGTCTGGGTTGGTGGATGGTCAGGCTGGTGTCTGGGTGGTGGATGGTCAGGCTGGTGTCTGGGTGGTGGATGGTCAGGCTGGTGTCTGCTTGGTGGATGGTCAGGCTGGTGTCTGGGTGGTGGATGGTCAGGCTGGTGTCTGGGTGGTGGATGGTCAGGCTGGTGTCTGGGTGGATGGTCAGGCTGGTGTCTGGGTGGTGGACGGTCAGGCTGGTGTCTGGGTGGATGGTCAGGCTTCGTGTCTTCTGGGTTGTGCAGGGAAAGGGGCCTCAGCACCTTCCAGTTCCGTCCACACTGTGGGGAGGCCGGCTCCATCACTCACCTGGTCTCTGCCTTCCTCACTGCCGACAACATCTCCCATGGCCTCAACCTCAAAAAGGTACACCCCTCTCTGCCAGAATGGTCTCTATCTATTCTCTACAGCATCATGCCTCTCTCCAACACAGTGCCCCCTATCTACAGTCCACTGTACAGCGCCCCCATCTCCAATCTATAGCACAAATCCCCCATCTATAAGTTTCTCTCTCTCTCTAATGCTTTGCTCCCTATACCCAGTACATTGCTCCCTATGTCCAACAGCAGCACCTGACATTAATTCTATGTGCTGAAAGCTCATCCTGCACATGTGTTTGTCCATTTCCCAGAGTCCCGTGCTGCAGTACCTGTACTACCTGGCGCAGGTGCCCATCGCCATGTCTCCACTCAGCAATAACAGCCTGTTCCTGGAGTACTCCAAGAACCCGCTGCGCGAGTTTCTGCACAAGGGGCTGTGCGTGTCCCTGTCCACAGACGACCCCATGCAGTTCCACTACACCAAGGTGAGAGGGGCGTGCACCAGGGCCTGGCCCACCCAGCCCTGCCTCACACACACTCAGGATGGGGGAAGCAAGTCTGCAGGAAGCAAGTCTGCTATCAACCTTCAGTTCAGGTTTTAGTTATAAAGTAAATTACTTACTAAATTCCGTAGTAATCATTATTATTCCCTAGAATCCATGTATTTCCATAGATGCTACATTGTAATCGGGTGTGAGCTGTGATTGGTTCTGTAATCGGCTGTGAGCGGTGATTGACTCTGTAATCGGCTGTGAGCTGTGATTGGCTCTGTGCTGTGATTGGTTGTGTAACTGCATTTGTGGCCTGTAGGAGGCGCTGATGGAGGAATATGCCATCGCAGCACAGCTGTGGAAGCTGAGCACCTGTGATGTGTGTGAAATTGCCCGAAACAGCGTCCTGCAGAGCGGCCTTTCACACAAGGTACTGCCCCTCACCGCCAGTCATACTGCGCCTCTCTGCGCATCCCCTGTGATAAATGTCTGCAGTGCAGTGTGTGTTTCTCTGTGCGATATAGTCTGTGCAGTGCAGTACGTTTCTCTGTGTGATATAGTCTTTGCAGTGCAGTGTGTGTGTTTCTCTGTGTGATATAGTCTGTGCAGTGCAGTGTTTCTCTGTGTGTGATATAGTCTTTGCAGTGTAGTGTGTGTGTGTGTGTTTCTCTCTGTGATAAAGTCTGTGCAGTTCAATGTGTGTGTGTGTGTTTCTCTGTGTGATATAGTCTATGCAGTTCAGTGCAGTGAAGTGCGTTTCTCTGTGTGAAATAGTCTGTGCAGTTCAGTGCAGTGTGTTTCTCTTTGTGATATAGTCTGTGCAGTGCAGTGTGTGTGCGTTTCTCTGTGTGTGATATAGTCTGTGCAGTGCAGTGTGTTTCTCTGTGTGTGATATAGTCTGTGCAGTGCAGTGTGTTTCTCTGTGTGTGATATAGTCTGTGCAGTGCAGTGTGTTTCTCTGTGTGATATAGTCTGTGCAGTGCAGTGCGTTTCTCTGTGTGATATAGTCTGTGCAGTGCAGTGTGTTTCTCTGTGTGTGATATAGTGTGTTTCTCTGTGTGTGATATAGTCTATGCAGTTCAGTGCAGTGTGTTTCTCTTTGTGATATAGTCTGTGCAGTGCAGTGCAGTGTGTTTCTCTTTGTGATATAGTCTGTGCCGTGCAGTGCAGTGCAGTGTGTTTCTCTGTGTGATATAGTCTGTGCAGTGCAGTGTGTTTCTCTGTGTGTGATAGTCTTTGCAGTGCAGTGTGTGTGTGTTTCTCTGTGTGATATAGTCTGTGCAGTGTAGTGCAGTGTGTGATATAGTCTATGCAGTTCAGTGCAGTGTGTTTCTCTGTGTGATATAGTCTTTGCAGTGCAGTGTGTGTGTGTTTCTCTGTGTGTGATATAGTCTATGCAGTTCAGTGTGTTTCTTTGTGTGTGACATGGTCTTTGCAGTGCAGTGTGTGTGTGTTTCTCTGTGTGATATAGTCTGTGCAGAGCAGTGCAGTATGTTTCTCTGTGTGATATAGTATTTGCAGTGAAGTGTGTGTGTGTTTCTCTGTGTGTGATATAGTCTTTGCAGTGCAGTGTGTTTCTCTTTGTGATATAGTCTGTGCAGTGCAGTGTGTTTCTCTGTGTGATATAGTCTTTGCAGTGCAGTGTGTGTGTGTTTCTCTGTGTGTGATATAGTCTATGCAGTTCAGTGCAGTGCGTTTCTCTGTGTGATATAGTCTGTGCAGTGCAGTGCAGTGTGTGTGTGTGTGTTTCTCTGTGTGTGATATAGTCTGTGCAGTGCAGTGTGTTTCTCTGTGTGTGATATAGTCTGTGCAGTGCAGTGCGTTTCTCTGTGTGTGATAGTCTATGCAGTTCAGTGCAGTGTGTTTCTCTGTGTGAAATAGTCTGTGCAGTGCAGTGTGTGTGCATTTCTCTGTGTGTGATATAGTCTGTGCAGTGCAGTGTGTGTGTGTTTCTCTGTGTGTGATATAGTCTGTGCAGTGCAGTGTGTGTGTTTCTCTGTGTGATATAGTCTGTGCAGTGCAGTGCAGTGTGTTTCTCTGTGTGAAATAGTCTGTGCAGTGCAGTGCAGTGTGTTTCTCTGTGTGAAATAGTCTGTGCAGTGCAGTGCAGTGCAGTGTGTTTCTCGGTGTGATATGGTCTTTGCTGCCTGCAGGAAAAAGAGCACTTTCTGGGTGTGAACTACCTGACGGACGGACCTGAGGGGAATGATATTCGGCGGACCAACGTGGCGCAGATCCGTATGGCATTCCGCCACGAGACCCTATGCAATGAGCTCAGCCTGCTTCTGGACGCCGTGAAGTCAGAGTGCCCCGCCCCCACACAGTGACCTAATCACACGGAACGGCGGGCACAGTCTGAGGTCCAGGGCTGTGGACCATGACTAGGCCTTAAATGCTCTCATATCACTTCAATTCTGTCTAAGTGGGAGGTTTTCTATTAAAACTCTGTGTGTTTGGGGCTGCTGGGTGGCTCATTCTGTTTGGCTTTGTTCTGTTGTGTGGGTAGGCCCCACGATCTGGCATCACACCTGGATGGTGCCGATGCAGACCGTGCCGAAACCCCCCAGGCAAGGCTCAAGGAGGGTGGGTTTACATGGCAGGGACAGCCGTACCATTTTTAAACTTTTGTTGACATTAATATGTTTGTGTTTCTATTGTTTTTAATGAGCTATGAAATGCATGTTCGGAAATTTTTGGGATGGTTGAGGTTTCTTGGTTGGGGTTAGCTTTTGGTGGAGTTTACCTAATTAAAAAGTTCTCAGGTTCTCAGGTACTTTATGTGAAGAACACTGTGGTAAATTTGATTTTTATCTGCCGGCTCACAGGCCTGCTCAGTACAGCTATAAACATGGAGGCATAAAGCGGTGTCATTCAGTAAGACACTGTTCTCTCAGGTGAAAAATATAACGGTGGTATTTCCCTGCAGTCATACAGAAACAGACACAGGCAATTGTCTGGAGCTAGGGAAATCACTGAGTGACCTTTTGCGATTCAACACAGCTGTCAGCCATTACTTCTCTTGTAGCAAACAGAATACAGGACTGTCATCTTATTTTAATGACCATTATTAATGTAGATTTCCTGTAAGGTTGTCCTGTGTTTAATATTGGACATGGGACATTTAGAATTTTGTATTATCATCACAGACCAGTTAATATGGATTACTGTAATCTATTTTGAGAAAGTGATCGTTATTAGCCAAGTGTTTGTTGTGCTGATTTCAGGGGTTGCTGAATAGTGCAGGAAGCAAATTCTGTGTATTTTCAGTTTCATTTGATTTTTCCTTTTTGTTTTTGTCAGAAGTAGTAGTAATTCAGGGAATATGTCTGATTTTGAATACATTGAAGGAAATGAAATGGCCTTTTATATGAAACACTAGGTTATACTAAATGACTCATCACAGCACTGTTGAATTGTGTTAGTGTGGCAGTTTATAGAGCGTTTTGAGAAGCGCTGCATTCACAGGTGTTGCGGCTGGCCTGTTGGTTTGTATCTACAAGCTGCAGCAATTTCCTCTTTCATGCTCCAGCTGCATTTCTGTTCTTTATTTCTCTTTAAATAAAGTTATCTTCTGCTCAGTTTCCGTATCACATTACTGAAATAGTGGCCCTCGTCTTTGTCAAAATTCTGTGACAGAATTCTAAGTACAAATGCTTTCCAGAGGCATAACAAAACAACTTCCCATGAATTTGACCCTGAATTTCAATTTGACCACTTACATGCTAATGCTTATATATGCAAATATACAAAAATCAAGGGAAAATTATATATATACATTGTATAATATTTATTATGTTGCAAAAGTGAAATGTCATCTTACAGTGCACTTTAAACTGGAAACTGTTAAATGGAAAGGCTTTGATCTCCTCGTTGTTTGAGAGGACATTCATTTGAGAGAGGAGTATTTAAAATCAATCTTTGGATAGACAGCACATCTAAATTTAAACTAAGAATTTTCATAACTGCCTTTCAGTAAATATGTTCCTTACCCCTTATCTGCAGTGGCAATAAAACAGGCTTACAATACTGCATGTTCCAATGATGGCCAAGCCAAGGACCGCCGGTCGTCCCGTAGCTTTTATTGCAAAGACAACATCGCCACCTAGAGATAAAGTATATTCGTTGCACGAACACTCAAATGAAAATCAAAGACAAAATGGACACTCCTCAATCTACCTCAATGAGTGAATTAAGCTATGAAGAATATTATACCACGGCTTGGTTAAATACTCGTTTCTGATTGGCTAGAGGGGTGTGCGTTATTTCCCAGTGAATGCGCTGCAATAATGCACGGCTATGAGGTACTCCAGTGAAAGTGGCCTTACCACCGTTCGAATTTCAAACGATGATTCCATTTACAATCGAACATCACGGCCAAATAAAATACCCACCGAACATAACACCACACCGAGACCAGACGTCCAAAGCCAGCAGATTTGAGACTGTACCTCGGGTTGTACCGGTGCATCATAATCATAATGTCCTGAGGGCCGGTAACTGGTGTGAGACTCTCACAGCTCTTCTGTGACCGAGGGCCCTTTCCCATGGAGGCGCTTATATGTTGTGTTTTTTGTTTGTACCTAAAAATCAGTACATTCCTATTGTCATCACACTTGGCACACCTTATGGCACGGCATGTGCCTCGCAGAGCTCATGGTAATTGTTTCCATTTTAGATACATACACATCAACAACTACAGGTCAATATCAAATACCGTGGAGCCGAGCGACACAGGTAGAAACTGCTGTGAGCCATCTGCTTACTAGACGGCCACTGTTGGAGGCCATGGTGCTGCATATAAGCGTTATTTTCTAGTTGTTTGTTCAGTAAAATTAGTTTGCTTAATGCTATCTGGTGGTACATAAAGCCAGGTAGTTCAAAAAGATAGAGATATTTTAGGATATAGCAACCCGCACTGCTTATTAATTTGCTAAAGTTTATTTATTGTTGTTAAAGCTGTGAACGTAGCAACTTTTTGTGGATTTCACAGATGTTATTAAAAAGACAGTATTCTGTCTTGCCCGATTAATTTACGTGAGCTACAGTACCCTATATACTGTACCATAAGGTAAATAAGGCTAGCTGTTAGTCTCTAACAGTTGTGACTAATTATCCTAGCTCGCTAACGTTAGGTTATTCTGTCCTATGGTAAATATATACATATGACACAATTAAGCTAAACTAATGATTAGTGCGATTTTAACTACAGTTCCCGGTATACCTGTGAGATATTTTTAATTTAATATGTTGGGAGTTTAGGGGGTTGAAGGTTGGAGAATACCCCACCTGTAGTGTTAGAGATTTAACCGGTCATTTGCATGCGTGACTTACTCCATGCAGCAAAGTAAGGGTAAAGTGCACCTTAAGCCTTACAACGCTAACGTTAAGCAGACCTGTTACTTTAGCATTTTCCTTGCCTGTAACTATGCATCCTCAGAACAAACTTTTTTTATAAACTTGCCTAACTGCATGCACCCAAAGCTTGTTGCCATTTAGGAAAATTGGGAATTGACATTCTTAAGTCAGAAAAATGAATAGCAAGTATGAGGAAAACTGGAAAAAAGCCTGATTTTTTTAATGAAATAAAAAAAAAAACTATTTACAATATTACAGTGAATACATACAGTAGAGACAGTCTGGAGACTGAAGACCAGCATCAGGAAACCAAAAAAGCTTGAAGTCAAAGAAGTGCTGTTGATTTCTGTGTGCACGTCTGAAACAACGCGCTGTGTTCCTGTGCTGTGCACATTAGGAGTGAACTCTGTCCCCTGTAAAGTGTATCATTTGATGAACTTGGTCTTATGAATTTTATTAACTTATGTCTTTGCAAAAGATGCTAAGATTCAAACCACACATAGATATAATGCTCTGCCAACACAAACATAAGAACAAGGCAGACAACCTTGGCACTGGAGATGTTTCTGGTTTTACTCCGTGTGATTTCTTCATTCCCGTTTGTGATTACAGGGAAATTTAGCTTTGGTAACACCGTAAGTTTTATAGTTTCCTTACCTCTGGTGCATCTTGAAGAATTGAGGTACAATCATTTTGTTTGCCCTGTCCTTGAAACAAGCGATGGCTCATTTGGACCTCATCCCAGATTCCAATTCACCTGAGTTACATCATGCCCTCAACTCCACTCTGTCAGCATTCAGCTTCCCCACCTGTGAACCACCAGCACAACTTCACCATTCCCCACCATCACCTACACTGGCTCCTCAGGGGAGGGCTGGCCACACCCACTGCTCCAGCTGATTCTAATGCGAAAGGCTGATTGGTTTCCTTTGTATTGCTCCTAGTTCATGCCTGTCTTTGGACAGTGTTGTTTGTGTCTTGGGCCTCCAGTCTTATGGTTGTTATTTTATATGTTGAGAACTGCTTCTATGTTTTGTTTTCCATCTTGTTGCCTATAAAGACTTTTTATTAATGAACTCCCTGAAACTGTGTCCTGAGCATTTCAAGACTCAATACAAATTCATTTCACAAAGCCTGGAGAACATATCTCTAGTACATATACGAAACTAATCAGAAACAGAACTTTATAAATGTAGTTAAAATATAATTTTTCCTCATTTCCAATTATTGGTAAGGGAACTATACTGCGTAGTTAGCTTGGCTGAACATAAAGTATAATAAAGCTAATATTTTAAAGCACAAACTGGTTTGTATCATATAGTTCCAGCTCATACCTCTAGTTAGGGTGTGCTAGAGGTACATTTTCCAGATTGTTTCACAACATTAATGGATCATACCTCTAGTTAGGGTGTGCTAGAGGTACATTTTCCAGATTGTTTCACAACATTAATGGATCATACCTCTAGTTAGGGTGTGCTAGAGGTACATTTTCCAGATTGTTTCACAACATTAATGGATCATACCTCTAGTTAGGGTGTGCTAGAGGTACATTTTCCAGATTGTTTCACAACATTAATGGATCATACCTCTAGTTAGGGTGTGCTAGAGGTACATTTTCCAGATTGTTTCACAACATTAATGGATCATACCTCTAGTTAGGGTGTGCTAGAGGTACATTTTCCAGATTGTTTCACAACATTAATGGATCATACCTCTAGTTAGGGTGTGCTAGAGGTACATTTTCCAGATTGTTTCACAACATTAATGGATCATACCTCTAGTTAGGGTGTGCTAGAGGTACATTTTCCAGATTGTTTCACAACATTAATGGATCATACCTCTAGTTAGGGTGTGCTAGAGGTACATTTTCCAGATTGTTTCACAACATTAATGGATCATACCTCTAGTTAGGGTGTGCTAGAGGTACATTTTCCAGATTGTTTCACAACATTAATGGATCATACCTCTAGTTAGGGTGTGCTAGAGGTACATTTTCCAGATTGTTTCACAACATTAATGGATCATACCTCTAGTTAGGGTGTGCTAGAGGTACATTTTCCAGATTGTTTCACAACATTAATGGATCATACCTCTAGTTAGGGTGTGCTAGAGGTACATTTTCCAGATTGTTTCACAACATTAATGGATCATACCTCTAGTTAGGGTGTGCTAGAGGTACATTTTCCAGATTGTTTCACAACATTAATGGATCATACCTCTAGTTAGGGTGTGCTAGAGGTACATTTTCCAGATTGTTTCACAACATTAATGGATCATACCTCTAGTTAGGGTGTGCTAGAGGTACATTTTCCAGATTGTTTCACAACATTAATGGATCATACCTCTAGTTAGGGTGTGCTAGAGGTACATTTTCCAGATTGTTTCACAACATTAATGGATCATACCTCTAGTTAGGGTGTGCTAGAGGTACATTTTCCAGATTGTTTCACAACATTAATGGATCATACCTCTAGTTAGGGTGTGCTAGAGGTACATTTTCCAGATTGTTTCACAACATTAATGGATCATACCTCTAGTTAGGGTGTGCTAGAGGTACATTTTCCAGATTGTTTCACAACATTAATGGATCATACCTCTAGTTAGGGTGTGCTAGAGGTACATTTTCCAGATTGTTTCACAACATTAATGGATCATACCTCTAGTTAGGGTGTGCTAGAGGTACATTTTCCAGATTGTTTCACAACATTAATGGATCATACCTCTAGTTAGGGTGTGCTAGAGGTACATTTTCCAGATTGTTTCACAACATTAATGGATCATACCTCTAGTTAGGGTGTGCTAGAGGTACATTTTCCAGATTGTTTCACAACATTAATGGATCATACCTCTAGTTAGGGTGTGCTAGAGGTACATTTTCCAGATTGTTTCACAACATTAATGGATCATACCTCTAGTTAGGGTGTGCTAGAGGTACATTTTCCAGATTGTTTCACAACATTAATGGATCATACCTCTAGTTAGGGTGTGCTAGAGGTACATTTTCCAGATTGTTTCACAACATTAATGGATCATACCTCTAGTTAGGGTGTGCTAGAGGTACATTTTCCAGATTGTTTCACAACATTAATGGAAGTGAATTGTAAGTTATAATGAGACCTAAATGAACCAACACAACATTTGGTTCATTTGGTGTACAGTTAGAACAGAAAAGGTTATGCAACTTTAAAGAAGACACAGTAGAGGTAAGAAAACTGCAGAGCTTAAGGTGTTAGCACAGTGAGATTCCCCTTTAAGCACAGTGAAATTCCCCTTTAAGTGGTGAAACTCTTCTTTCATCTCCTGGGCGTGGCCATCTGCATTAATTAAGTATATCAATAACATTATGCAGTTATGGGTTAAAAAGGAGCAGACAGCAGACATGCCGATGCCACTCTGGGAGCAGGCCTGCCTGCGCCTACGCCTGCGCCTACGCCTGCGCCTGCATCTGCGCTGGAGCGCCATTTTGGGGTCTTAGGAGTCTGTCTTGGTAGCAGACAGAGTGATGTTGCTGGAGTTGTTCTGGCATCCATCCATTTCTGTCTCATTCTGCTGCTCCTTTGGGTCTTGGTAGATATTTTCCCACACCTCTGTCTCAATGTCCTCCTTCTGCCGACCCCTCTTCCAGAAAGGGACATTTCTGCGCCTGTTCCTTTGTTAATTAGAGACAGAGGAAACCGCCTTTGTGAGTTGGCATCTACATTATCATCTGTCAGCACAGTGTTCAGGACAGAGTGCCGGGTTTCCTCTGAAACTATTAAACCCAGAGAAAGTGCTTGGCTGCACATCTGCTTATTTTCTGCTTGTTCTGTTGTCATCTACAGTGACTAGTTTTTAAATTGGGAATATAATGATTGACTGGCCTGATGAATTAATTCATGTATCAAAAATATTTATTGAGAAAATGAACAGATTTTATAATACAAGTCAACTCATTACTTGCTGGCCTATATACTTAAAATTGGTTAACAGCCGTACCCATTGACATTGAGCTTGTGATTTGTATTGGTCCAAAAACCAGTGATAATAGTTATGATTATCTAATGTGGGCCATGGACAGCACTCACAGTCTGTAGTAGCCAAGCACGCTGAACACAGCCAGGAGGAGCACAACCACACTAAGGATGAGGAGAGCAGTGGGCACCACTGCAAACCAGACAGAGAGAGGAAATTACACGCTGACACACACAGGCCTAATGCAAACCAGACAGAGAGAGTTAAAACTACTAAACAGTTTCTCCAAAACTGAAAGGCACATAGAATAGGGGCAGTCAGTTTGAAATGTGACAGCATCATGGTCTCACCTCCCAGGGAGCTGATGCCGCTGTGGCCCTGAGGATCCAGACTGTCAGGGTCAGAGAGAGCGGGGGAGGGGCGTGCAGAGGTGGGCAGAGCTGCGGGCCTGGTGGGAGGGAAAGGTGGGGGGGTGGAGCGAGAGATAGAAGGAGAGGAAGAGGGAACAGAAGGGGAGGACATGGGAGGAGGAGGAGAGGAAGTGGTGGAGCGTGATGGAGGGGGAGAGGTAGACGCAGGGGCAGGAGGAGGAGCGGCGTGTGTGGGATGGGGGAGGGGAGGAGGTGATGAAGGTGCTCCAGGTGTATTTTTAGGCACTCCAGGTGTGGCTGTGGGGACGCTGGTCGTTGCAACCTGCACATCTGTCTTTACATCTGCACTCAGTGGGACAAAGATAAATTTAATCACATGACATGATCTGCAGCAAACATTTCCTACTGGCAGCACTGAGGAGAAATCTCTACTCTGTGAGCATTGTTTTCAAACTTTCCATTCAAACATTTCTTCTCCAAATTCTAAATGACAAAGTGTTTGTTTCAGATCCAAGCCCATTAAAGCTTAGCTGTGGGCTCTAGGGACCCATTAGGGAGTCCCACATATTTCCCCTATCCTGCCCCCCCTTCTCTTTCTCTCTCTCTTTCACAAGGATGCTGATTTCAGTCAGGAAACTCATGACTGGGTCTGTTTGTTGAGCTCCAGCAGTAGTAGCTACTCAGCTTTGGAACAGAGGGTATGAGGTCAAACTGCAGGTCGGGTGTGAAGCTGAATACAGAATGAGTTAAAGCAGGGTATCGAATGAACTGAGGCTGAGTACTGAATGAGTTAAGACAAAGTATGGTATAAGCTGAAGTTGAGTACCGGAAACATTGAAGCAGAAGGCATCGAAGAGGCGAGTGGGAATAGAATTCCAGGTGATGACGCCCACGCGATCCTGGCCACACTTCTTGCTTTTAATGATTCGAGGAAGAACAGCGATTTTCTCAGCTATCCAGCCAAACCTAGCACAGATACCACATGTGGCTTTACCATTGTGAAGTATACACACACACATTACCTAAAGTTACCTGCTAATTACATGCACATATACATTACACATATACATGTGGCTTTACTATTGTGAAGCACACACACACACACACACACACACACACACACACACACACACACACACACACACACACAGGGGTGCAATTCCCAGGGGGAACAGGGGGGGCATGCCCTCCCCCATCCAGGGGAAAACACAAATTGTACCCCTGTATCATTGTGAAATTGTAAAGAAAAAACAACATGTGTAATATAGTTATCATATAGTTCATACAGTTTCTCTAATCGATTTCATGTGCAGTCCGTCAATACTTAACATCCAGTAAGTACCCTAGCTAAGGTTGCTAAACTGAAGAGCTGGGTTATACATCAAGCTGACTGAATTTACGAGTACATCTATCAGGGTAGCTTGGTCCAAAATGTTTAACGTATCTGACTTTTGTCTCTCAGTAAATTGTTAAGCAATGGAAGCTGGTTTCACTAGTTAAGCAGCTAGTTAGTTTGACAGCAGTCTCGACAATTGACAGTTAAACGAACAATTTGAATCAAGTCACAAAGAGTATGAGATAGTTGACACATTCGCCATGGAGACTTTTGAGTCCATGCCATCTCGTTTGGTTGTATCAAATTACGATACCTTTTTTAGGAAAACCGTCACCTAACAAGGGACGTTTTCAATAGATCTCGAGGTAATAGGAAGCTTCCTTGCAAATGATACACACCCACATTGTGTCCTCCCCCGAAAAATAGCCTTAATAAATTTTCAATGTTATATCCCCTGACAATGAAATAAAATTTTCGCCCTTGCACACATGCACACACACATACGCGCAAACACACACACACGTTATCAAGTGTGGGCTAAACGTCTCTAAAATGCACTGCCGTATCGTGTAATCTTGCCTGCATGTCTCAAACCCGTTTCTGTGGGCCTCCTCCACCTGGTTCTTTGTAGCGATGACCACATTCATCAGCTCGCATGCTTGCGGGGCCTGGGAGGCGTTAAAACCATAAACTGGGTTTTTACTGGCCGCAGGCTGGAAGGATGCCAGGAACACCCCTGAAACGCTGCCACTCTCTGGGTAGGCTACAAGTCAGTAACAGACATTTGAGAAATTCACAGATGAAATTCTGAAAATCTCAACCTAAGAAACAGAAGCCTCCTAATTGCGCTCTCACTATATGAAGCTGATTTTATAGAATATTGTAGACATTATTGCATGGGCCTTTCATAAACCTTCCATCTCAAGGCTCGTCATTCTGACCACCCCTTTTAGAAGACTTTATCAGAGGGAACCCCATCCTACACAAAGGGAAAAATAAACCTTTATAAGCAGCAAATATATGTATAACTGTACATATTTTTTTAATTATTTTTTTTTCAGATTTTATACAATCACATAGTTAAGAGTGAAACAAATTTATGCACAGGACAAATCAGGTGTAGAGCACTCATCTGACATGATCTAAAATGAACAAAAATAAAACATGAAAAAAAAAGCAGCAAAAAATAAGAATATCATACCTTTGATTTGACTAGGGTCAACTGCCAGAGAGGAAACAACCAAACTGAGGACATGACAGAAGAGTAGCCAGAGCACAGCCATGGTGACGGGGTGTGAGAGGCAATGCTGTGAGTGGAAATGCGCGGGGCTGAGGGACGGAGCACCACACAGGAGCGTCACTGCTGCTCTGTCCTAATGCTGAGCTAACGAGACCAGCCAACAGCACTGATAATGACCACTACCCCAGGTGACAACAGGACCATTAGTCTTGGAAAAAGGAAACAGGAAGTACATGGGTATCTGTGCTGAGTTATGATAAGCCAAGAGACTGAACAGCTATCAGCTCAGTGAGGTTGAGCAGAATCATGAGCACACTGCAATAATACGCTTCCCAAGGGAACATATCTCTATACAAACCACCTCAGACAAGAGTGTTGAATATTCACTTATATTGGTGATTGGATTTAATAAAAAGGCCCTCAGTTTTTTTATATCCTAAAAATGAATGTCACTGTAATGTTTGTCTCTTATTCAGGTATTGTTTTTCAGGAAACAATGACACCATCCTGACCTTGACCTGGCACTATAAAACTGCATTTCACAGTGAAATCTGACATATTTTTATAAGATTATAAAACACTGACATATGGAGCTCCGCTTTTCTGAAACCCTGGCAAGCTGTGTGTTGTGTTGGGTTAGGGTTAGACTTCATTACAATAAAAATTCAAAATAAATGTCCTCTTCCACAACTCATACTTCTCTGACTCAGAGTTTACGCAACTCTGAGGTTTGGCTGCACTCTGACCAGTCTGTTCATATATACATGTAGCCTACATTTATATATCTTTGAGGATCGGCTGCACTCTGATCCACTGTGTTTGTATCTCTGAGATTTGGCTGCACTCTGACTCAGTGTGTTCGTATCTCTGAAATGCTGGTGCACTTGGGGGTAGAGTTTTGACACATGAGCTGACAAAACGGGGCTTTTGCTGCCTTTGACTTTACACTTGAATAATTTCCTCCACTTCCCCACCACTGATTGGCTGATAGCTTCCTCGCTTCCTCAGACATGACATGTGCACACAAACTCATCCCACTCCATTGTTTCCCAGCAACACACCAGTGCAATGGCACAAAATCCAGGTCAACAGGAAACAATATGCTGTGAATGCTAACAGTGCTAGAGAAGCAAAAGCCAACAGAGGCACATGTTATCAAACAACACCCCAGAAACCCACCTATTTTTGTTCATAAGTGTGGCGGTCATGCTGTCTCGTAATCCTACAGTGTGTGAACTTGGCAGAATTGAGCACTGAGTGAGAGCGGCAATTACCACATCATGTTACACACCAGACGTGTTGCAAATTGCACTCTCACACCGATTACCCACAATGCCTGTGTACAAGCTTCAAATTTTAAGAAAGGCAACTTTATT
>JAFBMS010002767.1:0-2500 GCA_019788955.1 Albula glossodonta | reverse complement strand
TAGCAGCACAGGGAGGTTTTACTTCTGAAAAGTTGTTTTTGAGTTCAGTGAGAGTCTCTGTGTTACATGAGCACAGCTCTCTAAATGTGTGCCCCATTTCTGGCTCCCAGCGATTAATCAGCCAGCGCCCCCCACCCCCAGGCTCCAGGCCCACTTCCTGCTGGGTCAAGTAAACAGGTGAAAGATCCTGGTGCTGTACAAGATGTCTTCTGATAACCTCACATCCTACGGCTTAGGGAACAGTGACCAGGCCATGGCTGGCCTTCAGCACACTGTACGTGTGTGTGTAAGCACCCTGCAGTCACACATTTAGCCTCTCAGCCACAGAGCTGCACAGCTACACAGCTACAGAACTGCAGAACTGTGCTGTACTCACTCGATCACTGCGGACTCCCGAGGGTCTGTTAGAGGGCTACTTTTCACACTGTGTGCCTCACCCTGAGAAACATAAAAAAACAACCATAAAACCTCTCTGTAACCACACACACAAAAACACACAACCATGAAAACTCTCTGTAATCACACATGCAAAAACACAACCATGAAGAATAACAGGAATCACTTGTGAAACTACATAAGCTAGCATAACAAACACAACAAGTCAGTTAATTTGTAATTGTGGTAATGAAATGGTTTTTAATGAAAACTTTTTCTACTTGCAACTAGTATGAAAAAATGCCTGAAGTCGGTCTGCTGTGGCTCATTGCACATGGACCTTCATTTCGGGCTCCACCCATTTATGACAAACAAGCTAATAAAGGGAGTTAGAGGTTAGGGTTAGGGGACAGGGTTTTGGATTTGGGCTTCAGGGGTTAAGAGTTACGGTTAGCCATTTAGGGATTAGGATTAGGGTAGGGGGTACCAGTGCAAAATGCTGGGGGCTGGGCAGAGGTGGGGTAGCTGGTGTCGAACCCGGGACATTCAGGAGGTTGAATTTTGGAACCACAGCAACACTGACTCTCCTCCTGGGCAGAGGCTGGAAAACAGATGCTCAAAGATAATCTTACACACACACTAGCACACAATGACTCAAATTGAGACACACATACACACACTCACACAGCTTATTTTTACCTGAGACACAAAGGTCACAGTTACTCAGTACTATGAGGTCACTTTCCTACAGTTACTGTACTTTTCCCACAGGTACTTTACCTTTCCCTTAGACACTCCACCTTCCCCACAGGTACGCTGCCTTTCCCTTAGACACTCCACCTTCCCCACAGGTACCCTGCCTTTCCCTTAGACACTCCACCTTCCCCACAAGTACCCTGCCTTTCCCTTAGACACTCCACCTTCCCCACAGGTACCCTACCTTTCCCTTAGACACACCACCTTCCCCACAGGTACGCTACCTTTCCCTTAGACACTCCACCTTCCCCACAGGTACTTTACCTTTCCCTTAGACACTCCACCTTCCCCACAGGTACCCTGCCTTTCCCTTAGACCTTTTAGTACCTGGGTTATTCAGACTATTCACAGGTACTTTACCTTTCCCTTAGACACTCCACCTTCCCCACAGGTACCCTGCCTTTCCCTTAGACACTCCACCTTCCCCACAGGTACCCTACCTTTCCCTTAGACACACCACCTTCCCCACAGGTACCCTACCTTTCCCTTAGACACACCACCTTCCCCACAGGTACCCTGCCTTTCCCTTAGACACTCCACCTTCCCCACAGGTACCCTGCCTTTCCCTTAGACACACCACCTTCCCCACAGGTACCCTGCCTTTCCCTTCGACACTCCACCTTCCCCACAGGTACCCTGCCTTTCCCTTAGACACTCCACCTTCCCCACAGGTACCCTGCCTTTCCCTTAGACACTCCACCTTCCCCACAGGTACCCTTCCTTTCCCTTAGACACTCCACCTTCCCCACAGGTACCCTGCCTTTCCCTTAGACACTCCACCTTCCCCACAGGTACCCTGCCTTTCCCTTAGACACTCCACCTTCCCCACAGGTACCCTGCCTTTCCCTTAGCCACTCCACCTTCCCCACAGGTACCCTGCCTTTCCCTTAGACACTCCACCTTCCCCACAGGTACCCTGCCTTTCCCTTAGACACTCCACCTTCCCCACAGGTACCCTGCCTTTCCCTTAGACACCCCACCTTCCCCACAGGTACCCTGCCTTTCCCTTAGACACTCCACCTTCCCCCCAGGTACCCTGCCTTTCCCTTAGACACTCCACCTTCCCCACAGGTACCCTGCCTTTCCCTTAGACTCTCCACCTTCCCCACAGGTACCCTGCCTTTCCCTTAGACACTCCACCTTCCCCACAGGTACCCTGCCTTTCCCTTAGACACTCCACCTTCCCCCCAGGTACCCTGCCTTTCCCTTAGACACTCCACCTTCCCCACAGGTACCCTGCCTTTCCCTTAGACACTCCACCTTCCCCACAGGTACCCTGCCTTTCCCTTAGACACTCCACCTTCCCCACAGGTACCCTGCCTTTCCCTTAGACACTCCAACTTCCCCACAGGTACCCTGCCTTTCCCTT
>JAFBMS010002766.1:0-24676 GCA_019788955.1 Albula glossodonta | reverse complement strand
GATAACTGAAATTTATGTTCAACAAAACTATCCTTTTCACTTGCATTGACTGCTAATTGATAAAGGTGCCAGCACACAGTGCAGATGAAAAGAGATGAAATCCACATCAAGACAATCTCATTCACCATGTTTTCACTCTTGAGGGGAGTGCAATTCATGGTAATTGGATTTCGGCAGGGTGCAGTTCCTTCCGGCATTCTGAATGTAGGTCAATAACAAAAGACCCTGTCTTGAAGGTGGGTGTAGTGGAAACATGGTCCTGCATTGTGCTCCAGTAACTTGATTGGCTGTCACAGCCTACTCCATAGCAGGCCACAGGCTCCATCCTTTCTGTGTTTGCCAGTGCCATCCATTACTAAATAAGACATACAAACAAAACATAAGATGTATTACTCAGACAAAATATGCACAGAAACCATATATTATACAAATAGATAGTTGTAGATATAGTATTACAGTACATTTTCTGTAAAGTAAAATAAAAAGAATGTATCTTCCTTTAAGAACTCTATAACATCATGCAAGTACTTCTTGTTATTATAGGATGCTGTCCCATACAAATTTGAAATAGCTATATCAAATCTTTCCTTGCCCTTACATATCTGAGGACCAGGGACTGGCCAATGTAATTACAAGTCATAGAAAGATCTTGATATATATATATATATATATATATATATATATATATATATATGGGTGTGCAGTTCATTTTCCACAGAAATATCAAGTACAATTAAATATACTGCTAAAGTAAAAGGTCAGTCCTATTTCACATGTGAAGTTTTAAAAATGTATTTTATTGCATATTAAAGATGAGCAAAAAGAATTATATAGCCACAATCAACAGTGTTCGGTGAAGAATGAGATATGCAGTGGAGAAGCCTTAAAAACTGTAAAATGTAGTGTGAACAAACTGAGCCAGAAAAAAATTCCCCTCGACTCAACACAGATAAATTCTCCATGCCGCAATTGTCTGCTGTGTAAATTAAAGTGATCTTTCAGTGAGTCCAAGACATCTTAATAAATACATTGGAGAAGCTTGTCTTATTAGTCTATTGTCAGGAGGAGTGCAGTAAATGTTTGTAAGCTGTGCAAGGCAAGTAGTTTCACAGTAAAACAAATAAAAATACAAAAAAAAAAAACAATACTTGATTATGTCATACTGCTAATAGGATCCCACCATGACAAAATTCCTGACATTGGATGGGTATTTGGGCACCATGACACATTGTAGCGCCCCATTTTATTTTTGTTTTTCCCATCTTTTATTTATAACAAGGACACTTACTATAAAAATGACCAGGTCAGTCATAAATTAGCAAAGACATAACAGCATACTAAGCGACCATAGTAAGTGCAAGAAATGGATTAAGAAAACATTAATTTGAGAAAAGATTGATCAAATTTGACAAACTAAATATAGGCAAATTAAAAGAGTGCTAAGTGCACATTTTTGCCAGGTCAAGATAGCATCTGGGGGGCATTTTCAGTTTGCACTTTGAACCAGACAAACTCAGCTATCCTGACTGGAGTAGGAAGCCCATTGTACTTGTAGGAGACAGAGTGACCAGAGGATTGACCAAAGAGAGGTTCTGTTCCAAGAAGGGGTGGAAAGGTGACCGCATAATGTTGAGTTGAAGTTTCCATCTTAAAATTTTAACTAAACATGAAATGAAATATTGATAAATAATACATATATTTATTATTATATTATCCATTGATTATCAAGCTGTGTATTCAACCTTCTCATTAAGCCACCTGTTAAGGTATTAAAAGTATTACTAATCATGCACAGCTGCACATGGATTCACAGAGCTTTGTATTATTGTCACTTATGTACACTCCAAGTTACTCTACAATGGCAGAGTGTCAATAGATGTTAACTGTTCCAGAAGTGCCTTCCGTTCATCATAAATGCTCTACAGAAGCTCCAGATCTTTATATTAGAATGAGGTAGAAATACAGATTGGTTTGTTTTTATTTTGATGTCATTTTTAGAGGGGGAAAGGAAAGAGTCACAATTGGATAACCTTCATCTTAAAGTTTCTTTTAGTCCTCTGTTATCGTGCCTCATTTGCAACAAGATGACAGGGTTACATTTACAAATGAATGATCCTGTTACTCCTAAACTCCAGCACATAGTGTATTATGAGAACTGCACTACAATGTGTTACACATTAAACACAGTGCACTACTCACTACTTCTCTATCAACACAACAAGGAAGCTATGCACACACTGTTTGTTTTTGATGTTGCTAAGACAAAGGATTAAAAACTCCGTGGCTGTTGGAGGAGTGCACATGGTGTGCTTGATCTCTGCAGATGGAACTGCAGTATTAGGATTATTGGGAGAATTCTGTACGGTGCATGTCCTTGGATAATTCTATTACATAGCTCTAGCTTGCTCTGCTTCTCACAGCCCGATTTGTTTGTCTCCGTCAGAGCTCTATTGTGGTGTGCTTGTTGCCAAGGTAACTGCTGTTTGATGCTTAGGATGTGTAGGTTGCCAAAACGCCAATGCTAGAAATTGGCAAACTAAGGATGTGTACATATGATAAATGGATCTTATTCATGCATTCAAGCAACATTAACTCAAATATTAAACTGTTTATTTCTTTGACCATAGATGGTACATGTGCATAACAATATTCTTTTACAGATATGCATTTATAACAGTCACATTTCCCATGTTTTCTTATTTTAAAATATTATTTTTACAAGCTCCAGATGAAGGATTACCAATCGAAAGAAGAGAGACTATCTGTGTATCCTTTGACACGCAGAAGTCCAGGCATCATCACACCTTCCCAAATGTCTATGTTATGTAATCATTACTGGGACATGAAGGACATTATGTCAGGGCTCAAGAAAAGAACAACCAAATGGTACAATGCTCAAATGAGCTCCAAATGTTTTCACACAGTCAACTGCGCAAGACTAAAATCACTCTTATCCAGCTTTAGCAAGAAAAAATTAAGCCCCCAGAATTCATGTTTTTAAAATCATCATGTAAAAATGCATGATGAAGTGAAAAGGGAACCTGCCATTTCTGTGCTATTTATGTTGCATTTGTGGGTGCATTTGATTACTTTGTTTGACAGAAGTCTGTATAAACACAGTGGTAATACTACCATAGCACTGCCTCTGTTGGTGATGCATGCTATCTCATCTAGGAAATGAGCAGGCAGATGGAATTTCTAAAAAAAAAAATCACTGGACATGTTGCACTTTTCATTTCATAATGAGTCATCTCCGCATGTGTGTGTGTGTGTGTGTGAGAGAGAGAGAGAGAGAGAGAGAAAGACAGACGGACAGACAGATAGGGAGAATATGTGTATGCATATGTATGTATTTATGTATGTATGTATGTATGTATATATGTATGTATGTATGTATGGTGAAATGTATGAGCTTGTATGTTTGGATGCATGACAATGTGCATGCATTTAAACAGAATTTGTATTCATACAATCTGTGTTTGTGTGTGGGGTATTGGTGTTTATGGTAGGGGCAGTGTCAGGTTGTGACAGTTCTACCCACAGTAACCCTAGATGAGCACACAACAAGCCCCTCAGGTCACAGTGCAGCTCAACAGCCCATAAATGATTTCATTATAATGCTGCTTCTGACATTTAGTGAAACATTATTCTGAGCTCCCTCAGTCCCAAATCACATTAGATCCTTATGTAATTCCTTACTTGATGTTTCTTACCTTTCTTCTCAGTTGTTTATTTGAAAATGGGCAAAATATACTCTGTATGATAGAGGTTGACTCCTTGGTAGCTGTGCTAAATTTCAAACATTTTAAAATGATCTTTAATTGCAAGTTTGTAAGGAATAGACTCTTTTCAAATTTTGAGAGGGACCACTACATTTTTGTCACACCTTAGTGTATGTAGTTCTGTCTCGTCCCAACCATTGTGTCCAGCGGATATAATGTTCATCACTACAGGTTATGTTGAGGATTTAGTTGTAAATGCTTTTAAGAATAATAAAATAATACCAGCAAACTATTTAAAATAACGACAAACAATGTGCTGAATGGGACGGGCCGAGACAGGCAATTTGTTTGTAGTGATGGATCTGTTAGTTTTCAAGGTACTTTACATAAATAGGTATTCCGTTCCCCTCTTGTGATGCCTCTGTGAGGTGCTGAATTTGAGTTGTGACAATATGGTGATGTTATGAATGATTTCACATGCATGAATTATTTATAAGAGGATTTATAACAATCACAGATAAGTGACATCAGTTTAGCTCTTTGATCAATTTTACAACGGTCATTAATGCCAATTTTTTTTTCCTGTGCTCACAGAGGAAAAGGAAAACGCTTGCCAGGATACCACCTTAACTAATGACAAACATAAACAAAACTCTTAATATAAATAATTAAGTTACAAGATAAATGGAAAAGTCTTTCCTTTTGTGATACCTTGTTTTCATTTGACAGAAATGCTACTCCCTCTATTCAATTAAATAGATACATAAGCACAAACTAAGGACATGCTGGCCTCAAACTCCTCTGATGACATGGGCGGTCTGTGATTTGTGGTGTGTCAGCAGTGTGCAAAGAAGCGCAGCTCATCCTCAAGTCAGCAGGCTTGTTGGGAGGATGAGGGAAAACTGGGTAAAAGAAATTTACATAAGCAGCCATTAAATCATAACCAGCTAAAATGCTGTGTTTTTCAATTTTAATCAAGTTCACTTCCAGAGAAACTGACAATATCTGTGTGATTAATTGATTTCAATGGTATTTCACATGATGTGAAAATGTAGAACTATGTTACCTCTGCGGGGAACCCTTTTTTATTACCTTTTGTTGGATACTGTGACAGATTTGTGTTCGCTGTGTCTCTGCTGTGTAGGGTGAGATGCATGTGGGGGCCCTAGCGAACACACTGTCACATGTTCAGTTCAAAATATACATTTTTACACAATGAAAGGCATATTATGTAACCGTAAAGTCATGCTACATGTTCAGTTTAGCATAGGCTGTAAAGGGTTTTTTTGCCCTGTCTGTAGAGCCAAGTCATTTAAGATCTGCGATGTATGGTAAATGTTATTCTTGGTTTTGTGTGCAAAAATAAGGGTGAGAAAACCTAACCTTGTAAGCAGTTTAGAATGGCCATGTTTGAGAACCGCATGAAGTTGTACACTGGGGGTATAAAGACACTGGCCCGCGATAAGTGGGTGTGGTCATTCATTAATATGAGCTGAGGGTGCAGTATGGTTGCAGTGAGTAAAACAGTGGGCCAAAACTGGACAAAGGCTTGCTGGGAAGAGTAACAGATGCAAAATCTGTTTCTTCAATAAAAGAGAAATTATTTTCAACACTACTTTTTGTCTGTGCCTGTCTCTGCCAAATTATAAAGTACAAGTGAATGACATTATAGATCTTGCATAAAAAAGACAACAATCTTGGTACAATACCATTTTTGTCAACATGTGCATAAAAAGGTAATCCATGAAATGTAACTTCAATATGACATGCAAAGATTATTTTGGAATTGGTATTGTAGTCTTCATATGGCAGCACATTTCTCATGGCTGTCAAATCTGTGATATCACTGGAATAAAATTACGGTGTGTGTGTGTGTGTGTGTGTGTGTGTGTGTGTGTAAGGGTGGGGGGGTTGGGGGTGGTGGTGAGGGGGACGTATATTAGAATGGTAACATGGTCAGGCTTGACATGTGAGGCTGTCACACACTAAGCTCAACACTCATCATTGGAGCCAAGAGGAATAGAGCCTTCAGTGGTGCCAAGAGCAAAAGAAAATGAGCTGATGATCCACACAGGAACAAATACTAAAATCTGCACATGACTGCAATTAAACTTGTAGGAAAACATCACTAATAACTCATTTTAGATGTGATTCTCCAGTAAAGCATTCAATAAGCCACAGATAACAGTACAGTAACCATTTGGCTTTGGTTACTCCATGGCTTTTCTTTGGATGTCTGGATGTCTGAGGATAAGTCCACAGACAACAATATAATTCAGTCTCAGAAGATGGTGTTTTATTGCCCCCTCTTGACAAATGAAAGCCAATTCTTTTGGGATTTGCCACAGAAACAAAGTTACTGTTAGGGAATTGGGTGTGATTATGTAACTGAATAAAATTCAAGAACATTCTAGTTCTTCAAAGGATATTAACTGAAAATAGCCTCAGTAACACCAGCAGTTCAATTTTACAAACACCTCAGTCCCCCTAACTCAGAGCTTGTATTCAACTAGGACATAGTATACAGACACACACTATATATACTACATACTAAATGTGGCATATGGAAGAAGGATAGACATCTACCACATATTGTTTATTTTTAAAATATGCATGTAATCAGCCCAACAGAGTGATATGTATATTCTTATAATTGGGGAGAATTGCGTGAATTGAAATAAGTCACTCAATTAATTGTGGTCTTCTCAAAGAATCAAGCTGTAAACAAATTGTATTTTGGTGTATAAGTACAAGTGTATATTTATATTTTATATATATAAGTTTATCA
Source organism: Albula glossodonta (assembly GCA_019788955.1). Lineage (NCBI taxonomy): Eukaryota > Metazoa > Chordata > Actinopteri > Albuliformes > Albulidae > Albula > Albula glossodonta. The sequence goes on along the minus strand of JAFBMS010002766.1, from coordinate 18,166 downwards.
CGACCCTCCAATATAATGTACCTTCCAATATAAATATTGACCTGTCTCTATCTTTAAGTTGACTAGAACCTGGTAAAACCAATCTGATTGCAAAATACCAGTGTCACCAATATGTAGTATTCCTTTCTTGAATATCGTATATATTAAGGAAAAAATATAGATTCATTTTATAAGTTTAGCATAATCCATTACTAGAATCATCCATGCTTTGAGATTTCATAGTTCAAATATTTCGGCACTTCCTGTAGAGTCAATAAGAAAGAAAATACCAATCAATTATCTTTCTAAAGCAAATAAGAGTAATGGTGCATGATTTATTCAGTGCTTCCACAATCTGTGTATCATCAGAATTCCACAGAAGGATGCTGCTGGGGTCCTGGTTTTTTTCCTTGAGCATTTCACATCATGCTTGATTTGGTGAAAGCAATTTTAAGAAGGGTTTGTACTGAGTAGCGGCACACTGATTTCATCCAAAAATACTCCCTTTATCCATAGCCTCTGCTAACTTGCCAATAAGCTTTCCTATGTCTTAGCGATTGTTCGCCCTTACTGGAGCCGTTAGTATCTCTATGCCCCGCCCCTTGCCCCTACTATCTGTGCTCTCTATGTTCTTGATGTCTTCATCAAAGCAGGAAATGGACAGATTCACCAGAGAAGAGACATTTGCAGGTCCACTTACTTTGGTTCGCTGGAGTGATTGAATAAATGATATATTCACATTTAAAGTTTCAGGGTGAGCGCAGTCCCCTGGGGCCCAGTGAGACAAAGCCTGTGTTTTAATTGCTGGCTCCTATCTAGACAGGGGGATTAATTAAGGGACAAGTAAAGATGGTGTGAAACAGATAGGTCAAATTCAGCCCAAGCTCCTGGGAAAGTGAGGCTGGAAGAACTAGGGCTCGAGAGACAACTAGATTGAGTCCCCAAGGGTGGGGCCCAGTGGAGTTTTCGACATGTATCACAAGGTGATCAATTATGGTTTCACCTTGCTACAAGGAAGAAAATCTGAACAACCTCATTCCACTGATAAACAGAATTATGAGAATCCCCATAGTGATTCTAACTATCTATGTCAAAACCCAGAGGTTAAACCCTCTTGAGGATTAAAACCTGCTAGCACTTAGAAATAAACTAAAGCATGTATTTGACATCAGACACATGGCACACTATTCAGGAAGGCTTTGCAGGGCCAGCTAAATGAGTTCAAAAGTTTTGTTTGAAGCTACAAACACCTAAAAACTATCTGATTTAATAAGCTGTTTAACTTACATGTACAGATCCAAATTAACTGGTATTAGCACTGGAATGTTAGTGCTACCAAACTTAGGAGGGACACATTTCCACCTAACTGGCACTCAAACAGCCTTTAAGTGCTCATCAGTGGTAGATCCCTGAGGGAGATCAGATTTAAAGACCTCTTCCTTCTTTAACCATATTTCAATATCTTGAGTTTGACTAGTCTGATTCTTCTTTTTAAAATATGTTAAAGTAGAAGGAAGGACATAAGGGTAGATCCAAAAGTAGACAATCTTGTTTCAGTTTCAATCTATAATTGACTTAATTTGAGATATAATTATCACCACAAATAAAGTTGAGTATATGTGCATACTAAAATAAAAAAATTTGAGTTGCATGAAAACATTGTGTACAAAAAATAAAATGTTGAAGGTCCTTTTAGCTGGAATTTTGCTGTAGAATTTTGCTGTATAAAACCTGTTTGGTTCCTTTGGTCATTGTATTCCTTCATTGTATACAATTATGTCAAGGATGGGGAAGCACACATTACTACAGTGGAAGCATTTGTAAGCTGCCAACTGTCAATGAAGTGAAGAAAGGTCATCAAGTGTGTGAATTGTAATCAATATGTAATTAATTTAGTCAATGCATTGATGACAGAAATAGAGGGATTTTGGGAGGGGAGATGTTGGATTATGAGAGAGTTGGACTGTATGTCACTGAAGTTAACAGAAATCGATCAGAGATCAGTGTTCATGCATAGATTTGCAACAGTACTATGATCTTAAGGATGTTCTCCAATATTTCTGGTTATGGACATTTTCCTTAAAGATTCTAAAAAATAGTCATTTTACTGGTATCCACACCCTCAGTAATGCCTGAAGCATACAGAGAGTGAGCCTGTTAATTTCTCCCTAACCACTGACCTTGGCAAACTCATTTGGACCAAATACAAGTAGAAACCTGCTCATTTAAATCGATTCCAAACATTTAAATCTGTCATCAAAAGCTATCCAAATTCAATTTCTTTCCCTGACACCATATATTTAACAACAAACATGTAATTCCATGTTAAATACTTTATGCAAATTATGCAACATAAATTGTTAGTATTGCCAATGTTATTTCACTCATTATGGAAGTACATTAGCATTTTTGCCTTCAGGAATGCCAGAGTAGTGCAAGGAGCAAGGCTGAAGAGTGAACGCTAAGAGTTGCACTGTTCCCACCCCTGGCAGGGCCACGTGTGCACAGAGAGCTGGTACTCTGTGACAAGAAATAAACTAGGAACTGACACACATCAATCTCATCATTTCCATAATATGGTGGCATTCCTCAGTGTTTCTACCACATCAGAGTGAGGAAGTGATGTGTTTGGATGATCACATTTATAGCCCAGGCAAAATTCATCTGTCTTCATCTCTTCATATCCATCCCTTTGCCGCCTTTCATTATTCACCAGCCATCTGACAGATAGAATCCACTGGTTCATCATTTAGTCAAAATTTCCCATATACTGTTCTGTCTCTATGTGATTTTCTTGTGAGGAAATATCCCACTTAAGAAGGATATGAAGCAGAGCAAACACTTTTTGTCTTAATTTGGCACTACAACGATTCTTCTACCAACAAAGTTGAAGGAACACTGAGGAAGAGCCAGCATGGAATCTGATTTTAATCTAGTAAGGTAGCTGATACTTTGAAAAGTGCAGAAACTGTATTACTTGTATTAAGATATAAATGGCACATCCCAGAATCAGAAGTTTTAGCAGATCTACAGACACCTAAGAAACAAAAAAAAAAAAAGCAACTATTCATATATTATACATTATTTTCAAATTGATTTCAGTTATGCATGGTCTTTGTTGATGTTTTATGGAAAACACATTGGCATTTTTACCTGATCCAGTACATTTCACATGAGGAAATGACTTACGATGGTAACAGGTAAGGTATGAGCTTCCTCTGCCAGTCTGTTATACAATCCCTTGTGCTCCTGCCCTATCACAATATATTCACATCGTGTACTGAGAACACCATGGTGCAGTTCTTCAGAGTCTGCTGTCCCTGATCCTCACAGCAGAAGCCTTCACTCTGCATCACCCCTTCTTTGACATGGGCATTGCTCAAAACAAGAGCATTCTAGCCCATAGGACACCAGAGGTCAGTTAATCTCCTCTGCAAATGTACCTTTTACTCATGGTTTTTGTAACAGGAAGAGAATGTCCAGGTTTCCTGTGCCGTTCCTGACAGTGGCGAATACTGTGCAGCATGATTGTCATTCCCTCAGAGAGCAGGCATGTCTGTAAATGTGCTGGCCATGTTACACAACACAAAAAATGACTTGCAAGTTCAGTATGTCCTTGAAAATAACCGCCAATGTGCCTCCCTAGCAGCTGGCACAAAACAGGCCCACAAAGGCTTTTTTCCTGCTTGCAATAATGATCTAACACACACACATTTGCCTCTAGGCAGATGGTAACAATGAAAGAAAAGAAAAAAACGTGATATGTAAATACACTCAAGCAGAAAATGTACAGACTGTAAGAACAACAAAATAAACATTGGAAAAGATTTGTTAAAAATGATACATTGGGATATATTGATTCTGGGTTTTACTGAATATAATTCTGTCCCATAAGAATAAGGAGTTTAAGCATCTTGACCTATCTCAGTTTAGATACATCTTTTTTGTGAATTGTCTATGCAGCATTTGTTTATTTTCATGCGCATTTTGCATCAGCAAGACTTTACGGCCAGAAATGCACAATAGGACCTTAAAGATACAACACTACATTTAAAATGAATGAGAGATGAACCTGTGAAGTAGCATTCTTAGTCTTTCATGTAAAAGATGAGCTTTAAATGTAAACACTATCATTCTATTGGCAAAGGGACACCTGTAAACACAAAATACAAACGATTGGCAGGCCAACAGAACTCTTAGGTTCGCCAGCCTGACATATTGGTGAATATCTCTCTGCTGCTACGAGCTATTGTGCCTTAATCTTTAATAACAGTCCCTGAACGGTGCATCATATTCTGCTCCAAGGCAGATGAGCCCCTTTCATTTGTCTTTCTTTGTTTACATAGCTGCAGGTACTTGATCAGCTTTCAAGTCATAAAGAGAATACCCCAGACATAACCAGGAGTTTATTGCATTTTAAAATCGTTATAAAATATTGAATACATAAATGTTTTGTGATAAATATAGAAAGGTTAAGCAGTGTTGTCGTTCCAGTTGGTCTTTATTTCTAATCCAGCAGTATGCTGCTCAATGTAATTGACTTGAACATTTGAAAAGGTTACAGACATGTTGCAATTTAAAACTACAGAATTGTTACAAATTAATACTCATCTAAAATCCTTTTTTCTTGTGAAAATGTTTCTGTAACTTAAATTTAATTATCAATTAATTGGTATAATTTTATCAATGATTGATCAAATGATTCACCAAACAACCACCAGAAATGGGAGCATCAGTCCTCACTGTACAATGTTAACTTCACTTGATGGGAAACATCATCTGGGCTCTGGCTATCTTGTAGAATAGTGTTTGTGGCCTAATATTGGAAGTGTAAGATTGGCTTCCTGAATCTATCTATCTATCTATCTATCTATCTATCTATCTATCTATCTATCTATCTATCTATCTATCTATCTATCTATCTATCTATCTATCTATCTATCTATCTATCTACAATTCTCCAGTTGCTGTCAATTCCTTCAAAATTCTCACCACCAATCTTTTTTCAAGGAGTTCTGGTTTGTAGTAGATGGTTTTTGAACCAAGCTACCGTTCAAAAACCAAAAAGTGAGGCGGTGGGGTGGTTGCCAACTGTAGATGCTGGTTTGATCATTTTATAACTGCACATATAATAACATGGCAACCTATTTTAAAATAAGTTGAAATTTTAAATGACAATTTAAATCATTATAGGATTCATAGTTTAAATCTGCATCAAAAATAAACATGACATTCTTTCAAACTTAACATTTCACAGTTCTGAAAGACCTCCTGTGCATCATTTTGTTGTTCTCCTGATTGTCAGTTTAAAATAAGCCTTAGCAAACGCTCATATTTTAAACTCAGTGCAGCTGCTTGACTGAACACTCACTGAGTGTGAAGCATTGGTGTACTTACAGAGGGACTAATATATGTCTTTTGGGTGTCTGAATCATTCTGTTAACAACTAGTGTATAAGGGTTACCTTACATAATACTTAAATTTAGTCCTGTAATAGTGGTTATGGGGTGTGCTCTGTGAATACATAATCTGTGAATTGTTCCTCAGTTTTCTTTGGCTTTGCAGTGCAGTAAAATCTTAGGACAGCACTCACAATACCAACAATAAAAATGACTGCATTATTTACATGATTTTGAGCCTAACCTGGCCGACACCCTGTTCTTACGTCTGTCCAAACTCCAGGGATTTGCTTTGCTAGTTTACTAATAGTCAGTTACTTGATTTTGATCTCATTTTGCCTGAGCCCCAACTGGCTGCAGTAACAGTTGCTGCAGCCATTTGGGGCTCAGGCAACATTTGTGAAATTACCTCAGAAATACCCCATGCACAGTACTGAAAACAATATTATCTAGCCTCTGATGACAGAGTTGAGACCTAACAGTTGTGGATTTGAATCTTGCATTGAATATTGCTGCTATGGTATTTGGGAGCCATTATGAAATAAGGGGATAATGGGAGCTCGTTTGAAAAAATAAATAAACTGACAAACTCCAGTATGCATTACAAATTGCCATCAATAGGATTTCCAATGAAGACAATTAAATGAAGCAATTTAATGTCCATGAGTCAGTTTCCGATGGATTTCTGCAGCTTTTACCCAAAGTAGTTATGAATGGCATGTGTGTCATTCAGGCAACAAACCTCCACAAATCTTGATAAAGTGGGCATAACAGTGACCCCAGATTACTGACCATCACAATGTGCTCTATAGCAGATCATGTGTCAATTGCATCAGAAATTGCTGCAGGATTTGTGTGTGCACTTCTGATTGAACATAGCTGAGATGATTGCATAGATTCATTCAAAGCCAAATGAGGTATATCCAAAACATCAACACAATAGTTGAGAATAAATATAGGTACTGCATTAGGAAAATGTTGTGTTACCAAATTGTCTCATTTTTCGAAGTAGGTCTACAATTACACTCTAGACAGCAATACAGCGTGTTTATTTTTAAAGAACACCTGTGGTTAGACTAATGTGTCAATTAGGCTGTGTACAGCACCAGAATGAAGACAGACATAATAACTTAGTCAGCTATACTACCAGTTCCAATATTGCTGCATTCTCTAGACACCAGTTATTTTGATGTTTCTATTCCATAACCTGAGTCTGATTTTATTGCACTGCCACAGTCTTTCTGCTGGCAAATTGACCACCATGCTTTCACTGTCACAGGTCTACCTAGCTGTTAATATAAAATATGTTTCCGGTAGGTCAAATTATTACAATAAAATGCACTGCGGTAGTTTTGTCAACCAGACTAAGTTAAATTAAATAACCTCCATACATATTCACAGACTCTTTATATTGTGGTAGTTTAAAACGTTTAGTATGTTAAAATCTGTAGGGTTGATGTGACTTAAAAGCAGCAGAAGCAAAATACAGTATGTAGTAAATGCAATAAGATGCAAGTATCAGGTGGCATACCAAAAATGATTGGTTTGCTTGCTGTGTACACATCAAATTATAGATAAATGAACATAGATTAACATAGCAGCAACATATTTACAGTTTTAGCTGTACAATTTAGCTGTCATAAAAATGAATGAATATATTGTGCATTCCTTTAAAAAGAAGAATATAAGCAATCAATAGCATTAGCAGCAGCATTTGCAAGTCAAACATCAGAACAAAAGCTATCACAGGGCTAAATCTAATACAGTAAATAGTCTAAACTAAACATTTGACAAAAATTGACCGTCAATGTATTGCATTTCAAAGTGGCCACTCACTGAGAAAAGGCATGCTACTGTCCGATCATCTCAGACTGTTTATACCAGAGTATGGCTCACAAACATATCTTAACTGTGTCTTCTTCACCAGAGACAAAAGCATCAGTCTTACACAGCCAATAAGGCTGTGGAACGCATGCAGTATGTCAGCTTTTTTGTACAAAACAGCAACATCAGCAGAGCAATCACTTTTAAAACAAAGCCACAAAACTCTTCATTTTTCTGAATCCGCTGATGCACCAAAGAAACAGCTCGGCATATAGGGAGGATCTCTCATTGAGGGAAGCAGTGACAGTGTGATAGTCTGCCGTTTGCTAGCTTTGTAATGTAAATATAATGGATGCTTGAAGCTGTTTCTTTAATGGCTGCATTTCTTCTGTGGAGTATTTGAAGCTATCAAATTCACTAATGGCAAAAGCTTGTCTAAGAAAAATATAATTTTTCCTGCTATAAAAGATATATATTCAGAGCTGGAATGGCAGGGATGCAGGCTTGTAGTGTTTATTACTGTCTTGTTTTGTGTTTTTGTGTTATTTCATTAATATCCAGGTGGATTAGCATTGAAAAACAGCAGCCACAGTGAATACAAACATGCATCAATTTGGTCATAAAGCGACATATTATTAGATAATATGTAGAAGTATTACTCTGGAAATTTCTGATAATAATAGATAGTATATTATTATTATTATTATTATTATTGTTTTTTTACATTAGATGTTTGCTTCATGAAATCAATATTTGACCATTAGACTTCTTAAAGCTAACTTCAGATGTTTTGTTTATGGATCATTCAGTATGTGCTGTATAAAAATTAATCATACCAAAATGAGGTATGATCCATAGAGTGAAAACTATGCTTCCACGGAGAGCAATTGGACAAGAAATATCTCTTAATTAAGAGACAATCATGTAATTTCAACTGTAATATCTTAATAGGGATATACTTGCACAAGAAAGCAAGGGAGGTTTCTACATATTGTCACATGACTTTGAGAGCACTTGCTCAATCAAATACATACGGAGCTGATCCACAAATGCTATTATTTACAAGCAGAGCAAGCAAAGCATATTTTTGTAATATATGATTTCTTCTGAGACTGGCCTGCAAAGATCACAAACAGAGCTACGGCAAATGTTGATACCTGATGAGAAATTCTATTTTAATGCCAATCCACCCTCTGCTGTTCTTCATCCTGAGGAACACAGACATTGCAGTAACTGTTACAATAGGGGAATTGGCAAAATTACTGCTCATGTCACTGTAAATGTTACTGTAAATGATTTGAAAGATCTGTTTTAGAATTACATTTATTGTAACCGTACAACTAAGAAAAGACAACAAGAAACCATAAGTGCGACGTGCATCAACAATACATGAGCACAGTATGGCACACTGATTAAGCTTGACAGCACAGACCAAAAACTCATCTGTAGAATAAGCATGAAAGCCCAAAGACACAGTATAATATGGATGAAACAGCACAGTAAACAGGATAAAAAAACAACACATTATCTGTTGGTTTGTGATTTTATGTAAGCACAACTACACATCTTTCTGCATTTATTTTTTTTCTCAGATGATTCCATAGCAGTTCTCTGAACTGTGTGTTCTCTTCACAGATGCAGTCCTGTGTTTAACTGGCTGATTCTTTATGAACAGTCCATGGTTCACACTGGGTCGATGCTGCGGCTCACTATTCAAATGAATAAATGGATGTAACTATGCGGTGCAAACTGCAATTATCTCCTGGTATGTGGAGAGGCATAGCGGCATGAGACCGGATGCACCATTGAGAGCTTCTCACTGTTTTATGTAACAGCATAGTGTAATTTTCCAAAAACTGAGTAATTGGAATAAAGGGCCATTCAGATGACAGGCGAGGATGACAAAGCACCATCAACCTCCCCCTCACCCCTCCCCAACCAACCCACTCCCTACCCCTCAGACTTTGGGTTCGGCATCAACCTCACCTGTCCCAGCACGTCCTCCTGGTGTGTGGTGGCTGTTGCCATGGTAACATGAGGAGAATCTCGTTGCCAAGGCACAGTAAGGATTACACTTTCTGGAGAACCTCAACCCACCCATCTGAACAAGGGCCTTCTGCCACTTCATTAAATAATGTGATGGGGGTCCCTGTAGGCCTGTTGTACTTGTAACCCAAAACTTCCCACCTCCCACAGTAGGGCTACCTCACTGTCCGGGCATGCCTGTATTTACAGACAGCCCGGCAGCACAGGATCACGTCAACAATCACCAAATGCTTCATTTTCTGCAGTGCCATGTAAGCAAGCTCCCTCGCCTGGTGCTCAAACTGAGGGGATATTGCATGTGGTTTTGTTTAGATCAAAGAAATACATCCGGCCATTGGGTGCTTTTTCTTTTGACAAGTTTAAAAACAAAATAATACAAGCTAATCTTAATCTTTTTCAGTAGGTTTTCTCTGCCTCAACTAGAAATCAAATTTAAAGGGCGTAGGTAAATGCATGGGTCTGGGGTTTGAATATACAAAAACAAAATATTAGATTTGGGGGAAATCGACTCCAAAGAAAACAATATGTGGGAAGGAAATTTATTTACTGTTTTGAATAGAATGCTTGATAATTGTTTCTGTCAGGCACACACTTCATCAACAGTGCTGCTACTTTCTTTGCACAATTAGAATTGTAAAACATTGTAGTTTTACCAATGCACAGTTTTGGTAATACGACCTATTTCAGTCTTTCCATTGACAGGATATATATGAATACCTTTTCCCACACCATCCCAGACAAGTAACCCAGTGCATTTATTGAACACACAAGTCTTTCAAGTAAAAAAGTGAGATTTTCTGACAGGAGATACTGCAAGTAGCTGTTGGGAGCAGAGCAAAAGCAGCCAATCATTCCCCATCAATGGAAGGACTCTTTCATCTCAGTAACTTACAGAAACGTCAAACAGAACCTCACCACCTTGCAGCTGCTCAGTGAATAGTCACAGAGCAGCCCAAGGTTGCGGGAAAGTTCTTCTCAAAGAGCTTCTATACTTATGTATAATTCAACCCTAATTTTCTGAAAACCTGCAATGCCATATGACAATCGCTGTCACTCTCTCTCTCTCACACATGCGAACACACACACACACACACTCACACACATACACACATACACACACAATAACACAATACACAATAACATATAACAGGTGAATAAAATATTTTCAGTACTTTAGCATCTGATGATATAATGTGGATTTGTCATATATTTACAATAACTAATGCAAAAAAAATAGTATTCTTCTCAAGATAAATTAAGTATGTTTAATAAACATGAGTTTGGTGTGCAAGGGAAATTAAGCTGAAATAAGTTCATATTTTTGAGTATAAACAACTTAAATATTTTGTGTGCAACTACTTAATACAGTTTTGCTGAGTAAATTCAAGCCCAATATTACTGCTTGCATTATTATTTAATTGTAATAGAGATGAATCACTTAGGGGAAGAAAAATAGCAGAAGCATTTTGATGCAGGAAACACTGAGGCGCTTTTATTTCTTATTAAAAACATAAATATGCATTCCTGAAAAGAATCCCTAACTGAAGGATTCATGTTGTGAGGAATTTATGGAATCGCTAATGCATCATTTATAAAACATAAAAGGTCCAGCTTCTCAACTTGATGGTTAAGTGTTTGATTCTCACCCAGTCGTTGGTATGTTGAGGTCAGTGGAAGTACTACCAAACTCATTCTCCTCAGCCATTCCTCATGGATTATAATTCCCTTTTTGTGGGAGGATTAAGGATGCTGAGCGTAGCCATACACTCACTGATCACCTGCTTTCCTGAACACCCCGAGCGAACAGTAAGTGTGCCAGTCTTGGAGGTACATACATTGCAAATCACTTCATTGCTCCACTGGGTGCCACTCAAACTCTCGCGTGGCACCTAATGATCCCCTCTACCCCACAGAGTTCCGGAAAATGAAAATTGGTTGTCATGAAGATAGTCTGCTGGCTGTAATATTTATAACTTTGGGCTTGTTTTTGTATAATTCATGATGTCCCGCTGAGTGCAAATGAGTCAGCTGGTTTGCGAATGCACTAGGGGTGGGGAAGGACTGCCAGGAAGGGCCACCTGCACTGAATGTAAACAGAGGGGGCAGAGAGTGAAGCGACAGCAGCTCTGCTGCCAGTGACGTCAACCTACCAGACAGCTATTTGCTGGTGATGTAGGCAAACTGGTGACTACTTTAAAAAGCTAAATAAATGCTGAATTTCTCTCCAGACATTGTCATGAAATGACAAAACAAATTTACGACTTTTATTGTGTACTCTTGACTAAGAATCTCTTGCAAAATTCATAAAAGCTGTGCAAAAGCCGGAGTCATATCCATTTCTCCTGGCAAAATATGCTTTGGTTTGGATACAGAGGTAATGGGCACCTCTTGGATTTGCCACAGTAACAATGCCATGTTACGTGTATTCATCAAAAGCCATGTAGAAAACATGCAGTACAAATAACTGGCAAAACCGAACAGTGCTTGTGAAAGAACAAAACAGAATCTGGGGGAAGAAACTCAGCTATTGTTGAAAGGACAGGAGTAAAAAATACAAAAATAAATCACAATCCATTTAGATCCTCTGAAACTAATTAATCTATCATTTTTGTACTGTTGCACCAGTTTCCAGAGATTTAAATGTAAAATCCCCCAGCTGAACAGCAATACTATTGACCAACAAATAAATACAAAAGGAACAATATCCCTGATAGTATGAAAGTGCCCAAAGGTACTTAATTGATGCTCTTAGTTTGACCACTGTAAAGTACAATCATGAAGCTTGTGAGCTAAACTGATCATTATTTGCACCCATAAGCAATCCTTAACAATGAAACAAAGCATGAGTGATGGTAGAATGAGATTTCATCAACAATGGGTGGTGCTTACTGATAGTTGAAATGAGGTTTCATGAACCTCATTATGGTGGACAACTCTGTTGTCAAACATTGACTGTTTGAACCTATCCAGTGTGGTCATTAGTGAGTCACTGATACTACATGGTAGCACCTCCCATTTTTTGGTCAATTAAACCTTATTTCCCATAAATAGAGGTGGCAAACCACACTGTCAATCTCAAAAATCTCCAATCAGAAGTTTTTACCTTCCATATAAAAAAATCGTGGAATATTCTTACGGCATATATATTTAATATGTGCAAACAGTACCAGGCCAGAAATGGAGACATATATTATCTCCACTTATTTGTGGTGTCATGAAATTTCAATCTCCTGCCACCTATGAAAATGCGGTGCACTGTTAGACAAAGAGAGCACACAGCGATTATCCTTTTTCTCAGGCTGTTTTAGCTAAGAGATAATCTCACCCACCGGGTTTGTCACTGATCTTCTTTATTCTTTCACTGTTTTGGCTCTCCCTGAAGGGTTGTGCAGCTCAAACTCTAACCCATCTGACTCTACCTCAGCCAGTGTCAGACGCTTATGATCTTGAAGTGGTAGCGCAAGCTGTTCACTGCACACAGAGCTTATTCGTGTCCCCCAAGGACCCCTGGATTCAACATGCTAAATGTCAGCACGGTTAAATATATCCTATCACTAGCATTGTACTTGGATCTGTACACTGGATCTTTGACAAAATCAAAAGTAAATGCAATAGGAGAGATCTGTATTACAGAAGGCCCCAGTATAAATGAGGGGCCCATCATATCCTCTCTTTTCTGACAGAATATTTGGCATGGTGCAGCAATGTATATTGAGTTCAAATCTAAGTTTTCCTTTCATTTCCTGAAAAAAAAGTAAAAATTGGCTTAAAATCACACTTAGAACTTTACATTAAAGCTGTTGGCATTATTCAAGAATATTTGTGAATTTATATAAATTATATATAGGGGAAAGAAGTGTATCAAGGGACTTAATTGTTTTGTCATTGGCTGTTTTGTCTGTTTATTTTGGAATTGCAAACCCATCAATCTCCAAACTGTCCTGATATGACTGTAAATCTATGAGATTCACAGGCAATAACCTCCTGGGCATGCAGTCAGTATCCAACAGAGCGATGATAAACCTATCTCCAAATGGAAGATGTTAGCAATAAGAGCAGTCCTTCTCTGACAGTCAGAGAAACCCACAATTTTGAATTTCAGACGGCTAAAGGCAAACCTCATTGCTCGGCAGAGAGCATTACCACCCACAGAGAAGGTAAGACAGCAGGTGGTCTTCTATTGTTGTATATAACAGGCAATTGACACTACTAACATTCTAGCAAACAGCAATTTTAATATTCTGACAAGCTTTATACATTCTTGGGCCAGTGAATCAAAGGATTCTGTGCATCAAAAATAGAGACATCACATTGTAATCTACCTTTTTCCTGACATCTCTCCCTGAATTACTATTTAAGTTGCAGATTGTGTGTACAGTATTGTAAAAATACCTCTTAAATCAGTAATTTTAGTCATGTCTACAAAACATAGCACAGACAAGTTAACATAGTTTGGCACATTTGTGATCATGCTGTTTTGCCAAATGCTTTGCTCAGCACTAAGAATAATAAATTGCACTCAGCAATTACACATTTGTTCCAAAGACAGCCTCTGCTTTTTTCCCAAGTCACAGGATGAAAGCGTCTGCTAGCATCCAGAATGTCATGAAATATAATACAATGACAAATGTTGATGGAACATTATTGAGATCCTGAAGTCTCCAAACCAGAGGCTTCAGTGTATTCACAAGGGTTAAGATTCTCTGGGTGTTTTCGATACCATAGGTGGCCTCCTGAGATCTAATATGCAGTGTTCATGAGAGAGGAGACCTTGGTGGAATTGATATCTTTTTTTGCCCTAGCAGTTTTTTTAACAAGGGGGGTAAGGCACTGAGAAAAGGGGAACAAACTGTGTTAGTCGTGTTGGTGTGGTTTGTCCCAGAGGGTCCAGCAGACTGGTCTCAGTGAGGCCCAGCAGTAATTAACTCAGGAGAGGTGGTCACTTCAGAGGCTAGCATATATTCCATCTCCTCTCCTTATCCCCCCCAAACCCCCCCCCTCCATGCCCAACCCAATTATTGCTGCAGAGGTTGAAAGTTATTAGAAGGATGGCACCAGAGATGACAGGCTCTAATTACTCCCTACAAGCAGCCCGACACAGTGTTGTTTTCACATGCTCAATGGATCTGTCCCCAAATAATGCAGCAGGGTTCTTTCAAAGGATAAGGAAAAGGAGAGTTATTTCTGCTTTAAGGAATGAGGGACAGATTAATATGCATGTACAGCATGAACAGTCTGTGTTACAAAGAGTGAGGTCATATAAGTAACAGCCATGATGGAAGCACTGCCAGAGCTTTGTGTGGTTCACTTTTATTTTGGCTGCAGTGTGCAAAAACATTCAATTCATGTATAATCATTTAACCCTGACTCAGCTTACAGCAAATGTAAAACCTAGTAAAGGTTTCTGGTTAGTAACATGTCTCTGCCAATCAACCTGAGGGTGTTATACCTCTAATCTAAAATACACAGATACAAATGCTGGCTTTTCTTGCTGTTGCCTATAGCAAAAAACCATGATTTGAGCACATTGAATTAAAAAAAGGTAATACATTTTTCAACATCAGCAAAAACTGAAGATTTATTCTGTACAGGTGGACCACAAATAGGTGTATCAGCTGGGCCAATCAAACAGTAAAATAAAACAGCAGCATTTGAAAATGCCCTGACACAGGTGCTGTGAAGTCTCAATGCCTGAGTTGTTAAACTGCCATGGAATCTTTGTGGACCATCATTCAGCTCTCCCATCTATTATTTTTACAAGAAAATTAATGTGTTTGTTGGTTTAATTGTATTTTAATATGCTTATTCTGCCAGACCACTGAGAGAATGCACACATCTCTCAGCAATGGCAATTAAAGCAGTGTCCATTTCGCCAGCCTTTATTTTTCCATAATTACATTACTGATGTGACATTGACAGGTGTTATTTGGGAATTGTACTTAAATAGCTAATGCTCTATTGCTTCTGCTCTACCACAGACAACTTTGACACCTGACCCTAACCTTTTTTGTCCTGACTAATCATCTGATTGTAGCGCTGCAGGCCTCTTAGTAGAGTGTTAATTTAATTACTGCACTTTCCCCTGAGCATCAGAATGACACTATCACTGAGTCTCATCAGGAGCAGGAGGAATGGAGGCAGGCAGAGGGAGAGCTGGGGGCCTTTGAGGGACCTTTCTGTATTTGGGCTTTTTTCCCGTAATTAGTCTGCATTGACTGGCCATATCTCATTTCCTTTGACTGACTCAAATGGTGCCTTCATAATGTGTGGAGGCAGCATTGGGCCATTTGTAAGCATGAGGCCATTTGCAGCCTGTCTGTTTGAGGGAAGGTGTAGGTGGCAGAGACACAACAGTAGGCCTCTTGTTGAGGCTTTCAGCTGTACTTCTTGTCCTCAGCTCCTGACTATGATTGTGGAAAGGCTGTCTGGAAGAATGTATCATGTTCACTTTAGTGTTTAAGCTATGGGGACCACACAGAATAAACCAAGAGGGAATGTAATACAGCAATTACCATGTTCAAGGTAATAAGGCATATTTTGACTGTTGCATCTTACCACATGCAACAGTGAAAACCTGCCCAAAAAATTCAATTCTTAAGAAATTAAATTCCCCTCTATAAAGCTATTCTGACAATATTAAATGATGGTCATGCTTGGAGAAGGAATTCTTAAGAGAAAAATAGTGATGAAAAAACTACCCAAAAGCTCCATTGTTTTCTCAAAAAAAAAAGCTTTGATGTTTACAAAAATGTGTAGTCCACAACTGAAAAAATATGCATATACTTTGGAGAACATCACATATACAGTCTGTGGAAACCTATATTTTTGTTCATTGTGCCTTGTTACCCTGTGCCTTGGGAAGTGTAGATTTCCAGGGAACAGGGAGAAGTGGTGTGAATACTCTACCATGTCAGTATGGGCCAAGACCTTGGACCAGGCTCAAAGTGATAGAAATTTTCAGAAATGATACATTCTTTGTCATGTCAGGCCTGTTCATTCATTCATCCTGTTTAAGTTTTACTTAGGCACCGTTTGTCATGAATATGTATGTTTAATAACACCCAATTTTGCAGATGTATTTGTGTAACTGTAGACTCCTCATCTTTCTCCAGGTATAAATTTATCTCCAGGGGACACCCCTGGTACAGCTGTGGCCTACAGCCTTGAGTGCTGTAGCTCTCCAAGCTGCTTGATCATCATTAAAATCCTTACAGCCCTAAACAGAGTGTGGACTTATTTTACCATGATAAGTCATTTAGCTGTGGTCAGCATTCTTTACAAAACCAATGCTAATTTAAATTGCACTTGAACAGTTTCAATGGTTTAGAATATATCAGGGTTAATCTATTTTACAGATTATTTGGGCATTGTAAGGTGATAATTAAGAGACTATCTGTGGAATTAGAATTTCTCCTCATCAAAGGAATCTGAAATGCATATGTTTCAAGTAAAATTCTGATCTGAACTGAAATGAGCTATCCACTTTGGATGTGAATAGTTAACTGCAAATTCATTTTTTCACACTATTTATCTGTTTGTCTAACTGTCTGTCTGTCTGTCTGACTGTCTACCTGCATGCCTGCCTGCCTGTCTGCCTACACACACACACACACACACACACACACATACACATCCTGCAGACTGTTTGATGTGGGCACCTGACTGACCAGTGGGGTCTCTGGAGGGTTCTAAGACACTGACATTGCATATGGACTCTAAAGGCCAAATACACCCTGGCAACTGGCTCAGACAACACTGGCATTTTCTGAAACCTCAAACCTATTAGCTGGTATTATGAATTTATATCATCATCATTCAGGATGAAATGAGAAGGCGGGTTCTCTATCGAGTAGATCTTATTTGAATTACAAAACCCATCTTGTTGGAGAAATGAAAGACTAAAGTGACTACTGACTTCAGATCAATTTCATTAAAACACTCATTCAGTTTTAGCCATTCATATTCTGGCCAAAATAATACTGGAAAATGACAAGTTTGACAATACTACTCTTTATTTTAAAAGAAAAAAATGTATAATTTTGCACTCATTAACTTTTTCAAATGAGTCCCGGCTGATTTCTTTGTTTGTGTGTGACATTCAGTGACTTTCAGACTCAGAGCTGGAGATCCCTGTGTTTGCAAGCTTTAACTCCACAGTCACCCACCACCACTGGTGTCATCCCTGAATTGTAGTAATTTATTAATTGTTCCTAATTTGACACTTCTATTTTTTTGTGGAATCATTTGCAGCTTAAACTTCTTATGTCATAAATAATCTCATATTTCATAGCTCAGTGTCTGTAATCAGAGGGCATTCTCCTATTGTGTCATGAGGCAAATCCTATTGAAAATTATTTTAGAGGTGACATTTTTAATTTGTAAAGTTGTAATAGGAATTGAAAAGAAAAAGCAAATGGCACTGTGATGAAACAGACATGAGGAAAAATACTTTCATTTATCTAGAGATTCACTGTAACAGCAACATGCATACACAGTGGTGTCCAGGGCTGAGTCTGATTGCCACTAGCTTGGATGACTGGTCTCAGAACACAAGATAAAGGAAAATGTTGCTGACATGCTTGTCTTGAATTATATGCGCTCCCCAAAAAAGGTGCTCAGCTATGCTTCATTGTGTTTCTAGACCAGAAAGGTTCCAAAGGAGGAAACAAAAGAGTTTTTTATTTTTTTTAAATCCAAGTAGTCAACAACAAATCCACTAGGCAGGTAAGAGTTCTACTTGCATATGTATTGAAATATTCCATTGGGTTCTTGTTGACAAGAAACACTGCTTTTTTCTTTTGTTATGGTTAATGCATTATGCTGTAAATCATTAGTATCACTGTGCACTGTCTCTTGTGAACTATTAATTATGTTTGATCTGTTTAGAGAAAACTCTACTGACAGATTGATTAAAACTG
>JAFBMS010002765.1:0-24689 GCA_019788955.1 Albula glossodonta | reverse complement strand
GCCCAGCTCGAACACCAGCCTCCTCCCGCTGGCTCACGTTCTCTGGCGAGAAGGCGAACACGTGTGTAGTGGATGATCCAAACAGGGGATCAGAATCATCAGGTGGAGCGTGGCCCAGCCTCCTGTCCATCACACCAGCGTTTATGACATCACTTCTAACGGAACACTGAAAGTGCCAGGCTGATCAGTGCCTCCTGTCAATCACACCAGCGTTTTATGACATCACTGCTGCTAACGGAACACTGAAGGTGCCAGGCTGATCAGTGCCTCCTGTCAATCACACAAGCGTTTATGACATCACTGCTAACGGAACACTGAAGGTGCCAGGCTGATCAGTGCCTCCTGTCAATCACACCAGCGTTTATGACATCACTTCTAGTGGAACATTGAAGGTGCCAGGCTGATCAGTGGGGCACTGTCACTGGTGGTCGGGGGAGGGGTAAGGGAATGGAGGTCAAAATCATAGAAACGATTGCTTTTAGGCCATTATCATGGTCGCAAGGTTCAGGTTGTGGGGGATTGTGGGTATATCTGATGCCAGGTTTAAGGAAAAGAGGGCAGGGTTAGGCCCTTTCTCACAGAATCGGCCCTTTTTATCCTTTATAAGTGAACCAAATGTGAGATTGTATTTTTATACAATGTGCTCCACATTGTGTGCTGCTGACTATTGTGTATATGAATGCTGCGCGCTCTCAGTGACTGCTCTCAGGTGAAGTTCACTCACAGGTAAATACTGGACTCATTTCCTCCAATATCTGGGGACTGGAGCTTCTGAACCAGGATAATTATGATGCCAATGAAGAGGACGAAGTTTATCTGGAAAGCAAAACAGTTACATAATATGAGGCAATAGTATTGTGATACAGTGCACAGCATTGTGATAATGTGCACAGTATTGTGATACTGTGAGTAACATAATTTTGGAGTAACATGCTGAAAATATTCATAAGTATTTATTCACAGACAGACTTTTGTCCATCATGGTACAAACTTCAGCACCGGCTGAAAAATGAAAAAAAAAAGAAAAAAAAACAACCATAGATTTGTGAACATGATGTGTTTGATTGACACACAGAGGAAAAGGGCATACAAAGTCAGACGACAAAGTCATTCTTAGTTTTGATCCTCATGTCTTTCACTAATCAGTTTGTCTGAAACCTTTTCCCCAAAGTAAAACTTTATACAGGCCCAGGGGTGACTGCAGCAGAATGACTCAAACCCACAATGCAGTCTGATCAAAGTCTGGTTCTCTAATGTGAATCACACTTTTAGCTGAACGTCCAACCCGTGGCTTGAATCTGTGTCCATAGATGAATCAGTGATTGAATCTGCTTGTAGCTCACCATGATCGATGCCACCACAGGTCCCTTAATTATCCACCAGAGGGCAGCATTGTCATTCATATCCCAGCAGCTGGAAAGAAAGCCACAAACTGTTACTGCAACCTGCGAGTAAGAACATGAGCGCGAGAACATGCAACGGCACAAGTCCGAGGCTCCTGCCTCTGCGAGAACATGCAAAGGCACGAGTCCGAGGCTCTTGCCTCTGCGAGAACATGCAACGGCACGAGTCCGAGGCTCCTGCCTCTGCTACACGACCCGGCGAGCTGTCTCAAGCATTGACAGCTCTCAGGGAAAATAACATCTCCCATTAGCAGTCTGTAATTTACCCTGGACTCATTTCCACTGATATCCCCTTGTCGTACTGACAGAACTCACCGTGAAAAATCTTTTGTTGTTCGCCTTGTTTAACCCTGTTTTTTCCAGACCTCAGATAAATCCCCCTTAGTCTCATTTCGCTGAGCCTTCCCTGCTTCTGTTAGCATTCTTCCTACTTTTTACGGAACCTTGACATCTTTCTTGAAAGTTTAGTTTACTTAGTATGAAGTGAAAAAAAATCTTACGCAGCAGAATTTCACAAGCCTCAACACATACTGCACATGTGTGTGTGTCGTGTATGTGTGTGTGTTTGTTTGTGTATGTGTGTGTGCGTTTGTTAGTATTGCCCTTACCCAATGTCATCAAAGTGCATTCTGAGGACAGCCCAGATGGTCACACACACTGTGGGGGTCCCTGGAAGATCAGACACACACACAGAAACAGTCAGCACCACAAACACATACCTCCCTGCCAGGGTGCAAAACACAAATGGCCAAAATCCTTCAATGCACAGACATTTCACTGTCTTCACTCATCTGAACTAGGAATGTTTGAATAGAAGACCGCTGCGTACATTTTCCAAACGTGTCTGTCATACATTTAGATCACAGAGCATCTGTGGAAAGGGAACACTTCCTAACACATGACAGCTGATTTTTAAATTTGATAACTGCATCTCCTTGTCATGGTGAAGGCCAAACGTAGTAAATGACTGTGTATGATAGCCAGCTAAATCAGGTGCAAATCGGGAAAATTGTTATAATATGCTTCAGAAATGATCTGCATTTTTAATCTTCTCAAAAACATGTTCAAATATGGCACCCAAGAAATAGAGATCATTTTCTTCCAGTGACATTTTTACTCAAACCACATGACCCGGGTAACTGGGGTCCGATTCTAGCCCCGCCCTGCCATGGTGATTGACGTCTTACCCCATCCAATGATGGTGTACCAATAGAAGTATCTCCTCTCAGGGAAGAAGGTCTCCACCAGCAGGGTGAAGAGGTACAGCCCCTCAATGAAGAGCCAGAAGTAGTTTGACATGACGCAGTAGTGGAAGAACACCATCACTGCCTTACACTTCACCTGGATACAGACAGATAGTACATGAATCACAGATTCACTTGGTGTGATTCAGTACACACATGAATCACAGATTCACTTTGTGTATATGAAGCAGTGGTTCACTCTGCATGATTCAGTCAACATGTGAATTACAGATTCACTGTGTGTGACTCACTAAACATATTAATCACAGATTAACTCTGTGTGAGAGGATTCGAAGCAGGGATTCCTTGGGTGTGACTCAGTGTGTATGAAGCAGGGATTCCCTGGGTGTGACTCAGTGTGTATGAAGCAGTGATTCGCTGGGTGTGACTCAGTGTGTATGAAGCAGTGATTCCCTGGGTGTGACTCAGTGTGCATGTATCAGTGATTCACTGGGTGTGAACTGATGTGCATGAATCAGTGATTCACTTGGTTTGACTCACAGTGTGAATGAAGCAGTGATTGCTGTCCTCCTCGGCGTACAGCACTCCATCCTTGATGAAGACGGAAATGGCTCTCAGGATGAAGGACACAAACAGGTTCATATGGATGAAGTTTCTGGTGCAGTGCAGCTTCCTGCAGGAGGGAGAGGAGTGTGACTGTAGCACAGAACATCCCAACAGTCTCACACACACACGCATGCACACTCACTCACACACACACACACACACACACACACACACACACACACACACACACACACACTCACACACACACACTCACACACACACACGCACACACACACACACACACACTCACTCATGCACACACACACACACACACACACACACACGCATGCACACTCACACACGCTCACTCACACACACACACACACATACGCACACACTCACACACACACGCTCACTCATAAACATACACACTCACATAGACAGCAGCGAGCTGAAGAAGTGCATTGCAGGAGAGGAATTAACAAACTGCAGCCAGTGTATGCTCAGCCCCCCTCCACCTTGGACTGCACTCACCTGAACCTGCAGAGGATCACCATGGCGGTCGTCAGGGAGACCAGGGAGGTGCTGTAGCCCACAGTGTAGAGGGCCTTCACGGACACGAAGTACAAGTCCTGTAGAGCAGCCAGGGAGTTTTACATTACAGGGGAACAGAGAGATCTAAATCACATGCAGCCAGGGAGTTTGACATTACAGGGAATCAGAAAGATCTAAATCACATGCAGCCAGGGAGTTTGACATTACAGGGAATCAGAAAGATCTAAATCACATGCAGCCAGGGAGTTTGACATTACAGGGAATCAGAGAGATCTAAATCACATGCAGCCAGGGAGTTTGACATTACAGGGAATCAGAGAGATCTAAATCACATGCAGCCAGGGAGTTTGACATTACAGGGAATCAGAGAGATCTAAATCACATGCAGCCAGGGAGTTTGACATTACAGGGAATCAGAGAGATCTAAATCACATGCAGCCAGGGAGTTTGACATTACAGGGAATCAGAGAGATCTAAATCACATTCGAGTCATTTGCTGCCTTTGGCCCTCAGCAGAGAAGTGGCGAATGAGAATTCTGAGGTATAGATTCATACAGGTGAATAAGGACAGAGAGGATGATGGGAAAAAAGCTTACAGGATGCGTGCCGTTGCTTTCGGACAGGCAAGCGTCCACGTAGTGAGGGAAGGTGTCGGACCAGCCTTCCTCCGTGCAGTTACGGCTGATCTTTCCCAACTCTGAAAGCATAGAACACGTTCTGGTTCACTCTCATTGGTTAGCGCACAGTCAAGCTCAATCTCATTGGTCAGCTCATATTCTAGTTCACTCTCATTGGCCAAAAACACACTCAAGCTCCATCTCATTGGCTAGCAACACAGTCAAGCCTCAATCTCATTGGCCAGCACCCATTCCAGACTCTGGATCAATCTCATTGGCCTGCATGCAGTCAATAATCAAATGTTTTTTACACCCTATATGAAATGGCAGGTGTCATGGAGATGGATGGTTCTTGACTGTGCTTCTCAAAGCCCCTCCTCTACACACGCACGGACGCACGCACACTCACACTGTGGCCAAAGCCCATGGCTCACCCTCAAACTCCAGGCTCATGACTCTGAAGATCTCTGGACAGTTGACCATGACCACGTCCCCCACAGCGGCCGGCTGCCAGCATGTCAGATTGTCCCACATCCACGGGCACCCTGTCAGCCCAGATCAGTGCAAACCATGTTAAAAAGCATGTTAAAACACAAACAAGGTCAACATAAACCGTGCTCAAAAAGGGCAACAACTTCAAACATTAAAAAACCGTTAAAAACAGATCACATGAAATGGTGTTCAAAACAGGGTAAAATCCACTTCAGCTATGTTAAAAACCAATAAAAACAGGGCAGCGTCATCTCAAACTGAGTTAAAAACAGGACAGGATGTACAGGAACATTGTGAAAGAAGGACTCAGTGATAACATGGATTGCAATGGAAGGACAGATTAATTAAACTGGATTGGCTACTTCACAGCTCAGAACCTCTATGGAGGAAACAGGAGCACTGCACTAAACGGGCACTAGATGGCGATAAAAGCTAAAACGTTATTATTCCACTTCACTCTCAGCTGGGCTGATAGGCCAAGCTAGGACAGATTAATATTGAAAGGGTAGTTAAGGTGGTGTAGTGTGAATTCTTAAAATATAGGAGCAGATATATTGACTTAAGATCTACAGAGATCCATACCTAACCCTCTCTACCTGCTTCTACCCTCCCCCGCTCCTGTCACCTGCAAAGTAAGACTGTCGGCCTGTTGTTTCATTCATCTGGGGGAAGACAGACTTCAGCACCTGAATACCAATACTGTGAAAGATGGAGGGAGAGAGGGAGGGAGAGAGGCTAGGGGAGATAAAGAGCAGAGAGAGGAAGGACTGTGCTGTGCTGTTTTTCACGTTTTTTTTCTCTTTTGCAGGGTGATGCTGGCTGAATCCTTGTCATTGCTATTCTGGGTCAGTCGCGTTTGCGTTCGTCTTTCTCAAGGACGGCTGCGGCGTTTCTGGAGCATCACAGAGATGTGTCCTACTGCTCCATATCTGTTTTTTTTTGTGGGGGTGGGGTTTGATTTTATTTGATCGATATATTTGCACACCCATATCTTCGTACGAACAACTCTCCAATATCTCAGAAGTACGAAGAAGTACAACGATCGAGGAGGAAAGCACAGAATAGTCATACGCCTCATATTTGCTGTCGTTTATGAAACAGCTGGAATCTCCACGACTCCATTTCCTGCACAGACAGCCCATCAGCTCAGCCTCCGCCATCGGCTTCAGACTAACACATGATCTTCGAGCTCTAAGACGCACAACCAGCCCTGACTCTCTATCTTTAATTAAAGGGAGTGGAGTTGCATTCCATTTTTTTTTTTTCATTTTTATTTCATGCACTTTTAGATTTTTTGATGTCTGTATTTAATCCTTGTACATCTTTTGGATAAAAGCGTCTGCCAAATAAATAAATGTAAATGTACACTCCTAAAGCATTCTTTCTAAAACAATGTTTTTCTCTGGAAAATACTTGGCTATGTACCATTCTTCCTGGCTATGCTATTATGACTTAGATTTAATTATTAGTTTTACTGTAGCATTATTGATAGATGCACTTTTAGATTTGTTGATGTCTGTATCTGATCCTTGTACGTCTCTTTGGATAAAAGCGTCTGCTAAATGAATAAATGTATATGTAACAGCGCTGCTCTAAGGTTATCCACGGAGGCAGCAGGAATCTCACTGGCATACTGAGAATATACAGGTGTTATAGATGTTATTATTAAAGTAAATACCGGTGCTATTACTAACAGGGCCCTTTCCTATATCAGCTTTATAAATAATTAATAACACAAAGTCATGTCATGCCTTCCTGAATCCTTTCTAAAGCAGATTTGTAGTTTTGTCAATATGCATCATAACCTGGCAAATATTAAATCCATATTTAATTTCTAAACCTTCCCCTCACAAATAGTAAATCCAGAGCAAATACTGGAGATATATTCTTGATTCCTCTGGATGTCATACATGGTCACTCCATATTCCATACGCAGATATAAGAAGAGCTCTGCGTGTCGGGCCTGCAGCCCAGTGGAGTTGTTGATTGCAGGCAGAGCAGAAGGTTGCTTGCAGGAAGGATCTTCAAGGTGAAGCATCACACTCGAACGTGGACCGGACACAGCTCTGTTTCCTAGCAACGCTGGACCAGTGTTTAACTGATGGCAACCAGCAATTTATCAGCGGCGAGGGCGATGTAATGATTCTCGCACACCAGGATGCATGTACACACGCACACACATAAACGCACACACACACACACACACACACTCACACACTAACACAAACTCACCCTCATACATACACAAACATACATACATCCACACACATATACACACGCACACAAAATACACACACACCCACACTGGACACACACTGGAATGCCCACACACACACAAACATATACTCACACTAGAATACACACACACACACACACACACAAGTATACACACACAGATATAGACACACAAGCACATATGCACATATGCAAAAACACATACACATACAAACATACACAACAGCATAAAAACACACATGCAAACACACACACAAACACACACACATGCACATGACTTACACACACACTTTATTTGAGACTGACATAATGACATACTATGCATGGCATACTACATATATATTATATGTAAATAAACTTGTGAATACAGTAGTGTCTGTCTGTTGAAGCAGAATGCTTTCAGACTTCCATTCTCTGTCTGTCTATTTTTGTTTTTGTTTGCTGGACTCTCTGTCAGTCCGTCTGTCTGTCCTCCTGCAGTATTGCACACACAGCACTGCTGTCTCCTCCGCGGTGCTGATCGGAGAGCCCTTCAGCGCATTGACTTCCTGTCTCTGAATGACCAGCGACAGGCCTGTCAAGGCAACAGGTAAGGAGTGGCACCGACTCTCCTTTCAAGCACAGCCGATTAGCAGGTTCCTCCACCCCACAACTTACTACACTGCAGGCTCAGAAGCCTGGTGTTAGTCCAGGTAGAATCACCTGTCAGGCTGATGTCCTCACAGCTCATAACCGATCTGTTAGCATGACCAGGCTACTCATAACCGTTCTGTTAGCATGACCAGGCTACTCATAACCGATCTGTTAGCATAAGCAGGCTGCTTATAACCATTCTGTTAGCATGACCAGGCTACTCATAACCATTCTGTTAGCATGACCAGGCTGCTCATAACCATTCTGTTAGCATGACCAGGCTACTCATAACCGATCTGTTAGCATGACCAGGCTGCTCATAACCATTCTGTTAGCATGACCAGGCTGCTCATAACCATTCTGTTAGCATGACCAGGCTGCTCATAACCATTCTGTTAGCATGACCAGGCTGCTCATAACCTTACAGTACTATGAACCTGACCAGGTTGCTCATAACCTTACAGCACTATGAGCATAACTAGGCTGCTCATAACCTTACAGCGCTATGAGCCTGACCAGGCTGCTCATAACCTTACAGCACTATGAGCCTGACCAGGCTGCTCATAACCTTACAGCGCTATGAGCCTGACCAGGCTGCTCATAACCTTACAGCGCTATGAGTCTGACCAGGCTGCTCATAACCTTACAGAACTATGAGCCTGACCAGGCTGCTCATAACCTTACAGCACTATGAGCCTGACCAGGCTGCTCATAACCTTACAGTACTATGGGTCGGACCAGATTGGCACTTTTGTGTGAGTTAAATCTATCCACCAAACCTGGCAAATGCTGACCTGGAAAGAACCTCACAAACTGCACTCTGTTTTTCCTGATGCTCTCAAACCATAGCTCTCCTTCATGCAGCTGGAGGGCAATAGTGTGTGCTGGGTTTTGTTTTGACCTGAAATTCCACTGATATGATAGCCACTAGATGAAATAGGTATGTGTTACCAAGCAAGCAAAAGGCTTTATCAGACAAAGAATGAATTTATTATGACTGTTGCATTCACATAATTATGTGTATGAGTGGCAGATAAACAGCACAAAAAGTAGCTTCTCCAGGTCCAGGAATTTCAAGGTTGGAAAAAGGTGACAGAGCTGACAGGGTGAGGATGAGGAGGGCATGTGTTCTTCAGCATAACTCTGACTAAGACTCTGCCTTCCATAATTCTCTCTGTTTTTATTCATGCTATTGTCTGAATCATTGCTAATGACTGTGCGCGCAGATGTTTCCTCCAGGACGTTGACCTTGAGTGTCAATCACAGTTTTACGAGGTGTGCAGTCCCCGCAGTGCTTGTGGAAGCTGCTGGCTCTGAGCAGTGAGTGATGATGCAGGAGATACTGAAGTTAAACGGCCGAATTAACCAGGCCCTGGCTGCTCGCACCTCTTCTCTGCCCCCTATGTGTGACAGCCCTGAAGGCTGGAGACTGATTACTGCTCCAGAGAGACAGAGGCAGAAACACACACACACACACACACACACACACACACAGAGGCAGAAACACACACACACACACACACACACAAACACACACACACACAGAGGCAGACACACACACACAGAGGCACACACATACACACACACACAGAGCCATGCACATATACACACACACACACACACACACAGACACGCACACACACACACACACACACACACAGACACACACACAAACACACACACACACACACACACACACACACACACACACACACACACACACACACACACAGAGCCATACACATACACACACACACACACACACACACACACACAGAGGCTCACACAAACACACACACACACAAACAGAGGCACACACAAACACATACACACACATGTACACACACACACACACACACACACAGAGGTGCACACACACACACTCACACACACACACACACACTCACACATAAACAAAACCTCTGGGTGTCAGGGGAGTTAACATTTTCACAGCCAGACACTTTGAAAACTGTAGACAACTCCGGGCCACTTGTCCTCTGTCATATTGTTTTATTGCACAAAATTAACTTGTGCAAAGGCAAACACAGGATGTGTGTTCAAGGATTTCAGCGTTTTGGATACAATTAAGTCAGTGTCAATCTCAGTCTCAGAGCATTCACGTGTTTGACTCCAACATGCATACATAAACAGATCTATACACACTCACCGAACTCTGGGTCGTTGGCGGGGTCGTCCTCGGCCATTTTCTCCAGGCATTTCTCCTGCTCACGCTTGATAACGCAGTCTGAGTTTTCTGAGGGCTGAGCAGAGATCTGCAACAACAGAAACACACCACGGTTACACCCAGAGCCAACTGCAACTCTAGAGATTGTGCAAGAGTGGGGTCAAGAAACATAGAATTTATCTTTTATATCTTTTATATTTTTTAAATATTCTTCATATTTTTAACACTTTCATATAAACGTTAAATGATTGCTTGGTGCAGAGAGAGCACTGGTTTATGAATACATCAGGTGCAGACAATTTCCTCTTACATTTCTTAGAACTGGCCTAAGCAAACCAGGGCTGTCTGCCACCCGGCCTAACCACAGTGACCTAGTTACTGGTAGCAATAGGCTGACCTATTAGCAATAGGTTAGAAACCTGAAGCAATGAAACAGTAAACAAGTGTTTTACTGGAAATGGTGGCATTGACAGGAAATGTAATGAATCATTTACATGTTATAAGAACAAATAGAATGTAATTGGTTAATTCTTGCTGCTTAGGGGCGTGGCTTGAAATGTCACCATGGGTGTGTAATTTTTTCATAGGTTAAACCAAAAGCTGTAGGCTGAACATATGTGCTTATAATTGTGTTATAATTTCATGTAACCTACTGTTCGGAGAGCTCCTGATCGTATCACTGAGGTGAAGGGACCTCCCTGCAGATCTGTGTGATTAAAGCTCTGATATACCTGGGACTTATCGTCTCTGAGGTTTTTCTTATATCGCCACAACCACAGTCTCAACCTGTCTGAGAACCTAGAAGAAGGAGGCTTTCCTCCTCAACAGGATGTTTCACCAAGGACCTACTGTAACACTAGAGATGTTACACCAAGAGCAAACTGTAACACTAAGGCTGTTACACCAAGAGTAAACTGTAACACTAAGGGTGTTACACCAAGAGCAAACTGTAACACTAGGGATGTTGCACCAAGAGCAAACTGTAACACTAGAGATGTTACACCAAGAGCAAACTGTAACACTAAGGCTGTTACACCAAGAGCAAACTGTAACACTAAGGGTGTTACACCAAGAGCAAACTGTAACACTAGGGATGTTGCACCAAGAGCAAACTGTAACACTAGAGATGTTACACCAAGAGCAAACTGTAACACTAGGGATGTTACACCAAGAGCAAACTGTAACACTAAGCGTGTTACACCAAGAGCAAACTGTAACACTAGGGATGTTACACCAAGAGCAAACTGCAACACTAAGGATGTTACACCAATAATTACTTGTAAAGAGGGGTATTCCAAAAAGAGCTGGACCCCTCCCTGTGACCCCTCCCTGCAGGTCTACTGACCCAGTCTCAAAGCAGCAATGTTTCAGGCCTACAAATCCTGCCTGGTGGAAAATGAAAACCTTGACTTTTAACAAACATTCATGAAATCTGGGAGAAATCCCATCCCTGTTGGCCCAGCCTATTTCCCAAACTCGGGCCCGGTGCCTCGATCAGCACTCATTACTGAGATTGGCACGGTGAGCTGAGAGAGCCCCAAACAGCATTAATAAAAAGCAAACAGTGTGAGAACCCCCCAGCCCTCATGCACCCTGAAAACTACTATTTACCCAGAGCAGATTGATGAGGCTCCCACTGCAGGCTCTGTGCACCCTCAGATACACTGCTAACCTGCTCATTAGCCTTGCCAAGGCACTGAACCTGCTCTCTCACACACACTCACACACACATGCACTTACATACACACACACACACCCACACACACTCACACACACTCACACACACATGCACTTACATACGCACACACATTCACACTCACATACACACACACTCACACTCACATGCACTTACATACACACTTACACTCACACACACACACACACACACACACACAGCACTTACATACACACTTACACTCACACACACCCACACACACACACACACACTCACACTCACATGCTCTTACATACGAACACACATTCACACTCACATACACCACACTCACACTCACACACATTCCCACACCACACTCACACCACACACACACACACATGCACTTACATACACACACACACACCCACACACACTCACACACACATGCACTTACATACGCACACACATTCACACTCACATACACACACACTCACACTCACATGCACTTACATACACACTTACACTCACACACTCACACACACACACTCACACACACAGCACTTACATACACACTTACACTCACACACTCACATACACACACACTCACACTCACATGCACTCACATACACACACACACACACACACTCACACACACACACACACTCACACACACATGCACTTACATACACACTTACACTCACACACTCACACACACATGCACTTACATACACACACACACACCCACACCATTCCCACACACACTCACACACACTCACACTCACATGCTCTTACATACGCACACACATTCACACTCACATACACACACCCACTCACACTCACATGCACTTACACACACACACACACACCACACACATTCCACACACACTCACACACACTCACACGCACATGCACTTACATACACACACACACCCACACATACTCACACTCACATGCACTTACACTTACATACACACACACACACACATTCCCACACACACTCACACACACTCACGCTCACATGCACTTACACACGCACACACATTCACACTCACATACACACACACTCACACTCACATGCACTTACATATACACACACACACACACACACACACACACATTCACACTCACATACACACACTCACACACACTTATATACACACACACTTACATACGCACACTCACGATATTTACACACTACACATACAAACACAGTACACAAACTGTGCATACACAAAAACGACACACACGCTATGTACCCAAACCTACAAACCTACACACAGCACATGAGAGTACAAACCCTCACATCTCCGCCCCCCCTTGGGATTCTGGCCTGACCCTAAGACAGCGCCTGAGTGTCTGGCCCCCCCGGGGGGGGCAGGTACATAATGAGGGTGATAAACCTGATGAAAAGCTCCTGCCCAGCAGTAATGCAGAATGGCAGCCATTAACCGGTGTTTATACACACGAGAAGACCAGCTTGTTCCGATGACCTTTAGCACTGTGGTGCCATGGGAAATGTAGTGTGTTTGACGGATCCTGTGCCGAGCTGTGTCTCACATAGTGTCATTTGTTGTGCTAAAACCTGCTCTTCAGGAGAGTAACTCCCAGGAGGGATTATGTCTCTGGCTGGGGAAGACACGACTGAGGACATAAATATACACTGAGTGTGGATTTACTGTGTATATGTGTGTGTGTGTGTATGTGTGTGTAAATGAATGTGTGTGCATGCGTGTGTGTATGTACGTTTATGTGTGTGTGTGTGTATGTGTGTGTTAATGAATGTGTGTGCATGCGTGTGTGTATGTACGTTTATGTGTGTGTGTGTGTATGTGTGTGTTAATGAATGTGTGTGCATGCGTGTGTGTATGTACGTTTATGTGTGTGTGAGTGTGTGTGTGTGTTTGTGCACACATACGTGAAGGCAATTTAGTGTGTCAGCGTGCATGTGTGAGTATGTGTGTGTGAATATGTGTGTGTGTTTGTGCACACATACGTGAGGGCAATTTTGTGTGTCAGCGTGTATGTGTGAGTATGTGTGTATGTGTAAATGAATGTGTGAGTGCGTGTGTGTGTGTGTGTGTGTGTGTCACACAGATGCAGTAATCTGTGCAGATACCTGAAAAGCAGAGACATAGAAAGCCACTCATGCTGCTTTCCTCTGGGGTGCTCTGAGTCTGGCCAGGGGCTCGTCTCACATTGTTAACAATCATTACCCGTTAGCCACTTCTTTTTAATCTGCTGTGATTGCATGGATAATGACTCCATTGGCCTGGACGAGGTGAATGCTAACTCACACTGACAGCGTGAGGAGTCACGCAATACTGCGCGCGTGTGTGAGTGAGAGTGTGTGTGTGTGTGTGTTCTCTCCTGGCTGAAGGAGGGACCAGGAACTGACAACAGTCCAAATGGAGGAGCAGAGAAGCTTGCTCCTCCCCCCACCTCTCCTCGTCCGGGGGGCGGGCGAGGTTCCACTGAAAATGGGAGGGGCTACCGCACAGTAAAAAATGTTGATTGGTTAAAACAGGTCAATGACTGACAGCTGAGAGTGGCTCCACCCTAAAGAGGTTAAAGCTCATTTGGACAAATGAACCACAAGGCCTATGGTATTACACACCCGCAGTTATAATATTTACGCTGCGATAGAACATGATTCAGTTATTAATTCATATGTACACTAAGATGGTATTCTGTAAATTTACTGAGCAAATACCGCTGTCATATGAGTCCACAAAAGAAGCAAAGTTCATCCGTCTTGGAAGATGAGGAAAGAGCAGTCAGGGAAGTGTCAGGGGCGAAGCCAGTTTTTGTCGTTGGCGACTAAATGCAAAGCAGAATGACTCATGACGCCCTGATAAAGCAGCTCAAGGAGAAGCACCAAGTTACCAATAACAACAGCAGCTCATGGGCCCTTCATAGTGCTGGCAAGACAATTGTTTGTCAGAACGGACACGACCCGCAGCAAAAACTCAATAAAATAAATAAATAACTAAATTTGACTTCCAAACAAAATTAGACCTGACATCTGTCCCTGTGTTTGCGTTTGTTATGTATTTTTGGTGGAGCTGCTGTCTCAGCCATTGACGGATGTCAGTTCGATGAGTGTTGCCAGCTGTCCTTCCAGCCTCCTGCTTGAGCTGTTTGGGTGAGTCTCTCAGACCGGTTTTACATTAACCTGCAACTGAGTGTGAAGCATGAAAAACCCACCCTGTTATCACAAAAGTGCAGCAGTCTATAACCTCAGTCAGTAACCTCATATTGGTTTTATTGGCTTTAGTGGTGTAATTGCCATGGAAGAGCAGTGGGCAGTTTGGGGGGGGGGGTGTTGGGGGGACGTGCCGGGGTCAGGGGTTTCAGTTCTCCCCCCTAGATCGTCAGGTATCACCCTCGTTCGCCCTGAGTGGCTCGGGGATGACATCATGTCATGTGACCGAACCCTCAGAACGATGATCAGCCGGCGCTCAGCGGCTCGTGGATTTGGCGATCAGCCATCTGCCGCGGGGCCGCAATTAGCGTGAGTAGCGTGATCAGCGAGCGCAGAGGCGGCGACACTGCTGGGGTTTGGGGGGGGGGGGGGTGCCGGATGTTCATTAATTACCAGCGATCTTAATGACCCCATGCGCTGTGACACAAATCACCATGGCTCCGTCCGCTGGCAGAGCGCCCATGGGCCAGTCAAAACTGACATCGTTTTGTTTTTTTCTTTTTAGGTTTTGTATGTTTTTTGGTTTTTGTGATCTGTTTTTTTTTTTTTTAATGGTATTGTTTCTTTAAGCACAAAGGGACATGTTCTGCAGCAGCTGGTATGAGTGGCTGTGCTACAGTGATTGTGTTACTTGTAAAGTTAATCTGTTAGACGTTTTCTGGCTGTCAATTAACCCTCTGTGATCCCTGTTGGTACTGAGGTGAGGGGCTGGTCTCTCTCAGCAGTGTAACTCCAGGTCAGTCCTGAGGTGAGGGGCTGGTCTCTCTCAGCAGTGTAACTCCTGGTCAGTCCTGAGGTGAGGGGCTGGTCTCTCTCAGCAGTGTAACTCCTGGTCAGTCCTGAGGTGAGGGGCTGGTCTCTGGTGTCTCTCAGCAGTGTAACTCCAGGTCAGTCCTGAGGTGAGGGGCTGGTCTCTCTCAGCAGTGTAACTCCTGGTCAGTCCTGAGGTGAGGGGCTGGTCTCTCTCAGCAGTGTAACTCCAGGTCAGTCCTGAGGTGAGGGGCTGGTCTCTGGTGTCTCTCAGCAGTGTAACTCCAGGTCAGTCCTGAGGTGAGGGGCTGGTGTCTCTCAGCAGTGTAACTCCAGGTCAGTCCTGAGGTGAGGGGCTGGTCTCTCTCAGTGTAACTCCAGGTCAGTCCTGAGGTGAGGGGCTGGTCTCTCTCAGCAGTGTAACTCCAGGTCAGTCCTGAGGTGAGGGGCTGGTGTCTCTCAGCAGTGTAACTCCAGGTCAGTCCTGAGGTGAGGGGCTGGTCTCTCTCAGCAGTGTAACTCCAGGTCAGTCCTGAGGTGAGGGGCTGGTCTCTGGTGTCTCTCAGCAGTGTAACTCCAGGTCAGTCCTGAGGTGAGGGGCTGGTGTCTCTCAGCAGTGTAACTCCTGGTCAGTCCTGAGGTGAGGGGCTGGTCTCTCTCAGCAGTGTAACTCCAGGTCAGTCCTGAGGTGAGGGGCTGGTCTCTCTCAGCAGTGTAACTCCTGGTCAGTCCTAAGTTGAGGGGCTGGTCTCTCTCAGCAGTGTAACTCCTGGTCAGTCCTGAGGTGAGGGGCTGGTCTCTCTCAGCAGTGTAACTCCAGGTCAGTCCTGAGGTGAGGGGCTGGTCTCTCTCAGCAGTGTAACTCCTGGTCAGTCCTGAGGTGAGGGGCTGGTCTCTCTCAGCAGTGTAACTCCAGGTCAGTCCTGAGGTGAGGGGCTGGTCTCTGGTGTCTCTCAGCAGTGTAACTCCAGGTCAGTCCTGAGGTGAGGGGCTGGTGTCTCTCAGCAGTGTAACTCCAGGTCAGTCCTGAGGTGAGGGGCTGGTCTCTCTCAGTGTAACTCCAGGTCAGTCCTGAGGTGAGGGGCTGGTCTCTCTCAGCAGTGTAACTCCTGGTCAGTCCTGAGGTGAGGGGCTGGTCTCTCTCAGCAGTGTAACTCCTGGTCAGTCCTGAGGTGAGGGGCTGGTCTCTCTCAGCAGTGTAACTCCTGGTCAGTCCTGAGGTGAGGGGCTGGTCTCTCTCAGCAGTGTAACTCCTGGTCAGTCCTGAGGTGAGGGGCTGGTCTCTCTCAGCAGTGTAACTCCTGGTCAGTCCTGAGGTGAGGGGCTGGTCTCTCTCAGCAGTGTAACTCCTGGTCAGTCCTGAGGTGAGGGGCTGGTCTCTCTCAGCAGTGTAACTCCAGGTCAGCCCTGAGGTGAGGGGCTGGTCTCTCTCAGCAGTGTAACTCCTGGTCAGTCCTGAGGTGAGGGGCTGGTCTCTCTTAGCAGTGTAACTCCTGGTCAGTCCTGAGGTGAGGGGCTGGTCTCTCTCAGCAGTGTAACTCCAGGTCAGTCCTGAGGTGAGGGGCTGGTCTCTCTCAGCAGTGTAACTCCATGGCTCCAGGGCTGAGCTTTGCTGTATTGGAGCTCACGTCCTGCCAGGGCCCCTCCATTAAGCAAAGGGAAAGCAGACTCAAAGCACAAATGCAGGAGCGTTCACAAGGGTTTTTCTTTTTTAATTTTGTTCAGCCATTTGTTTCATGATCAAGATAAGACATATATATATATATATATATATATATATATACATATATTTTTATCAAGGCTCAGCCCCACCAAGGCGAATCGATTTAACGGGCCCTGTCTTGGGGCGACTGGAGCGACCGGGAGCCAGCCTGACCTAACTAGGGGCTGGGGGGGTGGTGGGGGGTCACCGAGCAGACACACACTCCCCAACAGTCCACCAGCCTGGGGGAGAAACGACGACAGCATTTACCCTCGGCCAGCAACCCAGCAGGCTCCCCTCCTGTGTGGCTTTAGAAATTAAAGACCCCACAGCGTAACATGGAGCAGCGCAGACCCTGCCAAACACACTATTAACAGGGTTTTGTGGGGCAGACAAAAGCACAGAGAGGCCAGCTGACAGCTCTGGAGCTGGAATGCCTGCTGGCCCTGCTTAAACCCAACCGCACTCGGGTGAGGAAGAGCAGGACGGAATAAAACACATCACCGTCAGCAGACGCTCTTCTCCAGGGCAACATCGACAACATACGTTATTTACACTCCACTCTTGTGTACAGCTGGAGTTTCCACTGGAGGATTTCATTTACAGGACACATGTTAGACATGAAACAGACTCCCCCATTCAGAGCCAGTTATACAACTGATATACACTATCCATTTAAACAGCTGGATATTTTACTGAGGAAACTCAGCTGCAGTACAGTAACCATTACACTATACTGTACCATCTGAGCTACAAGCCCAGCTCCCTAACCATTATACTACACTGTAACCTCTGAGCTACAAGCCCAGCTCCCTAACCATTACACTACACTGTAACCTCTGAGCTACAAGCCCAGCTCCCTAACCATTACACTACACTGTAACCTCTGAGCTACAAGCCCAGCTCCCTAACCATTACACTACACTGTAACCTCTGAGCTACAAGCCCAGCTCCCTAACCATTATACTACACTGTAACCTCTGAGCTACAAGCCCAGCTCCCTAACCATTACACTACACTGTAACCTCTGAGCTACAAGCCCAGCTCCCTAACCATTATACTACACTGTAACCTCTGAGTTTCAAGCCCAGCTCCCTAACCATTATACTACACTGTAACCTCTGAGCTACAAGCCCAGCTCCCTAACCATTACACTACACTGTAACCACTGAGCTACAAGCCCAGCTCCCTAACCATTACACTACACTGTAACCTCTGAGCTACAAGCCCAGCTCCCTAACCATTACACTACACTGTAACCTCTGAGCTACAAGCCCAGCTCCCTAACCATTACACTACACTGTAACCTCTGAGCTACAAGCCCAGCTCCCTAACCATTACACTACACTGTAACCTCTGAGCTACAAGCCCAGCTCCCTAACCATTACACTACACTGTAACCTCTGAGCTACAAGCCCAGCTCCCTAACCATTACACTAAACTGTAACCTCTGAGCTACAAGCCCAGCTCCCTAACCATTATACTACACTGTAACCTCTGAGCTACAAGCCCAGCTCCCTAACCATTATACTACACTGTAACCTCTGAGCTACAAGCCCAGCTCCCTAACCATTATACTACACTGTAACCTCTGAGCTACAAGCCCAGCTCCCTAACCATTACACTACACTGTAACCTCTGAGCTACAAGCCCAGCTCCCTAACCATTATACCACACTGTAACCTCTGAGCTACAAGCCCAGCTCCCTAACCATTACACTACACTGTAACCTCTGAGCTACAAGCCCAGCTCCCTAACCATTACACTACACTGTAACCTCTGAGCTACAAGCCCAGCTCCCTAACCATTACACTACACTGTAACCTCTGAGCTACAAGCCCAGCTCCCTAACCATTACACTACACTGTAACCTCTGAGCTACAAGCCCAGCTCCCTAACCATTACACTACACTGTAACCTCTGAGTTACAAGCCCAGCTCCCTAACCATTATACTACACTGTAACCTCTGAGCTACAAGCCCAGCTCCCTAACCATTACACTACACTGTAACCTCTGAGCTACAAGCCCAGCTCCCTAACCATTACACTACACTGTAACCTCTGAGCTACAAGCCCAGCTCCCTAACCATTATACTACACTGTAACCTCTGAGCTACAAGCCCAGCTCCCTAACCATTACACTACACTGTAACCTCTGAGCTACAAGCCCAGCTCCCTAACCATTATACTACACTAACCTCTGAGATACAAGCCCAGCTCCCTAACCATTACACTACACTGTAACCGCTGAGCTACAAGCCCAGCTCCCTAACCATTATACTCCACTGCCACCCATGTAGATACACACTGAATAAGCACAGATGGAGTTATAGATATGGCAAAATGACGGTAAATGCTTCCTCAGGCAGAGAGTGTTGCTGGGATACCAAAAACTACCAGGATCTTTACCCAGTCATTTGTCCGTCATCTTCCTTTCTTTATAAAAAAAATTCTTTCTTTCTAAAATTCAACAACTTTTTTTCTTCTTTCTTTCCCTCTTTCATCCCTTCCCTTTTCTCCTTCATTCTCTTTTGGATCACTCTTTCTGGCTTTTATTAGAGCGTGCCAAACCATGTCAAGCTGTCAGCGATATCAGGGGCTCTTTCAGCTCAGAGACGGCCTACATAATCAGGGCGATTGGCTTGGTAATCACGGCGCTGATCCGGACAGCGGCTGATTGGCCCGGCCCGGTTACACTCGGAGGACAGCTGCCATCAAAACACGATAGATCCAGGAGAAAGACGTCTCAGCGACAGCAGAAAGAGAGAGCCACGTCTTTCTCATGAGGCAGTTATCTTAATTATCCAAAAATAACACACGCCTCATTACACTGAGAGCATTTCCAGCCCGTGCTGGAGCGGTGACATTTTCAAAATCCTCCGTTTCAAATGATTTGCTGAGTTTATGAAAATGTCTCGCATGGAAGACATTAAAAATGAAATTCAAATGAGAGGAAAATAAGCAAAACCAACTGTCTGTCAGGGAAGCTCAGTGGTGCCAATCAAACGCTAATCTGTAACCCCACCCAACACCCACATCATCCTGCTCATTGTGACATCACGTGACAGTTTTACAAGAAATAAAAAGGCCCCACTGATTGTTTTCACTTGTATATCACATCCTACAGCCTGAACACTATCCTGCATAATGATCCGAAGCCGAAAATTGGCATGACACAGAAAGTATGAGTGAATTAGACTGCAAAACTAAAAATTTACATTCATTATTTATTCTCATAACACATCTTTACTTTATTTTAACTAGGAATCACCCTGTAAAAAAAAAATGTCTTTAAAAATGACCATCGATGTAAAAAGGAGAGGTTTGTCCCTTTTGTTCGTCCTGTTTGGTGTGTGTTTCTGGAAGGCTTCACCGATGGCCTGTCCCTCTCGCCTGCGTATCCATCTCTCTGCACACAGACACACCAGGTCCACACCTGTCCGCACCTCTCTGTCTCCTCTCTCCTCTCACCTACTCGGGGAGCTCCATGCGGGCGGTCAGTGGGTGCCTGACACCACGGTAACGCCGCGGTAGCCTGTAGGGTCTGCTGGCATTGCCGCCCTGATAACCAGAGCTGAACAAACACACGCGGAACGGCACCCCATTTCTCTTCTCCCGCCGCAGTCAACGCACACACCGGTGGAGCTGGCGCCGTGTTTGGCATCGCCTGAGATTGACTGTTTTTTCAGGAACTCCATAAACAGAGTCCTTGCAGCAGAGCTGATAAACGCAGGCCTGTTAAGGTAGGGGAAAATCTGTGACTGAGAAACTCTATACAGCCTAGTGTTCACTGACTGAGCTACTCTATACAGCCTCGTGTTCACTGACTGAGCTACTCTATACAGCCTAGTGTTCACTGACTGAGCTACTCTATACAGCCTAGTGTTCACTGACTGAGCTACTCTATACAGCCTAGTGTTCACTGACTGAGCTACTCTATACAGCCTAGTGTTCACTGACTGAGCTACTCTATACAGCCTAGTGTTCACTGTCTGAGTCACTCTATACCAGCATGCGTTCACTAACTGAGTCATTCTATAGGACCTAGTGTTCACTAACTGAGCCACTCTATAGGGCCCAGACTGTTCTCACTCCATATGGACTGCACTGACTGCTGGTCTTCTCATGGTCCATGTAAATGTTTATGAACTCACATTACTCACACCAATAAGATCACAGTAAAGAAAGACAAAGAGCCAGGAAGATCCCAGAGACAGGAGATGTGAGATCAGTGATTAACGTGTTTGCAATTAGCTGTCTTCATGACCCACTTCATCGAGGACCCTCTAAAATCCGCCTGCAGAGTTTGTGATTATTTGAGGGGGCAGCTGGCATAACTTCTCCCCCCTCATGAATTCTCCTCCCTGCTATGCGCTGGCACTAATGGCTTTGCTTTTATCATCAGCAAGAACAGACACAGAGGACACGCACTGGCGCTCACAGAAACATACACACACACACTCACACACTCACAGAAGCATACACTCACACACACACACACACACACACACACACACACACACACACACACACACACACACACACACACACACACTCACACACACACACACACACACACTCACACACACACACACACACACACACACACACACACACACACACACACACACACACACACACACTCACGCACACACACACACACACTCTCACGCAAACACACACACACTCCCACACACTCACACAAGCACACACTCACACACAAACACACTCACAAACTCACACACTCACACTCTCACACACACATTCACACACTCTCACACATGCACACTCACACACACACTCACCCGCCCACACACAGACATATACACACACACACATTCACACACACATTCGCACACTATCACACATGCACACTCACACACACACAGACATACACACTCTCACACACACTCACAC
The DNA here is from genome assembly GCA_019788955.1 of Albula glossodonta. NCBI lineage: Eukaryota > Metazoa > Chordata > Actinopteri > Albuliformes > Albulidae > Albula > Albula glossodonta. The sequence goes on along the minus strand of JAFBMS010002765.1, from coordinate 2,593 downwards.
ACACACAGACACACACACACACACACGCATCCATGTACGTCATGCAGCCTCTCTTGCACACGTCACAGATCTATTGACGGTGAATCATGCAGTACCGTAAGGAGTGTAGGCAGGATGAATCATACTCTCAGTGACTCAGGCCAGGAGAAAAACAGAACCCTGCTCTCACTGATGACAAAAATGATTGATGGACTCATTCCGGCCTTTGGGGTTTTTTGGCGGGAGCGTGTTTGCGGAAGTGGCGAGGGCTCAAGCAATCATCCTCTAGGCCCGCCGTTCACGTTCGGAGAGCGAACGGCTTAATTGAGATTCGCCATTTGCGGCCGAGCTGGTAAATTTCCAGCCCGGACTGAGTCTGTGCGCGCCGCACACCCCGAGTTCAGACACACTGCTCGGCGTTTACACTTAGCTCAAGTCTCGCACTCTATAAATGCTCAGTGAGAGTGAAATACGCTCTTTTGCTCATCTTCATTGAAGTGCTCCTGCACTTCCAGGTCACGTCTACTGTCTGTCCTGGCCCCCCGGTGGTGGAATGATCTTCCCGTGGAGGTCAGAACAGCAGAGACATTGGCCACCTTCAAGCGCAGACTGAAGACTCACCTGTTCAGGCTGCACCTCTCCCCTCCCCTCCCTTGCTCTTTGTAATGTGTCTATTCCTACTTGCTCTTATCTGTGATTGTTTTTTTAACTAGGCTATACGCTCTTAATTTGTGATTGTTTTTAACTAGGCTGTTTAGCAAGTTTGTAGTCTCTAGGGGAGTCCTGATCTATTCGATCACCTTGGCACTTGGGACTTTACCCCTCTCTAGGTTTATCTTCGCACTTTTTGTACTGTTCTTATGCACTCTGGATAAGAGCGTCTAACAAATGCCCGTAATGTAATGTAATGTAATGTAATGGATGTGACTCTCCTTTCCAGGCATTTCTGCAGCAGCCTGGGGGGTCTTTTTCCCATCGAAGAGTCACTGCATCTGATATTTTTTTTTTTTCGTTTTTAGAAATGCAACCAGCTGGCCGTCGTGTTCACTCGAAAAAAAACACGTTCTTTAAAACTCTTTATTAGATCACAGTCACTGCATGTGCGGCCCGTTTGGTGTCATCGTTTGTGCGGAGAAAACAGCACATGGTGCATGGATTATAGAGTTTTTAAAATGTGGAAGAGCCTGTCCAAACTCTCACAAAGGAAACTGGACTGGCCCGCGTTAACGTCTGTGATAGATGGGCGAACCTCAGGGCTGCACTTTGCCAATTAAAAAAATAGTTGGAACACACTGAAATAAATGACAAGATTGAGATTATTTTAGACTTTGAAACTCTTCGGTATATAAAAAAAATTATACAAATCCCCATAGTTTTCAGATATTTAAATATATTTAAGTAGAAATGGTGTGAAATATATGCCTCTCTTCCAAAATCATTAATGAGAAATATACTGCAATATATTACATTTCAAGTTCATGTACAGTGCATAAACATTAACGCTGGAGTTTCTGCAAACTCTTTGTACGGTTCCCAAACACTTGGCAAGAGGAGCAGAATGGCCGCCCACCCCCTGCTATCTATAAGTTTACAATTGTACAGACATTGTGGCAAACCACTCATACGCCCCCAAGTACCAGTCAATCAATACAGGAGTCTCAGCTACCACCCACGCAGCTGTCAGCCAATGACCACCTGCACGATGTAACGAGACCGCGTTTGGACACCCTCTCCAAGTACCCCGCGGCAATTATCCGCCTTATCGAACTCCACAGCCTCTGTTAGGCCCGGGCTAAAGCCACAGTCACCCGACTAAATCCCACTGTCTGTGTGGCGCTATGCGGAAGCACGGCGTTACTGCTTACCACTGCTAACAGCCAATCAGACACGATCCCATGACCTCCGCCTTGCAGGATTGGCTACTGTCTTTCACAGCCCGTGTAAGTATGCCCAGTGGACATATAAACCACATCGTAAAACATTTTAGTTATGGTTTTAGGCTGTGCACATCCACAGTGATAAATAGCAGTTAGGGGTAGTTCAGCTTGATTCTCATAAATCTAGATTTATAATCTGTGTATGTGTGTGTATCTGTTACAAAAAAACTCAAATGCTGTGGAAATTTCTCAAGGTTTTGAATCCAAGTGCTCCACGAAGTCGTGCTATCGTGATCTCATTATCCATGAAAAACTATTCCTATCTTCTGGGAAATATTTCAGTGTCTTCTTATTTTCAGAGACTTAAAAAACCCAAACAATAACAACGATGACATCTGGGGCACATGACTCGGGTACACTTCTCCCTCTTTCCCTCTGTCTCACTCTCTCTCACTCACACATTCTTTCTTTCTCTCACACATACTGTCTGTTTCTGTCTATCACATACACACTCTATAAAACATATACACACTTTCAAACTCCCATGCACAAAAGCCACACACACATGATCACAGACACGCATGCACACACACACTTTCTCTCTCCCTCTCTCTCACACAGACACATACACACCCTCTCTGTCAAAAAAACACTGTCCCCATATCTCTCTCTCTCTCTCTCACACACACACACACACACACACGCACACACACACACCCTCTCTCTCACACACACAC
>JAFBMS010002764.1:0-24691 GCA_019788955.1 Albula glossodonta | reverse complement strand
AGTGAAATTGTTATCGTTCTAACAGCTTCTCTTTCCTGGATATGTCTGTGAGTGGGAATAACATTTGCAGGCCACATTTCTGTTTGAGGTTATGATGTTGCCCTGCAGAAACATGGAGCAGTCCAGACTGTGTATTAAAAATCCCACAGAGTTGAGTAATCTGGGTGTGCTGATATTAGGATTAAGTAACTGCTCTGGGCCACAATCTGCAACTTTGTGCTTTCTGGCTGCTGGTGGGTGTTGACGCTGTTTACTGTCATTGAGAGACTACCATAGAATGGCAATGCACATCTGATGAATAGTGGTTGTTTATACATTTGGCCACCAGGTGGAGTCATCTCATCGTAAAAAATGTAACTTGAACATATTAATGTTCAACATGACAGGGGCGACTACAGTATAAGTGGTTACAGATGTGTATCTATTTTTTTTTCATACTCAATATTGCTACTTGTAACTTAATTTTCTTTTAATGAAACCAGAAGTGTCAACTATTTTGGAAGAGAAGGAAGAGGAAATGGACAAATGAACTTGAACAGTAAAGACCTTGTGCAGTGTTATCAGACCAAATTTAGTTCCTGTCTAACAGCGGAATCTTTAATGACAAGATTGAATGAGGACCTCAGTTTAAAACCTTATCTGGAGAATGCTGTCGCCTACAGCAGTTTTCCGTTCTATTCTATGGGGTTTTGTTGTACAAGTCCAGAGTAAAGACCCACCTACTAGCCCACCAATGACATGCCCATTAGGCACCGAGTTTAAGCATGAGGGCGTTTACCCAAGTTCTTACCAAGTCCATATATGATCAGATGCAATCTTTGCTAGTAGCAAGAACTTGATGTATTTATCTCTTCATACTGCACAGAACATTTGGCTGCAGCAAGCCCCACAGTGTTATCGAGTATGGTTTCTATTATAAGACAAGATCATACTTTTAGTAGGGTGGGGCTGCTAGGTCCACATCCTGTGGTGTGTGTGTGTTGTGTGTGTGTGTGTGTGTGGTGTGTGTGTGTTTTTGATAGAGTGTGTCTGTTTTGCTGTGCTCGATGAATGTCTGTGTGTGTAATAGAGTATGTATTTTTTGCAGAGCCCTGATTGAGTGTGTCTGTCATTTACAGTGCTCTGATTGAGTGTGTCTGTCTTTTGCAGTGCTCTGATTGAGTGTGTCTGTCTTTTGCAGTGCTCTGATTGAGTGTGTCTGTCTTTTGCAGTGCTCTGATTGAGTGTGTCTCTCTTTTGCGGTGCTCTGATTGAGTGTGTCTGTCTTTTGCAGTGCTCTGATGGAGTGGGTTTTTGTGATGAACAGGATGAGCTCCCAGAGCAGCTCTCTGGCTCAGCGCCGGCGTATGGCTCTGGGAGTCCTGATCCTACTGCTCGTGGACATCATCTGGGTGGCCTCTTCAGAGCTCACCTCGGTAGGCCTTTTCTTTGCGTTTCTTTTACCCAAAATGCAACTTACATCCCATCCAACTCCTCCCATAGTCAACTTTCTCTGTTTTTATTTTATTCCTCTCTATTAAGCCCAGTCCAACCCAACTTCTCCCTTCTACCTTCTACCTACACCTAACCCCCTATCCCTACTTTCACCCTTCTGTACCCACCATCTAATGTTTCCTTTAATACTCCCCAAAGCCAGTGTCTCCATATTATCTTCCCCTCCTCCCCCTCTCTAACTGCACATTGAGACTTCTCTTCAGTTCAATCCCACTATCATAATTCATTTACAACAATGGTGTGTTTTTGTGTTTTATTCCCAATATGACATTAAGTCAGTGTACAATAAATCAGCAGTGCCAGACACATAAAACCGTCAAGACTTAAGAAGGAAACTGTCTATTTGGCATAAATAGCTGTTATTGTGACCACTGTTCCAGTTGCTGAGGTGCCATCTTGTCACCTGTTCTTGTTTTGCAGTACATCTTCAAGCGCCAAGATTACAACAAGCCTTTCTTCAGTACCTTTGCCAAAACGTCTATGTTTGTGCTGTATCTGCTGCTTGCTTTCTGATCTGGAGGCCGTGGAGACAGCAGTGTACCAGGAGGTTACGTGGTCGACATGCTGCTTTTGTAAGTTGCTGTCCATGACTCAAAGAGGTTCAAACTGTCATTTTTCTTAAACAGAATTAGAAAAACACTGCAATTTCTGCTAGGCATTTAGTACTTGATTTGATGGATTGTGGGTAACGTATCTGATAGCAGCCCATGTAGATACCAGGTAGCCTACTAGTTGGTGGTCAGCACTGAAAGAGGTGTGTTTTGCATAAGATGCCTTTGCTGCAGTCCAGGGATGTTCATGTCCATTGCCCTGCTCACAACAGAGAAATGAATAAACTCCAACCATGAGTAACCTGGGCTCACACACGGCTCCATCTTAGGACATTTATGAGAGTGCACTCTCTCAAAGTGGCAATCAGGGATTGAAGAATGGGGCCAGCTCCATTATAATGTCAATACAGCTATTTCTGTGCTTTTTACAGCATTCAAGTTGTAACGATAGAGTTGTCAATGTTTAATGGCTTCTGCAGATATATGTGTCACCATGGCTTTTGACCAGTCCATTTTTTGTCATGCAGCAAGCCTCCTCAGACTCATTTCTGTGTAAGAACAAATTGGCATCATTACTGTTAATTACATATTGTACTTTAACTGCTCTTAAACAGCAGGTCCAAGCTTAGATAGATGGATGGGTGCTATGCATTGGTCATTTAAGTGAGGTTTCTCTCTTCAATGTAAAGGTTTTTGAGACCATGAAAGGTACTATAAATAGAGTTTATTAATGTATATCCCTTAAACTGTAACCTGTTATTGGGAAAGCAGAATGGGTAGACGTATTTTTAAATTCCTATTTTTGAACATAATCGCCCCCAATACTGTAATTCTTCTTTTTTGATCAGTTTATCGCTATTTCATGTGATACTCCGTTTATCATACAGTTGGATGATGATATCTTAAATAATTTTCCTGGTTTTGTTACAGGTGTGCATAAATGCATTAATTACCCAAATACAAAGCTGTCATTTTTCATTCATTTTTGTTGTTGTTTTAAACATATAATAGACACAGTACAATTTGATTTAATGGTGCACTTGTCTGTGCACATGGAAAGAAGCTGGCTGGCTGACTGTGAAAATCAAACCAAACCAAACCTTTGACTTAGTCCTATACATAGGATGTGGGATTAAGAAAAAAAAAAAAAGATTAAGTCGGTGAGTTAAATCTGATGCATTATATAGCGAAAAGTATTTCCATCAAAAAAGTTACATTAAAATGCGGCAGTGTGACAATGGCAACACAAAATGATGGCTTCTTCATCAAAAATGAATACATTCAACTAAACTATGTGAAGTAGCCAAAACATACAGGAAATAGAATCTTGTAACATTAAAGTATGGTAATAAGTCCCATTATTTTTGTAATATTGGTTTTAAAAGAGGAGCTAGGTCTCGCCAGTACAGGATCTCAAAAGATTTTGTTGATACTGGCTCAGTTTCACCTGGATGGCAGATAAACCTTCTGCCCCAGCTTGCATAGCACCCAGTGTTTGGCACTTTCTATTATTATACTTTCATAGTAAAGTTGGATCACAGATTTTATTAAGGTCATTCTTGCCACCTGATGTTGGACATTTAAAAAGCTTCCACTGAGGGCCTGCTGTGAAAATCTGATTCATTTACAGATTCACTTTGAATAACAAAACAATAGCGTCGCCCCAGTTTTCTTTTTTTACTGTCAAGCTAGAAAATAAAACAGTGTTCTTTTTACGGGTTGTTTTCTCAGTTTGCAGATGCTGAAGCATATTTTACTGCCTGCACTACAGACAACAGTCTGAACAACTCTTTGGTAAGTATTTTTTATGATCATTCTTTGACTTATTTAAAGCAGTAGCACATTTCAAAGCTGTCCCAATGCAGTGTTTGCACAGGATGACAGTTGTATTGGTGATCATTAGTATGATGGTGGAAGTAATTTTAAGTGTTGATTTTTGGCCATCAAAAGGACATGAGTCACTTGTTATTAAGAGAAATGCTGTTGGAATAGTATTTCATCTCTTTCTACAAACACCCCATACAGCTTAATATCCATTTAGAATATGCTTTGAGCACTGAGGTGGAGCAAGTGATCTTTATATTTGTATTGTACACAAAATTGTTTGTTATAATGGAAAGAAGCAGGCAATATATTTATGTGTACAATGTTTAAAGCACTGGTTAGTGTTGACCACAAGCTTAGGTCATCTGATGGTAGTGGTGTTAAAGTAGGACATTTCAGAGGAAATCCAGAATACTTATAAGTATCAAGCAGATGAAATATGGAACTATGGTTAGTGACCAGGCAGTAGTGTGATATAACCTGGCAGGTGGGTTAAAGGCAACTTCCTGCTCTTTCAGAGTGAGCCTCTGTATGTCCCTGTGAAGTTTCAGGATGTGCCGTCCGAGCAGTCCCAGAATGCCAATGGAGACTGTCACACATGTAAGTATGGTGTAAAGAGAACACGGTTTCGTGACTAAGGACAGCAGACACTGGCTGCTAAATCAGCCTGATGTCAAGCCCTCTCCCACTTCAGGCTAACACGTTCTGATATTTCTCAGATTCCTGTCCTTTGTTTTTTTTATTATTAAACAATCTTTTTGTACTGAATGATACCAGCAATTATGCGTGTCATAAAATGTGTATTATTATGCACATGAGTGAAAATGTGTAATTAATGAAAAAGAAAAATGTGAAAATGTGTTACTTGAAATCATAATTTGAGTCAGTGAAGTCAGAATTCTTTTTTGTATTAATTGGATTGGATTAAAAGCAAGCCCACATAACACTTAAATTCATGGGGGAAACAGCTGAGAAGTACAGTGGTGCTTGAAAGTTTGTGAACCCTTTAGATTTTTCTATATTTCTGCACAAATATAACTTAAAACATCATCAGATTTTCACACAAGTCCTAAAAGTAGATAAAGAGAACCTAGTTAAACAAATGAGACAAAAATATTATACTTGGTCATTTATTTATTGAGGAAAATGATCCAATACTACATATTAGTGAGTGGCAAAAGTATGTGAACCTCAAGGATTAGCAGTTAATTTGGAAGTGAAATTAGAGTCAGGTGTTTTCAAACAATGGGATGACAATCAGTTGTGAGTGGACACCCTGTTTTATTTAAAGAACAGGGATCAATCAAAGTCTGCTCTTCACAACACATGTTTGTGAAAGTGTATCATGGCATGAACAAAGGAGATTTCTGAGGACCTCAGAAAAAGAGTTGTTGATGCTCATCTGGCTGGAAAAGGTTACAAAACCATCTCTAAAGAGTTTGGACTCCACCAATCCACAGTCAGACAGACTGTATACAAATGGAAGAAATTCAAGACCATTGTTACCCTCCCTAGGGGTGGTCGACCAACAAAGATCACTCCAAGAGCAAGGCGTGTAATAGTTGGCGAGGTCACAAAGGACCCCAGGGTAACTTCTAAGCAACTGAAGGCCTCTCTCACATTGGCTAATGTTCATGTTCATGAGTCCACCATCAGAAGAACTGAACAACAATGGTGTGCATGGCAGGGTTGCAAGGAGAAAGCCACTGCTCTCAAAAAAGAACATTGCTGCTCGTCTGCAGTCTGCTAAAGATCATGTGGATAAGCCAGAAGGCTATTGGAAGAATGTTTTGTGGACGGATGAGACAAAAATAGAACTTTTTGGTGTAAAAGAAAAGCGTCATGTTTGGAGAAAGGAAAACACTGCATTCCAGCATAAGAACCTTATCCCATCTGTGAAACTCGGTGGTGGTAGTATCATGATTTGGGCCTGTTTTGCTGCATCTGGGCCTGGACAACTTGCCATCATTGATGGAACAATGAATTCGGAATTATATCAGAGAATTCTAAAGGAAAATGACAGGACATCTGTCCATGAACTGAATCTCAAGAGAGGGTGGGCCATGCAGCAAGACAACAACCCTAAGCACACAAGTCATTCTACCAAACAATGGTTAAAGAAGAATAAAGTTAATGTTTTGGGATGGCCAAGTCAAAGTCCTGACCTTAATCCAGTTGAAATGTTGTGGAAGGACCTGAAGCGAGCAGTTAATGTGAGGAAACCCACCAGCATCCCAGAGTTGAAGCTGTTCTGTGTGGAGGAATGGGCTAAAATTCCTTCAAGCCGGTGTGCAGGACTGATCAACAGTTACCGGAAACGTTTAGTTGCAGTTATTGCTGCAAAGGGGGGTCACACCAAATACTGAAAGCAGAGGTTCACACACTTTTGCCACTCACTCGTATGTAATATTGGATCATTTTCCTCAAATAAATGACCAAGTATAATGTTTTTGTCTCATTTGTTTAACAAAGTTCTCTTTATCTATTTTTAGGCCTTGTGTGAAAATCTGATGATGTTTTCAGTCATATTTATGCAGAAATAAAGAAAATTGTAAAGGGTTCACAAACCTTCAAGCACCACTGTAAATTAGGGATTTCAGCTTCATTTTCCCACCACAAATGGATATTGTAACAGCAAATAAGGGAAGTGTCCAGTTTACATTTTAAACATAGCCTTTTTCTCAAGCTTACTGTAGAGGGTGCAGTTGAGCTGTAATGGAACATTTAACAACTGGCAGCAGTTTCAGTATTCTGTTCATGTTATCACTGGTATGGAAGGAGTTCAGACTGCTGCTGCTAAAGAGTGGCTGTTAAAGCATAATGGTACAAAAAACATACATGATTGAAGGTTCTCATTTACAATACACCCTCCACTGATTAGAGTGTATAGTTAAAGGGGTTTTGTACTTTGACCATTATAATTTCCCTGTTCAGCTTTTTCTGTGAGAATGAACTGAAATCATTATTGAAAAACAGTGAGAATTCATCCTCTAGGCATACAATTTGCCACACGTTTTGGGTTTGCATTCTTGAATGGAACATGTGACCATGCTCCAAGTTCAGGGTCATACTAGAATTTCTAGTTTTTGATCCTGGATTTAGTTAGTGACATGCATATTTAACTTTTTTTTACACAATGCTCATTTTTACTGGATGTATAACTGAAGCAATCCAGATGGAGAAAATAAATGCATGGGTACAGCAACAATACCTGATGTGAGAATCATTAGCCCCTCGCACACAAATTCTCTCCTAAAATCATGAGGAACAGCAAGGCAGCAGGAATCACTGTCCATATGCACATAGGGACATTCTGTGAGGGAGGAATGCTCAGCGTTTTGTTACTCATTTTTAGTTCAATTCATATTATGCCCAAAAAGTGGACAGCCAAGATGTATTGGTAATGCACCAGCGTCAAGTTTTCCCATTTAAGGTGTTTATAAAATGTTTATGAATATACAAGATGGTTCTTTTTTAAGTCCATATTTAAATGTATACTTTTTAAACAGTGCAACATTTTTTTTTTTCTGTTTAGCTCCTAAAAAGCACCGGGTTCGATTCAGTAACATTATGGAGGTACGGCAGTTGCCTTCTACACAGGCCCTGGAGGCCAAATTGTCACGCATGGCCTACCCAGTGGCCAAGGACCATGAATCAATGCTGAAAACCGTGGGCAAGCTGACTGTGACTGAGGTGGCCAAAATCAGCTTCTTCTTCTGCTTCGTGGTAAGCCTCTGACAAGACACCATAAGCATCCTGATGGAAACTCCTGTTGTCCTGAGACTGGACACACGGTAGCACATATTTTGTCTTACAGACAAGTGCACATTTATCTGTGTCTTGCATACTTAAACATATTGATTGGGAAATATAGGCTAGTTAAAGTGTATAGCTGCATCTTTTAGCTGTGGAACTGCTGAGAAATAATAATGATTCGGTTCAAAGTCTGGAAAGGTGTATGTGTTCTAAGAACTGATTTTTTTTCATTTCATGCAACTCTTGGAGTGAAAAGTCCTGAAGTTCAGCACTGGTTTTGTCTTAATGTCATGTTTTACTTTAATTTTGGTTTACCTTCTCTGTTAGTGGTTCCTGGCTAATCTCTCCTACCAGGAAGCACTATCTGATACACAGGTAGCCATAGTGAACATTTTATCCTCCACCTCAGGTGAGTGAACACACCATACTAGATTAAAGATTGAAGTTGTGTTCTAATAATTATGTAAAAAGAAAAGTGAAAATAAGTAAATTAGCACCTAATGTCCAAAAATATGTTATAAATAACTGTGGCTACAACAAAACTTTCAAAATCTGCTCAACCTGTTTTTTAAGACAATGAAATGGAAAAGTTAACTGATAAAGTATCATGGCTGTTGTGCCTATACATACACATAATATTAGCAGTAATGAACTGCTAATGTGTTATATCTTTACCATCCTGTCCCATAATCCCCCAGGCCTCTTCACTCTAATTCTGGCTGCTATATTCCCAAGCAACAGCAGTGATCGGTTCACGCTGTCCAAGCTTTTAGCCGTGGTCCTAAGGTGAGATGATTTACACAGGTGGATTGGTCAATATATGTCTAATTCTTGATTCTGGTATAATATAGCATATACCCTTTGGCTCATGAACACTAATTCATTTACTTTTGTGTCATTGAAAAAAATGTAAGAAATGCATCATATTCACTGTAATGAGAGCAAATTCAAGGTCTTGCTGCTTTTGTGAATTAGCTGACATCACTATTGCCTTTGTTGAGGACTGTATTCTCCATTTGATTTGTTTCTCACAGCATGGGTGGGGTGGCTCTGGTGAGTCTCTCAAGCTCAGACAGCCCGGGTGAAAAAGGCGCTCTGGGTAATTGTTTCTGCATGTATAATTTCAGTGTTAGAGCTAAGGAGTACTGTCCATTGTTTGAAGTTGACAGTCCTTATAAGTGCATGCATAATAGATTCTATATTTTCTTGTGCATATGATGTTAGGTTGTTACTGTGACATCAGTCCAGATGTGATCTGGGTCCTTCTGGTGTACACCTTCAGAGGTGCATAAAAATGACACATTCCCAAATGTTTTTATACACATAAATGCTTTATAAACCTTTCTACCATATATCATGTCAAAAATGTACAGGAGGGGAAGATCATTTGGAAATTATGAAACTAAATGATGTTTACATTTTTTGTGAATACATATTGTTTGGGGATATTTTTCTCGGTTAATGTTCCCAGATGTTTTCCTTGTTAAAAACGTTCACCCTTTTTGTGTTCCATCCATAGATGAATATCTGTGGTATCTTGTTTTTCACTGTATATAGAGCAGAAATATTTTCTGTCATAATATAGTTGGTTTGTTTTATTTAATGAGTTGGAGCCACTGGGGACTGTGATTGGTTCTTTAGTTTCCCAGCTGAGACCACACAGGAGATATCCATCAAATGCCCTGTATATGCCAGTGTCTCTCAGCCTTCCTGCTCTGGGCACAGCTGATACCATTGATTTTAACCCCCCCATCCCACCCCTCACATGGAGGGCCACAGATAAAAAAGATTTATTGGCAAAGACAAGTCCAAAAGCTAGGGAAGAAGGAAGTGCAGGATCGATTAAAAAGGACTGGACTAGAGAACACACTCTCCCCCTATCTACTGCCAGAAAAGAAGAAATATTAGTCTGTGGCTAAAGATAGCAGGTGCAATTTTTTTCTTTCAAAATGGGAACTTTCATCCAAGGTATCCTGTCCATGGATGTCATGTCCTTCCAGTCAGTTACTGAATCCAGTAAGGGTTGGATTTGGTTTGGACATTGGGTTGTGTTTTTGATTGAGTCGAGGTTTGTGATTGAGTTTGTGTTGTGCCTGTGATTAGGGTTAGGGTTGGGGTGAGCCCGGAGCTGGGTTTGGAGCTTCAGTGAGTCTCATATGTTATTTCCAACAGTTTACTAAGGGCTGCCTGCTCTCTGAATTTCTCATTAGGGTTAAAACTATAGTTTCTGTGTCTAAGTTTCCTCTTTTTTTTTTTTTTTTAAAATTCTGATATTATCAGGTATCTGTAAATCATGAAATTATCTATACATCCTTTGTTTGTGAATACAGGTTCTCTCTGGGCACTGGCTGGAGCCGTCCTCTATGCTGTTTACATTGTAATGATCAAGCGGAAAGTGGAGCGGGAAGACAAGCTTGACATCCCTATGTTCTTTGGTATGAGATGTTCTATATCCGCGTTACAGAAACATTGAGCAAGATCAGCATTCTCAATCTTAATTCCGGCTTCAGCCATTATATGGAAGATAAGGAAACTGATGCAGGGTCATCTCTCTGGGATGAAATCTGTTGCAACTCTGGCAGTGTATTTTGGGTGCTGGCCCAGCTCTTTTGTTCAGTCTTTCTTATTTAATTAGAGCGAATGGGTTATTACTTAATTATAGTTAATGAGTCACACAGCTTGACATTTTCAAATGAGAACACATAACAGGTGATGATGTTGCCCTCTTATCTCTCACAATGTTTTGATCTGTAAGTGTTTTGACATATTTGTCTACAGTTGATTGAGTTACTGATGAACTCATTATACCTACTTAACTCACAATAATGAAGTCATTAATCATCATGCACTGGCAGCAAGTTAACAGATCAGAATCTCTCAGATCCAGGAGCACAGTAAGTTAAACTGGCCTGTAGGGTGCAGTGTGGGGACAGCAGTGGCCCAGCAGGTTTTCAGCCGTCTTCAAATTACCTGATACTGTCATATCTGGGGATGGAAGATAAATTATCTTAATTAAAATTTAAATAATGTTTTAATGATTAGTTGTATTAGGTTGTCAACTGATTGAAAACCTGCAAGTCTTCAGAATATATATTGAATATCCTTGCAGACTCTGCTACCCTCCAGGCTGTGCAGGCATGAAAGCTGGCCAAGGCCACATTATTACCAGTGCAATTGCTGAGGCCTTCTTGGACCAAGGCTAGGAAGTCTTGTAGACTGTGGTTGTCCTTGAGCTTTTGAAATAATCAAAGACTGTAAAGATACCGCAGTGTTCATTGTGATGGCATGTGACCTCTTCCCTTTTAGGATTTGTGGGACTGTTCAACCTCCTGCTTCTCTGGCCTGGTTTCTTCCTCTTGCATTACACCGGCTTTGAAGCCTTCGAGCTGCCTAGCAAGCTGGTGTGGATGTACATCATCATCAACGGCCTCATTGGAACAGTGCTGTCTGAGTTTCTGTGGCTCTGGTGAGTCAACATAGTGTTGTTTCGTTCAGCAGAGCAGCCAGTGCTAACAGCTTGGTTTGGCAGAGACTTGTAAGCAGACCAGTGTGGAGGCCATTGAAAGCTTCATGAAGAAAAAAAATCAAATGGCTCAAATCAGAAGCTAGATCAGCTATGGGCTGCTAGAGCCGAGGCTTCCAGCAGCACTGATCAAATTCAGATTTCTTTTTGAAGGCCAATCCAAGCCATGCAAAATCCTAAATGCTCTAATTAGATTGGTCAAGTCAGTGGATCACAGACAAAGCGGTTATGAAGCAGACATTTTTGTGGTCTGTGAAGCATCCTCTTTGCTCAGAAGACACCATGTTTGAAAATATGGAGCACAACAAAAGCCAACACCCACAGCTCTTATACGAATCTGGAAGTCTCGCATAGGGAGGATCAGCGGACCATTCAGTGTCATTCATTGCTAATCAGAAATAAAATTAGCACTGCAAGTATTTCAGATGCTTTGCTAGGTAGAAGTGAGCCTCCTCAAATGTATTTGCCAGTGTGGAGAGAGCAGGTCTCCTGAACATGACAGGATTCTTACAGACAGTTTGTGTACATCACACAGATGATAGAGTCATAAACTGGAGAGGTAGACTTCCCTTATCTTGAGGCAAAAAAGTACACCTATTTTATTCATGAAGTGTTTAAATTGCTGCAGCCAAACTTCCCTTTTTCTTGGCATATATTTTTGTAATCAAACAGGAGCTCCAGCATATAAACTACATCCAAATAGTTTCTTTTTGTACTCAGAACCAGCCCAGTTCTCCTGACACTTTTGTGTCTGTGGCATTAAATCATTCAATGGAACCCTTTTTAAATTAGAGCACACTTTGAGACATTAAATTTCTCTTCAGAATGAAGCCCCTTTTTAAAGTGGAGTACACTCTGCAGATGACTTTTTTTCTAATATTATATTGGCTCTTTTCACATAATGAACCTGAACAATTTTACTCTGCCATTGTCTTCTACATTAATGGCCCACAAAGATCTTTCCCTGTGTATGAGATGAAAAGGACTGAATTCACCAGCTTTCTCTCTGCTTTGATGTCATTAATAGCTCTTCAGCTCCAGTTTAAAATACAATTGAGATGCTTCTCTCTGTGTTACTGAAGCAAAGCACTATCTGATTTGTGTTAGTTTAAGTGTTATTGTTCATTTTTGCATCCAGACATGCAGTATTTTGAAACTTTGAAAAAAATATGCAATGTGTAAAGTTTATAAAATGGCCCCAATTTAAACCAATTAGAAATAGAGTATATATTATAAAATCCTTCGCATTAGTATATAATTCATTGTAACAAGAATGAGTTTGACTTGTAATGTTATCCTCAGCAGGTATAACATTTTCTGATGGAACCCTTAGTCCTCATTAGTCCAATCAATTTAAACTTTAAAATCTGGTGTAAAATGTATGTATTATTGCAGAGCACAATATTAATGCAGCCTCTAAATGAGGATTACTCAAGGGATGTGCATGTGTGACTTGCACCACAGACATGTTAATTCAGCATGATGAGGCACAGTGAATTCATCAGTGTTAATGGTGCTTTGAAGTGAGAATCACTCTATGCTGCAGACCTAGCGGTAATTTAGGTTTGTCAAGCTTTTGCAGTAAACTCCATTGTGTCACCTGTGTCTCCATACCAGGGGCTGCTTCCTCACCTCCTCGCTGATTGGCACTCTTGCCCTAAGCCTCACCATCCCCCTCTCCATTATAGCAGACATGTGCATGCAGAAGGTAAGGCAAGCGAAGTCTAGAGTGAGGAATGATAACTGTGAGTTATGGGGGGTTATTAGACCTATCAGTAGGAGACCAAGTGTTTGTGCAAACTAGGATGTGTTGAATAGTGTTAATTTGTGGACAAAAGTCTTTTGTTTTGTGGCACTTAGTCAGTGATTGACAGCATGTTGCGACTTCAGCCAATATGGGGTTCACATGACCTCAGTGTTCCATCACAGGCTACTTCTCCCTGAGCAGTTCTGTTAATGGCTAATGTTTTCAACTAATAGTATGTTATCATTGATAAAGTCCTAGTTAGTGATCGGATTATGTAATAGCTATCCTTGATCTACAGTACAGAATGAACTTTGGGATGGAATGTTGTGTGCAATGGCTGCCTTATCAAAGAGTAATGTATTTGTAATCATAGCTTGCTGTAACTGTGAAGCCTCTCTGAAGCCTATAGCTTCCAAACTCTGCTTCTTTTCATTCTCCAGTCAGCCAGCAGAGCTGCACAGCTGTTGTCTTGGCTTAGCATGCTTCATTTCCACAGATGACTTGAGAACTCACTACTCGCTGTTAAGAATAGCTTTGGAAAAACCCTAGGTACCACAACCTTTCTTTCGATGATGTCACAGCTCACCATACACTGCCCTGCAGAGCTGCCAGCCACACGAGTGGGCATGTTCAGGAAACAGTTTCTGACTGCAGAGCATGCCCTGAAAAATACTGTAGCATACTGTAGAATAGTCTGCATAGCAGGCCTACTGAGACCATTTGAATATTGCTTTACTGTCCTCTTCTCTTCCAGCACTTATTAAAAATTTTAAATTTCAAAATCAGTTTTGGCATTTTTCTTTCTATAATAAGGCAGGACAGCTGAGAGCTCAGTTGTCATTTGCAGCGAAGGCCCTGGGAATGGAAGTGAGTAGAGAATGTTGAAAAGTATGTAATAAATAGGCAGCATGACTGTGTGGCCAGATGTAGAGAGGCAGCCTTTTTGATGACCAGTTGTGAGACGGCTCTCTCACCTCCCCCCAGGCGCACTTCTCCTGGCTCTTCTTTGCGGGAGCCGTGCCTGTCTTCCTCTCCTTCTTCATAGCTGCGCTCCTATGCCACTACAACAACTGGGACCCAGTGATGGTGGGGCTGCGCCGGGTCTTTGCCTTCATCTGTCGGAAACACCGCACTCAGAGGTGAGGCAGGTGTCAGTGGGCATGTAGACAGAACATGTAGGCCTTTGCTCTTGTTTTTACACTTTATTGACTATTTAGTTTGTGCTGCATTCTTTGATTGCTTTGTAAGATACTCTCAGTAAGAGTGTTCGTTAAATGAACATATGAAAACTGAATTCAACAAAAAAATCATTTCGTGCAATCGGTACATATTTTTCATGGCTTGCTTACTTTCTTTTTTTTTTCAAACAAGGTAGATTCTGTCCACAGCAAGTATTGTAGCATGTAGAAGAAATCAGAATGCTTGTGTATCTAAATAGGGGATGCAGGGTGAAAAAATGTTTTGTAGTGGATGAGAAGCCCTCCCTTGTTATTTTTGTGAGCCAGTCAGAATAATTCTTCTCTCATGGAAAAGCTGAGCTGAGGTTCAGGGAGATTAATGACATGGATGTCAGCCAATGAGAGTGATTCTGGCTTCAGGGCAGGACTGGCATGGGTTGGAATTCGCTGTTGGGGAAAGTGCGAGATTGAGTGTGGTGTTTCCTCACAGATCACCGGAGGACAACGAGCAGTGTGAGAGCCTCATTCCCATGCACTCTGTCTCCCAGGACGACAGTGACGGCTGCTGTTCCTGAGACAGTGGCGGGGTGCAAGGTAGACAGAAGTAACCCTCCCTTCCCCCCCCCCCCCCCCCTTCACTCTTCCCACCTTTAGCATTGGCATGATACACCTTGTCTGTTACCCATTTTGCATTTTAGGAACAAATGGGCAACATATGATGGAAACTAATGAGATGGATGTTTTATTTTGTCAGCCAGTTAGACTGCTACTCACTGTGTTGCTGATTTTAAATTCTGCTGCACCATTTTTTCAAATCCTTAGGGGTTATTTTGATGACAAGGGATAATTTTGACAGAAAACAGTAGAGTAAAATGTTGCTTTTCCTATGTACCACTCAATAATTTAAGTTTTAAGGCAATTTTTCACATGGGCGTCAATCAAAAACAACACCCCTCAACCCCTAAAAATCACTCATAGGCTGCACAGCTGTGATTTATGAAGGTAAACAGCCAAGTTACCTGTTTTACACAGTGAGTGTTTTATTTTCATTTTGTTATACACCATTTATTTTCTTGGTATTTTTTCTAACCCTCTCAAAGATGGATTATGGCTTTCTTCCACTGGACGTGCCTGCTTTGTTTTTTGCGAGATTTGTTATTATTGTGGATATTGTCTCCAAAATGACTGTATTATTAGCTTTGGGTCACTGGAATCTCTGTTCAGTGTTAGTCAAGCCTGAAGATCATTGAAAAAAAGCAAAGAACACTTCAATTTCCCTGGGGGAGGTTTTCTGTCCTTTTTGTTATCTAGTTTTTATTTATTAATGTGTATGTGTGTGTGCGTCACAGTTAAGGAGTTACTCTTACAAAATACGTTGAGACTCAACTCTCCCTCCAGGGCTGCACTGGTCCAAGGGGTTCCTAGGCAGTCAGGCTGGCTTAATCCACATTCAGTTCCAAACTTTGGGGCAGAACATATGAAATGTCCCTGTTTAAGAATGGACAGGCAGTGCAATGACTTTTTATGATGTTATTTTTTTCCTTTCTCAGATGGATGTGACTATAGCACACGGCGATGTGACAATCTCCGCAGCAGCTGAAATGAACCCTTGATTCCCAGTGCCTCTTTTTATTTATTTATTAACAACTTTGTCTACAGCATCAAGATTATTAATTGATCCCTTTAAGAAGTTGCGCTGTACTGCTTGAGTTTGATGATATGCTGGAATTTGTCATGTTTTTTGACGTCTTTTTTCTTTTTTACATTTTTATTTTCATTTTTCTTATTTTCTTAATAGTACAAGGGTCATGATGTCCCAGCCTCTCATATGATTTTGAATGTAACAAGTAACACAATTAGTATACCACTACACAATTTCAGAAAACACTAAAGCCCCTTTCATTTTTCTGGGCGGGGATCCCTGTCATCTGGCAAGCTCAATAGAAGAGAATGTCATGTGTAAACAGCGTGTAAATACATGAAGTGAAGACTCTTATCTTTGGCATTAAAGATACATCCCGAAAAGCATCCAACCTCGCTTTTTAACTGTAAACGGTACTATCACATAAGACTGTACATAATGTAAAAATTTTAAAATGAATAAAGTGTTATGTTATTGTGAAAGCAACAACATACTGTGAGACATCCAAAATCCATTCTACCTGGATGAAATAGCAGTAGGAGTCTGCATATTTATACACAGCAAAAGATTAAAACTCTGTTGTGCAATCAAGATGGACTTTTTCCTCCATTCCACAGGCAAGCATGTGTTGGGTTGACATGAATATCACTTCAGCCTGTAGCAGAATTAGCATGTCAAGCCAAGATCACGTACTGGTCCTTATTTTAAAATGTTTTGTACACTTATTGGCCTTCTTCTTGCTGCATTTCAAAAAGTTGAAATTCTTTTCAAGAAAGGAGCCCCTGTGTTTTCTTTAAGAAGCGGTGTCTTCCACTTCATGTGGTCCTCATTCCTCAGCCAGTTCAACTGAACTCAAAGCTCATGACACCCCAGAATTTTCATCTCACACACATAAAATGTGGCTATTGACATTAATGCTCTGTATTTGATCTAATATTTAAATATCATGAAATAGATCATTTCAGATGTCATACAGAATGTTGTACTCTGTATGCTTTACTCAAGTGTACTCAGATTTATTCTATATTAACTATGTAAGCATCCGTTTAATGTGGATTGTGGGGATATCATTGCCTTAGTTAATTCCTGGATTCTGTTTTCATGTTGTTAAACTAAACATTTTTCCATTCAAAATTTTATGCAGACATATTATTTTTGTATCAAAAAGGCACCAACTTTGTAGTGGTTAAGCACTTCATGTAAGTTAGAAGGACAATGCTTCTATCATTTGAGAGAGAAAATGTGATGTATCGTTTTTGTAATCTTTCAAAATGTAAGGTCGTGCAAATTCCCCTTAATTGCTGTTGTAAAATACTGGAAGAAAATGTATTGTATAAAGTGTATAATAACCCTGAAATTGTGTTCAAGCATTTTATGTATGGTAAATGTATGTTGTGAACCATGTTTTTCCACAATGGTGCTTCAATGTTTGTGCATAAATTACAAAGAAGAATGACTTTGAAGTCTCAGGTACTTAAGGGGAGAATTGAATGATTTTTTTTTTTGTTTGCTTAATCTAATCAAAGTCTTTTTGTTGTTTTGTATGCATATTTTTTAAATGTACAATGGATCTCCGTTTAAAGATGATTATGGCTTTCTTGCCATGTTTTGTAGCAGAAGGACAATAAATAAGAAAACTTATTTTTAAGGTCTTTGTGTTCACTGTTTATGTCCCTTTCTGAAGATCTTGTCACTCTTTCCCCTGCCTGCCTTTGTGTGATGAAAATCATTTTTGAACGATCTGCCAGTTTTCTCCTGCCTCCAGCCCTCCACCAGTTTTGATACAAGAAAAATTTCACATCTATAAAATGGAAAAAAAAAAGAAAAAAATCAGCCCTGAAATCAGTGTGGTTTTGGCACTATACTAAAACCTTGCAAAAACATATTCCATATTGCTGTATGCCTCTGAAATGGTCAGTGCCTTTTAAACCTGTCTATTACCAGATGATTGGATGTTTTATGGGATTGACAGACAGGTGGAGTGAAAATTTGGCAGCCCATGTTGAGCCCATATCTTTTAAGTGTTAAAGTTTGAAGGTTTAAGTTTGTGTGCTGCTGTGTGTCAAGCGTGTAGTTGTATATTTTTTTCCTGTGTGCTTTTGGTATGGTACAGTGCTGTGACAAAGAATTTCCTCCTAGGGACAATTAAGTATAACTAACTAATGGTTTTAAAATTAACCAACATTATGGAAGTTCACCATGCCAACACCAAAAATTGTGTTTTTGTTTGGGATAAGCCACTCAAATTTTGGGCCTAATAGGTTAAATAGAGAAAACCACTAAAACCAGCAGTAACAGAGTAGCTGCTTCTCCCTCCAACTCCAGTAACTCTTTTTTTAACCATCATATTTTTCTTAGCCAGCCCCAAAGGTAATACCATTTTACAAATGGTGAGTATAAATCACTCCATGTGTATTTATATGTTGATATACATAATCTTCCTGATTATCTGTTTATCTCCATTTATACTATACTGTGTTATAATATGCTATGCTAAGCTATGCTATACTGTAATGTAATGTGATATAATATGTATATACAGAGTTAATCGAGCCTGAAGCAGAAACATCGCTGGGATGAATACTAAAGTCAGGAAGATTGCATTGAATTATGGCACATGTGCTGTAATTTTTCTGATTTGGAAGACATTCTAGACAAGCCTGCCACCTTTTCCATCCGCCCGCATATATACACATGGGCATATAACGAATGAATGTGTCACTCAATACAATACAATCACTCAGTTTTACTTTTTTTATCCCAGTTTGCAATGGTTAATTGTGTTTGCAAGTCTGTCATCAACGCAGGAGAGTGCAGGCAAGCATATACTCTTCTCAAAAGCATGTTCTTTTCACCCTGCTCCATTTCTTCCTTCAGTCAGTGGGCTGAGGTGTGCAGTAGTTGTGGCCACATAGGCCAAAATCTCTGCCTTTGCTGCAGAGACATATTAGCCACTCTTCGAACTATTTTTCATCAATGTATGTCTTTATATAATTGTGCTTGTCCATGTGTGTTTATAGCCCAAACTGTACAGGATGGGAACAAGAACACTTGTGTTTGCTGAAATTTGCATTTTGTTGGGAGTACAATCTGTTTTGGTAGCTTATGTCAGAAAACAGCTGCTTGCATCGTAATGTAAGAGCTGCTGGGAACTCTGAACTGTGTCTAAGTGTTGGGAATAGTGCAAAGGGAATAGTACCAATAGTTGTGGAGAGCACACTGCTGGGACTGAAATGCGGTCTGGCAATTACAATAGAAAAGGTGTTTCAGATGGCAATCCAGCAGGTTCAATCTGACATAGGTCCGTGTTGTTGTATACTGCACAAATTTCTGCTGTTTATAATGTAGTCCTTTTAAATTGTTTTCAGACAACATGCATCCTCCCTGTTCCAGACGAACACCTTGTACAGATCTTGATTAATTGTGATATGAAAGCTGTTAACCCCAGTCGTTCTGTTTTTTGATTGTGCACGGTGTCCAATCATTTGTTGTTGACATAACCTTCAAGTGAGGGGATTAGGTCATGAGGAATTTTCCTGGCATTGTTGGAAATATCATCATATCATAACAATCTTTAGCGTCCACATTTCCTGATGTCGTTCCTTACTATGATCTGAATGCTAATCCCAATACAGTGACACCATGTCACTGTTAATCTGTGGGATTTATTTAGTTCCTGTCTGCAGCCCAGTAACTGAGGATTTGGTATAAGTAATGGATATTTTTACTTCACCTGTCATGATCTAAAACCACTTTGTAGTCATTAGAGGAGATGCAATTTGAATGCCATCAACGTGAAGCCACTTGTTTCTCCCTTTTCTGTAAGATCCTTCCCACAATCTCATTTATGAAGATCTCAGCAACACAAGACTGTTGTTGCTATGTGTATTGACATTGGCACCCCAATTCAGAAAAAATAGGTAATTTTGGAAATAGTCTCTTAGTACTGTACTGGTTATGGTATTGATGGTTTCTTTCTACCAGTGTCTCTGTGAATGCATTTTCTATCATCTATAACTCTTGCATATAACCTATATGCTTAGGGTTCATATTCACACAAACACATCCTTAAATCGGTAAACTACTCATATGTGGTACCAGCACACTATGACACAATCTTCATCTGGTGGCTTTAGCCCTTAAGAATATTAAATACTTACAAAGACATCTCTCTTTTGAGCCTTTCGTGAAAATGCAATTTGAATTCCTTTTCAATATGCACTTCTATTTGATCCAGTGAAGGACAGCAAATTTGGTATCCAAAAGTAGCAAGAGTTGGTTCTAATGTATAAGAGGATCTTTAGTTTTGGAGTATTTTACAGGTTTTCTGCTGGGATTGGAGATTGAGAGAAAGCAACAGAGATGGAAATCGAACCAAATACACCAAAATCCACACCTATGGCTGCAGCATTGTACAATCATGTTTTGGGTAGCTGGCTCACTAGAACCCGCTCAGAACAAGCATGATGAGTTGTTTTCAAAGGACTGAATGAAGGTGCTCACAGATGGGAAGCATTTAGTCAATAAAGCAAACACAATAAGTGCTAGATTTGGAGATTTCACTGCAGAAATTAGTCATTCTGGTCTAGAGGGATTTTGGTCAGAACAGGCATCCCACTTGGCCCTGAATTAGATGTGTCTCTTTGAAAAAGCAAATCTCCTCAGCCCTGGGTTTGGAGAATCAGAAAGCAATGTAACTGAAACATTTGGCCACATATCGGTCAGGACCTTATAGCCCAAGATGAGAGGGACAACCGTATCATGAAATGTGTCAGCAGAAAGGCAAATATGTGATTTCTAGCAGTGTCCTGCAGCAGGACATCATGCTTACATTTAAACATAGATTTTGGCAACCCCCGTTTCCTTTGATGATTTAGCTCATCAAATGAAATTTTTAATCACTTTATTCTAACATAAACATATCACTACAGTAACTGTGTTTGATTGTATTTGAATGTTTAACTTTTTCAGTTGAATCACACCACCTTGGTTGTGGTTTATTTTTATACAACTGACCAGTTAATTTATTCATTACAGGTTACAGCTTTGAATGGCATATTAATATTTGAATGACACAGTGTGTTCTTATCACTGTTCCTGTATCAGTGAGCAGTGTCATCAGTGAAAAATGATTTCTGCAAACATAACATCGGTTGAGTGACTCATTACTCCATGCTCCAGCACCATGACTAACTTCTTCCACAATAAAGATTCATTTAGTTGTTTGGAAACCACTTATGCGGCTACAGAGACCCAGAAATCCATGCTGTAGATATGAACCCTTCGCTGTTAGGAAGGCAAGATCATTTATTCATGCAGCATGGAGAGGGATACACATACTCAATGTATCTGCAGGTCTCTGAGAGACAGTTCCTCTACAGAGATCTTTTGTAGGTTAAACATGCATATCAATAGGACAACAGGAAACAACAAAACTTAGCTAGAGTGTTAATCCCAAAAAGATATTCTGACCTTTTCTGCTCTTTGCCAGAACCTAAAATCACAATTGTGCTCTGCGGTGTTAAAAACCAGAAACTGCCTTTCAAGTCCAGCAGCTAGTTAGTGCAGTTTCTATGTGTTGATGTCAAACTTGGTTCAATCTTTCATAACCAAAAATATTTCCCAAAATTTCTTCTAAGCAGTTTTAATTTGAACAGAGTCCACACTCATATACAGCATTCTGAAATTGTATGTATTAGTTTGTGGTGAATGTAGTAGTTTGTTTCTATGTGTCTTTTTATTTGATTTTATTATTTTTTTGTACATGGCACTTTTTAGTTGTAAATGTCCAAACAAGACAGCATTGTTCCAAATTATGCCTTTTTTCCTCTTCCAGATGATTACAATAGTTTCAGCATGTATCATTATGGCATAAACTTCAGATTTTGTGTCACCCTTTGTCTTTGTCTTTCACATGCCATTTCCCCTTATTATTGTACGATTGAAATGCAAAAGAGGAGCTGTTGTTTATACAAATTATGCATAATCAGCACAATTAAGGCACATAATGATAGATCATTAGGGAAGAATAAAAAGCTAAAATTAAGAGACTGTGGCAATTATCCTGCACAAATAACCATAATGGATTTAGTCTGCTCTTTACCAAGATGGCACACCTGTATTGAGATAATATGCAAATTGCAATCAGCTCTCAGGGTTTGAGCCACGTTCCATCTGAAAGCTTTTTTAGAACTTTATAAACAGGTCCTCATCTCATTTCCCCAGCTCTCGCAAGCACATGTAAAGTACCCAGTGATCCACTTTTTTGCCGCAGAGTGGCAGAGTACAGTAAGCAGACATTGCCCTTATAAAGATATCACTCAAAACCTTGCTTATTGGAATGGACACAGAGAAATCTAAAAAAAAATGTATTTACTTTGGTAGTTTAAAGGAGTGTGGGTTGTCTGTTTGATTTAGCTTTTTTCTGTTTCTTCATACTGCATCCCACCTACACTGTGAGATTAGACATTAAGGAAATGCTCAGAGCTTTGCTTTTCAGACCAAAGTAAAGAACGTGTTATTGTGACTACAAAGTTTCTGAACCATTTCCAAACATCCTCCTTTATTTGAACTTTTAAACTTCCTTTTTTCAAGGAAGTAAATGTGTTTTTCTCTAATAATTTGTACAATTGCAACACAGGGGTGCACTATAGGCGAGGGCAAAACTAACTAAACTTTTAATTGTTTAATTTTGCCCACAGCTTTCTGTTGCCATGCTTTGATAAAGTTACACTGGTGCCAATTGCACTGTATCAGTATACATTATCTCCTTTATAAGAGAACTTAGAGTTCAAACTACTTGGTCTATTTAATGCCAATTGTAGGTGGCCATATTGTATTGCCTAATCAATAGATCAATAAATATCTTCCTTTTGAGAAAGAATGGCCTTTAAATCCTGGAAAACCTGATGGGAACAGTCATTAAAACCAATGTTTTCATTTTGTTTCTCACCTGGAGTGTCCACCCTGCTTTATACAAGGGATACGTCACCCTTGCAACTCATCCATGATATTGACATTCCTGTTAAACTAACTCAGAGTTCAGACCTCCATAATGATAAGGGTCACAAACACAGCCACTCCTTTTATGGGTGTTTTTGGTTTAATGCTTAACTTCCCCAGCCCCATGAGAGGCTGAGAGTCCCTGCTGTCTCGTCCCTGCCTGCTGACTGTCACAGAGCAACCTGCTACATGTCTCAGACCACAGCCTGTGCAGTGTTTGGTTTAGCAATTGGAACTAGGAAGTGGAAGCAGGGGTATTAGTCGTGCAGTAAGTTTACTCCCTGGGGTCAAGCAGTACAATACAAGAGGTGAAGAGGAGGAGAAAGAGGAAGGTGGGATCCATTTGGCCACTCCTCAAGTCAGCCTGTGCCAGAAAATAAAACAAGCACTCCCGGATTCCCCTTTCACTTTGTAGTTACATCTCTGTACTGCTTACCATAGACAACATGCAGGAATATCAGTTACATTTTTAATCCCTGTCCCCTGTGATATAATATCTTTGTGTTGTCAGATGGAGAACGAGAGCACTGAAGAGCTTAAACTGGAGAACTGGAAGGAGTTGGAGCAGCCAAGGGGTGTGAAGGTATTTCTGACCATTCTCTACAGCGTCATGCTTCTGATGGGGATTGTTGGTAACAGCATCACCATCAAGGTCAGCCAGGTCCTGCGGAGGAAGGGTTACCTGCAGAAGAATGTCACCGACCACATGGTGAGTCTGGCCTGCTCAGACCTCCTGGTGCTGCTGATCGGACTCCCCGTGGAGCTTTACAGCGCCATCTGGTTCCCCTTTTCCTCAGCATCTGGCAATGCTTCTTGCAAGGTTTACAACTTCCTGTTCGAAGCCTGCAGCTATGCTACCATCCTGAATGTGGCCACCCTGAGCTTTGAACGCTACATCGCCATCTGCCACCCTTTCAGGTACAAGTCCCTGTCAGGCGCACGCACGGTCAGGCTCATCGTCTTCGCGTGGATAGCCTCAGCGCTGGTAGCACTTCCGCTGGTTTTTGCCACTGGCACCGAGGATCCTGCTGACATCTTGGACATTGAGAATGACACCTCACTTGCAGAGGGTGTGCGAAACCTGACATTCTGCACCAACCTTAGGGAGGGGTGGGACATGTACAGGTCCAGTGTCTTCGTAGCGTTTGTGGTGTACGTCATTGTCCTGGCCAGCGTGGGGTTCATGTGCAGGAGCATGATTCAGGTTCTGGCAGGAACCAAGGGCCCATCAGCCAGACCAGATGCCAATAGCATGGCAGCCTTGCCCAAGCATGAAAGTTCAAAGTCCAAAGCTGCCAGGAAGCAGACGATCATGTTTCTAGGTAGGTGTTTTCATTTTCAAGAATTACGCTTTCTTTTAGTTTATTGCTTCCAACAATGAAAAATTTTAACCTTTTGTATGTCTGAACACTGAACACACAAATAATACATTGACAGCATAACCATAGTGTTAGCTGACTTCTGCTTCTTCTTCTCATTTTAACCTATCTTATCTTCATGTACCTGTCAAATGTTTTTTTATTATTTATTTATTTGTGGTAAGGGGCATTTTAATCTTATGATATAACTAAAACACATTTTGTCTGTAGACTTTCAAAGTTTTTTTTCAGTTTTTTTCAGTACTAAAACATCAGTGACACTAGGTTTGAAAGGAGAACTTATTCTTCAGCCAGTGAGCAAGAGCTTCAAAGCAATTGTACTGCTGTTATATTTATGAGTAAATGTCAGGAGTCACACTAGCGCCTCCTGATAACCCTCCCACACAGGTACTGGGACCCACCCACACGAACAACCAAGACACAGGGAGTCAGGTCAGCAGAGACTTTATTAGGTTTCTTTTTTTAAAACAGCAAAACTCATGCTCGGGCAGCCACCCACTTTGACCTCCCCTCCCCCTTTCCAACTCCCCCCTCCTCCCGCTAGCCCCTACTGGCTGGCCGGTGTCGCGTGGGAGAACTCCCGGGAGAGGGACTT